>VWZZ01005133.1:602146-632095 GCA_013399095.1 Psophia crepitans | reverse complement strand
CCCGGCCGCAGGGCGCCCGGCCCCCCCCGCGTTCCCCGTCCTTCCAAATGCACCCCGCTGCCTTTGGAATAACACCGATAAAAATTCACATCCTTAGAAACCAACGCCGACTTTCCCAGCCCACCTACGGCTTTGCTGCCTCTCGCTGCCTTCCCGGTACCAACAGGCAAACGAGCCGCTGGCCGCGTGGTTGGAGCCCAGACTCAGACCCTGAAGAGCTCACGGGTTGGTACGCCATCCAACCCAAAAGGCGAGAACCTCTTCCACACCACCACCCCGCACACCGCCACCTCCATCAGCTGTCTCTATTAGACGACCGAGACCTGGTGAGGGAAGAGCAGTGTGCCTCAGCCACAACAAAAGCTGCAAGAACTGCTACAAGACCTGCAAAAAACGGCCCATGGCTGGGGGCCGGGCAGCTGGCCAGGGGGGAGGCTGGGCAAGGAGAGCTGACCTCACCCAAACAGCTCTGGCCCGACTCCCCAGCTCCTTCCCGCCTGCCGTAGCACCCCACAGAGCGCAGCCGCCCCGCGAGGCCTCGAACGCCAGCTCCGTCCCAAGTCCTGTCGCAGCAACAGCCGCGGGCAGGGAACATCAGGCCCCGCCAAAGCACCGGCCTGAGGAAGCGGGGCCGGGCCTGCCCACGCCCTCCATGCGAAGCCAGGCCGGGACAGCTCTTCCTCCTAAGACCGAATGCTTAAAATAAGCCAGGAACATCAACCATTCTGCATAGTATTTATTTATAAACGAAAACATTGCATTTGATCACATACAAGTTTTGATCCAGCAAACTCAGATTTATATAGTTTTTCATTTTTTACAAAAAATACATTTTAGCAAGTAAATAAAAACCATTTCCATTAGTCCACTGTTCTCCAAAGTGTAAATGTACAGTGTAAATTTGCCATTTTTAATAAAGACATATGCTATATTTTGCCAGTTGTCTATAAGAAATTCAACTACCGAGTCTGATGAAACGTAATAAATAATGATTAAGAAATGGAAAACCACACACCAATAAATGGAAAATATAAACTTTTTAAAAGTCATACAGTTATATTACAGCCACCTCTTCAAAAATCAAACATTCAATTTATCCATTATAAAGTACAACAGTACTGCATTATCCTCATTGGCATATTACAACAGACAGCATCTTAAAATTGAAATACTGTCCCACCGAAAGAAACTGAACTGTAACTAAAAGGAAACACCATCTAATTGAATCAGGACAGCAGCAGTGCAAAAGCCAAAAATGTTGGCTTTATAGAAGACGACACTTCTTAGGAATGACCATAGTGAATGCTCTTTCATTATTTTAAAAAAAATAAAATAATTTTTTTAGAATTCAGAAGCAAGAACCATTTTTCTTCATCATTGTTTGGATGACAAATACCACCACAAAGATTTGCTGTCTTTGCCGCCTCTCTTCTCACTCCTCAATGCCTTCAAAAGAAAAACATGCGGTTGGCTGAGATACTGTCACCATTTTAACAGCGATTTCTCTTGGTACCGTTTCTTCCAGGAAGTTTTGCACGAGCCTTAGAGTGCAGAATCTGTGGCTTAAGAGTTACTATAAAACATTTAAAAAAACCCAAAACAAACAAACAAACAAAAAAACCCCATAAAAAAAAAAACAAAACGGGGGGAAGAGGGAGTCCCCTATTTTGCTTATAATATAAGATGTCTAAACATTAAGACAGCATAAACAAGTTACATTGGAAGATTTTCAGCTCACTCTGCAGTAGGTAACACCAGAGAAACGGAAACATGACTCCTTTTCAAAGTACTTCCATTCAACTAGTTAAGCAAGGGTTTAGTAGTCCGACTCATTCATACTCAGCATGGTACATTCTGACAGCAAGGTAAGTTTTGGAGATGCATCTCAGCACCCTTGTGTCTCAGCCTGAAAGACTCCAAGGCAGACTGCATGTTTAATATTGCAACAAGTTGGGTTTTTTGAGATTATATATAAGCATTCATATATATATATCACAGAACCTCTATGTCAATCCCGTTCAGCACGGGGCTTCCCTGAAAAAAAGAAAAAGGCCTTCAGGTCTCAAGAGGTGGTGTTTGATGCAGAGCACAGGTTGCCCAGGGATCCTAGCTTAGGATATGCCACCCCAGCTTGTTCTCTCCAATGGTCCACCAGGATGCTTCCCATTCCACCATCTGACTTTGACTTGGAAAAAAAAAATAAACAGGCGAGAGCTGCGTGTGAAATCTGACCACTGAAGCCGTGTACTGGTAGATACCTGGACTTGTGAACTGGCACTGCTGTGGTCCAATGGGAGCTACAGGGCAGAGCTGAAGATCCCTGTGGCTGCGCTCAAATACAGACAGGTTCTCAGATGTAGTAAACAACAGTCAAGCAGCAAGGGCAGACACAAACAGGCATGTGGCTTCCATCCCTGCAAAGGCTGAAGTATCCTAGCCATATCTCAAGGAGTTATTTGTGCTGCAACACTATGTACACTTGATGTTCTTTAGTGACATCAAAAAATCCAAAAGGGAGTGAAAGATCATCACTTTCTAAGATAAAACCCTTAAAGACGTTGTCTTCTTTTGGTAGTAAAACACAAATATTACATATATGGCCAAAATTTTCATCTACTAGATACATTGCTATCCCATTAATGCAACATACAACATTGCTAATAGCAATGAAAGAATACTGTAGTATACGACAACACTACTAAGGTTTGTTCGGAGAAGGAAATCAAGGAAAGTTCTTTTTTTGCATTTTTAATATATTCCACTGTTTGGATATTAGAAGAGGAAACAATTGCAAGTATTAATGCTTATATAAGATCAAAAGTCAACAAAACAGCTTTTGTAGAAAAGTATTAAGATTCCTAATAATAAAAATATTTGCAAATTTAATTACAAATACATTTTAAAAGCAAAATCCTTAATTAAGTACATCAGGGTCGGTCAATATTGACAGTGTTCCTTTAAGAGGAAGTGAAGATAACACCCACTGCATCTGTGGGAACGTCTAAACACGTATATACACTTATTGATCAAACTATGTCAAATATATAAAGTGAAGAAGCAGTATATACAGTTTTGAACCTACACAAAGGTTATAGTGGAAGATCGAGTAAGAGTCTGCTGAAATCTTAAGATATTAGGTACTGCTGATTTCATGCATTTGTTCTACAACTTGTCCCAAAATTTCATCTACTACGTCAATATCATAATTTACTTGCTGCAAGTCTAGATCAGGCATGATTGTAGCCAGAAGCTGTCCAACATTCACTCGAAGAGAGCGTAGTTTCAGGCTGTGAAGAAATAATTAGATATGATTAGATGTAGATGAAGTTTTACACTCAAATACGCAGTACTTTATTTAACAAAGCTGCACTAATACTCTGTACTGGGTTAGGTTCCGTGCATGACTTTCATAAACCAACAAAAAAACTGATGCAGCTAAAGCTGCATCAAGATCATTTCAGAATCTCCCCTTTTTTTCAAAGCTGAGCCTCTTGAGTTTTAATTTTGAAGGTGTATACACCTTTAGTTTCAAACAAATACTACAGCTAAACTGAATTCTGCCTTACCCAAAACAAATCAGAAATATTTCTGAATATTTTTGTTTAAGTTAGCAAATAAATACTGGCACAATTCTTTCTCCCACAACACTTTTTTGTATTTCCCAAAACAGTATTAAACCCTGGTGTTTTTATACATTTAAAAGTACTAACTACTACCCATGGAAATGAAACAAAAGACAAAGAAGAGGGAAGATGAAGAAAGAGTGGTTTGTCCAAAGGCTTTAAAATACAAAGAAGAGAGAAGGTAAAGTTATAGCACAGGGAAAATGCTACGCCTCCTCTTTTCTTTCCTGGATTCCCTTACTCCGTCCTCTTTTTGATCAAATTCCTTCCAAATCATCCATCCCTTCCTCTTGAGCATTTTCTTCTACCTCCAGTTCCTTTATCATCTCCTGTAGCCAGTCTTCACAGTGCCATCATATCCCAACAGGACTTGCGGTGGAAGTTACTTACAAGTCCTGCATAGATTTGCTAAATCTTTTAGGAAGCCCAAGTCAGATGCTATAAGAAGAATATGAAATGCTGGCAGATAAAGGGGAGATTTAACCACAGAAGAAAGCAGATTGAAAGGTGTCTCTGGAAATCACCCAGTCCCTCTCCCCCCTGCTCTTCAAGGCAGGGCTATCTCAGATCAGGTTGCTTAGGACCTTCTTGAACATTTCCAAGGACGGAGATTCCACAACCTCTCTAGGTCCCTTTTCCAGGGGTTGACTACCCTCACTGTAAGTATTAGAGAGGAAAAAAGAAAAGTTCAAACAGATTTTCCCTTGTTCCAGCTTGGTTCTGTTGCCTCTCATCCTATCACTATGCTCGCCAGCATCTTCATCTTTTCTATGCCCTCTCACCACTAGACAGCAGAAGAGAGCAATATGATTTCAAGGTAACCTGCTCTTTGTAAGGCTGTTTCTCTCAGCTTCCCCTTCTGTACCAGATGCTTCAGGCCTTTCCACATCTTGGTGGCCCTTCAGGAGACTTGCTCCAATGTGTCATTCATATACCAGGGCGCCCAAAACTGGACACAATCCTCCATCTTTGGTCTCACAATGCCCAATAGGAGGGAAGAATCACTTCCCTCAAACTGCCGGCTGAACGCTTGCCAGTATAGCCCAGTAGGCACTGGGTTCTCCCACCACAAGAGTGCACTGCTGACTCACATTCAACTTTTAGTCCACCAGCACCACAGGTTTCCAAGCTTCTTCTTCCAAGCTGCTTTCCTATGAGTAGTCTCCAGCTTGTTCAACTGCATGGGGGATTTCCGACACAGGTGCACAACTTTGCAGTTGCCTTTGAATTTCCAGGAGGTTTCTTGCAGCACATTTTTTCAATTTGCCCAGGTGTCTCAACAGCAGCCCTACCTTCCAGAGTATCAGTGGCTCCCTCCAATTTGATGTTATTGTGAATTAATTTTACTCCGTCACCTAAGGCCATTAGTGACGGCTTTAACTATTACTGGTCTTGATATTGATCCATGAGCTCAGCAGTCTGGTCAATTTTACAACCCATCTCCTAGACTACCAATCCAAACTGTACTTTGCAAACTTCGCTATCATGATATTATGGTAGCCCACATTGAAAGCTTTGCTAAAATGAAGGTTCACAGAGCTGGCTGGCTCATTGTAAAAAGGCAGTGAGGCTGCAAAGGCATGACTTGCCCTCCGTAAATCCATGCTGGTTCTTCTTAATCACCTTGCCTATCATGGGGGCTGCAGGTGGCTTCCAGATAAATTTGCTCAATAGTCTTCCCAGGGAGTGAGGCTACACTTTCTGCCTGTCCTAATGCCAGGGATGATGACTGCCTTTTCCCAGGCATCAGGAACATCAGCTTCAACCACCTTTTGGAGATATCATCACAAGGCCAACTCTCCATCAATTGTTCAGGTCCCTCTGATTCATCTCATCTGGTCCCATGGACTTGTTTGGATCAAATTTACTTAAATTGTCCCTTAACTCCGTCACCTTTTATTACAGCTAATGCTTCACTCCCTAAGATTACCACTTCGGTGGGCAGAGGGCACACCTTACCAGTGAAGACCTTACCAAGGCAAAGAACATACTGGGTACCTCAGTAATTTGTGCTTCACGCACATCACGTCCTTTGCTACTGAGCACCTGCCCCACTGAGCAGCAGGCCCGTATTCTTCTTAGTTCTCCTGTTGCTGCTACTGCGCTTACAGAAGCCCTTCTGGTTGTCCTTCACAGGCCTTGCCAGCTTTAACGCCATCTGAGCGCAGACATCCTACATGCCCAGGCAGGGAGCCTATATTCCTGCTGGACTGCTCATCCCTGCTTCCATCTGGTATGTGTACTTCTCTTGTGTGTTTGCTATTTCTATTAAGCAAGAGCTGCAAGCTCTCTAAGTTTAAACCCTCGTTCAGTTCAGAGATTTACTCTGGACATAACCTAGTTTCATAGGATTGGTCTGCAGCAAGAAATTCTTACAAGGAAGGTAAGTTTCAAAACCAAACCCAATGTCTTTTCAGTAGAGTACTATGGATTCAATAAAGAAAAATAGAACATTAAAGTGAAGTTCATCTACACACAGCGTTAATGATTACCCTCTTTCCTGTCTCCTTTCTCCCTCCTTGATCTGCAAGTCGTGCCTAGAAGTTATATAACATTTTTGATATTTTAAGAAGTGTCAGTATGGCTTCTATCGTGCAATGGCTAATCCTGCTCACACAAATTCCTAAATCATAAAAATGTTAAATAAATCACTTGATAAAAAATATTACTGAGTTAGGAGTCACAAGAGGCAGTAGAAAAGAATTCCAGACATCACATTTTATTATACAATTATCAGACATAACCTTCATCAAGATGTTTCAGATACAATCGGCAGCCAAAATCTTGTTTGAAATATAGTCTAGAAAGAACAAAATTGATACCTTTCTCCATCAGAAAAATTTACAGTCTCTTCTACATTACTGGTGGTAGAATCATTTGCACATGCTACTGCTTGTGGGATGGAAGCTTTTAACTGTGCGATTTCTGCTTTGAGCTCTTCACACTGGCAGGCAATTTGATTCTTTTCCATTTCCAGTAGTTCAGTCTGGCAAGAAAAAAAATATTTAAGTATCAAATAAAATTGTGGTGGGTTAAAATAAAGCCAACTTATACAAATATAAATAATTTAAATTGACTCCTTTTAATTAACTTAATTAATTAAATTTTTCAAGATATGACAACCGAGAAACTGCTTTAAAATAGCCAGCTGTCGACTGAACCACTGTATGCATGCTCCATCTGCTCAGTCTCCCTTGTCTTGCAGTCAGAGCCACTTCAAGACTTGCAGTCTCTCTTTCAAGTATCTCTTCCATAAATAGAAATAACTATCTATGGAAGCGAAAAACCAGAAGCTCTTATGCTAATTAAGTATTTCTTCCCCCTTTTAAGTGGCTTGATTAGTTAGTGGACTGAACACTGTGTGCTAGAACTGCTACGAAGCACCCATTAAAAAAGAAAAAATAACTTAATTGTTAATTTGAAGGATATCAGTTTCAACAAACATACCTCATTTTTGTATCTGTCTCTCTCAATGCTGCACTTGTCCAGTTGCCTGAAAACATCATCCAGTTGCACAGCAATTTCATCTACCTCGCTCTTATTTTCACCATCAGCACATTTGCTGCACTCAGTTTTTAAGTTCTGCAGGGTACTGCATTGTTCCTTTAGTTTTGCTATTTCTTCTAAGGCTTGTTCATAGAGTGTGGTCACTTCTGCTAAACTTCTTTCATTAACATTTTCTTCTTCAAATGAAGAAATTGTCTCAGTTGACTGATGGCACATTTCTTTTTTTACATACTTATTATTCATTTCTAAAATTCTCTGTTCCAGTGTTTCTACTTGTTTGGTTAATACTTCACATTTGTTTTGGTACATTTCTTTTTCTTTGTTTAATAATTGCAGCTGATTTTTCAGTTCATTTCCAAGATCTAGAGATGTCTCAGAAACACCATTAGCATGGTACTGTTTAGCTTCCATCTCTGCCCTGGGAACTTGGGTATCAGTGTCATCCTCCACCTCTTCCTTTTTAACAACCAAGCTTGGGACCTCTGTCTGTGTCGCTGAGGTCAACTGTTCACTTTTTGATTCTGAAGTAGCTGCACTGCAAGGTTCTCCAATGTCACAGCTTTCTTTCTGCTTCTCCTCTTGATCCAAATTAATACATTCAGTTTTTATTACAGGAACATCAAAATCCACTGAAGGCTTTGGAGTACTGCTTTCCTCTAAAATAATGACATCTTCATCATCATCATCGTGGTTGTTGAATGTTTTCTCATTTAATCGAGGTGTTTTTAATGACACAGGTGTCACACAAGTAGGCGTCTTCCGTTTAAGACTGAGAAGCAAAATATTAAACTGATTATTGTATTGCTCAAATACTGCAAAGTCATGTGTTTCAAACAATGCTTAGTGTTTCTAAATGAGGACAGGCTGCGAGAGTTGGGCTTGCTCAGCCTGGAGAAAAGAAGGCTCCATGGAGACCTAATTGTGTCCTTCCAGTACCTAAAGGGGCTACAGGAAAGCTGGAGAGGGGCTGTTTATCAGGGAGTGCAGTGACAGGACAAGGGGTAATGGGTTTGAACTAGAAGAGGGGAGATCTAGATTAGATGTTAGGAAGAAATTCTTCCCTATGAGGGTGATGAGGCACTGGCACAGGTTGCCCAGAGAAGCTGTGGCTGCCCCCTCCCTGGCAGTGTTCAAGGCCAGGTTGGATGGGGCTTTGGGCAACCTGAGCAAGTGGACAGTGTCCCTGTCCATGGCAGGGGGTTGGAACTAGATAATCTTTGAGGTCCCTTCCAACCCAAACCGTTCTGTGATCCTGCAAGCACTATTAAAACTACCACTCAGTAGCTAGAAAGGGAGGTTTCCCTGCATCGTATTTTAAGATGTTTTTACAGAAAAGGTATTTACTCTGGCTACACAAGTGGCTGACATCCACACACTAAATTACCACCTTTCACACATTATTTTGAAACAGACTCAGTATTTACGGGAACAGCCCCTTCCACCCATTCTTTAACCAACAGAGGTTAAGGAAAACATACTGTGGAATGTGGTTAACAAAATACAGTCTTTTCCTAAACAGACAAACCACTAAGCAATTTTTCTTGCCAGCGCACAGTATTTTTTGCTGCGTTCCCTTTTGTACTTCACAAGGTTTCTAGGTACCTTAAGTCAACCTGCTGCTTCCTACGCTCTCAAAAGTGACATATGAATTTTAGCAGCTATCACCTGAAGACGGGACTACACCCAACACCATCATTTTTATTAACCAATTATTAATTTTAGAAATAAACAGGAATCTACTTTGTACAGGGTTAACTAACCTGTTATCAGAATCAGGATGAGGTGAAGATACTGATCTATTTAAAATAAGCAGAGGTCTTTTGACAGAAGCATTTGATGTTTCCGGTAAAAGTGATCTTGGAACAGCTTCCTTTCCACTCACAGCTGAGAATGTTTTGAAGTCTTTACTTGAAGAAACAGATGTTTTTAAAAACATTTCACTACTGATCTGTAAGATAATATTAGTTAAGAATGAAAAGAAACAGGCATTAGTAGATTCATCAGAACAGACTTAAAGCAGTTCTCCTAACTACCTGCCAACACATAAAACTGTGAGCGCCATTTCTTTTGTACACGACAAGGATGTCCTTGAACCCAGGCTCAGTTATTTTGCAGTAAGAAAGGCTAACTAGACTCCACATTGCAAACGTCACGTTTTCTTAATGATCACACAATCCCTCCTCCCAAACTCTACTGATGTGTGCGAAGTATTTCCTTCTGTCGGTTTAAGACATACAACGTACTAGAAAGCAGCAAGGTCTACATCCTAATTACAGACGTCTGGCAGATTTCTCAGAGGACTTTGCTGTACAGCAGCTGCACACCCTTCTCCAGGCACAGATTTATTGCTGTCAGAAAGCAGGTTTCTGATCCTACAAGTCTTTCTCTAGAAACAGCTATTTTAAAGTATCGTGTTAAGTCTCAGGCAAGAGCAACACATACAAATTATGGGACAGCCACCTCTGTTAAAGTTGTCGTGATTAATTCAGTTTGTCTAAAATGAACAATACTTTACTTTTAGAAATTGCTTTTGTACTTGAGTAAAAGCAATGGAAGAAAAATTAATACAATGAAGTATATAGGTTAAAACAGCACATGCTAAATCTCTTCTGCAGAAATGTAGCGACCTTAGGTTAGCACTTTACTTTAAAAACAACTTAAGTTAAATCACGCTCAGGAAATTTGATTCTGAGTTGTAATCTACACATTCTCATCACTCAGCTGTGTTGATTTGCACCTGCATGTAATCTGAAATTGAGTGCTTCCTTGCAAAAGTACAGCTACTACAATCAGTCCATCCCCAGCTCCTGCTCCAGTTTTAAGGGCATCTTTCATACCCTCATCACATCTCTCTACATCAAATCCACTGTCCTGCCATAAAAAGAAGTATGAGTGACTGACACCTTTTCTAGTACTATTTTGTGAGAAGGCTTTGTCCTCTCAAACAAGTACTGCATAGAAAGCAATGGTGTATTTTCCATCATTGGACAGGGAATTTTTGGTTTGCTAATAGTGAGCATAACCCATACAGACATCAAAACAAAACAGGATGTTGAACCAGTCAATTGGCCACTAGCTACTGCAAATTCTGACTCAAAGCCAGGCCTATTCGATCAAACTGCAGTGTCTTGTTGCCAGCAAGAACAATTCTGCTACTAAAGTCAGCTTCCCATCAACTTTGAGTTACCTGGTGGCTGTACTCTAGTCGTTTCCTCAGTTTTTCCCTGTCTCTGCACAGCAGCAAGGAAAAAAAAAATTAAGAGCTTAGATTCAAAATGTTAATACATTATAAATCCAAACCATCCTCAAAACCTAAAAGCAAACACAATACTTATCTCAGTTAGATACAATGAAGTTCTACTGAACATATTCTAGTTTATTGAATGAAAATTTTCTTAGAAAGCTTAGAAGCTAGCATAGCTTAAAGTTACCTTAACTTCAAACAATTTCCCTCTCAGATTAAGATTTTAAAAAACTGAAAAAACTAGAACTCCCACTTCTAGAATGCTAGCCAGCATTAGTTAAAATTACCTAAGTCAGTTTTTTTCCCCACACACCTTAGATAAGAATCCTCTTTTTCTTAATTAAATGTATTGAGGTATTCAGCTGCTTCAACACGAGCTTTGAAAATAATAATTACCTAGACAAGGTCTCCTAACAGCCCTAGCAGCTTGCTTCTCTAACATCCCAAACTATCCTCATACCACTTACTACTATGAAACAATATCCCTCCGAGAGCTGTACTTAAACACAAAATTAAAAGGGAGAGGCCACTTTTGTTATGACTTTCCTAATTTCGATTTAGGAAGGCAAAGAGGTATTAAGTCAAAGAGATACATTTGAATGTAATGCCAACATACTAATAACAGAGAAAAGAACAGTACTATTTATCTATTCACTGCCATGATCAAGTCTTGATTTCAGGGAACTATTTTCTGCCTGGATATATTCCCAGAAGAGTCACAATTATACCATAGGTAAGAGAAAAGGGCATTTAGTTTTCGCATTCCTTTTCCAGTGTTGAGACACTTGTAATAAAGTCTCTAGTACTCACTTTTTCTTGTAAGTTTTCTCATATGTAGGATGTATTAAGTCATCATCTTCTGGTTCTTCTGGCACATTACAATTCCTGAGGGAAAAAAAAAGCGTGACAGAAAGAGCTTAACATCCGTGCTTATACCAGGTAATAAAATAAGAACTAACAGCAGTACTTAGATATTGATCGAAATCCAATTTTACCGGAATTGTGGGTCAGGGTTCAGCGAGCAGTACCACTTTTCTGGCAAGTGCTCTATTCCATCTGGCAGCTTCCGCCACTTCAGACACGCATCGCATTGTACCCATGTCTGATCAGGCTGTTTTCTGTAATGGAAAAAATACCAGAACTTTCACGTGACAAGTTCATTTTCATGACTGAGTGTAAAATAGTGATAACAATATGTAAAATTCTTCTCTTTAGAAGTGATACTCACTGTATCTCCTCAACTGGCAAAGCTAATGGGTATTCTTCGTTTTTCTTTGTTTTCATTTCATTCCAGTAATCATTAAGCTTGTCTCCCAGTGCTGCTATTGTAAGTCTAAAAAGAAAAGTTTTTAAAAGGCCACCTTAAATAATCAAATCCTAGCACAGAAAGAACCTTTGTAAACTACAGTGAAAGAGTAAACGTATGAACCACTCTAATATTTCTATTTGCACAACAGTTAGCTTTTTGCTTTTAGGAAACCCAAGAAACCAGGAATTGTGTGAAGTCATGTTTGTCAGCAAAGAAATTACTGGGAAGATGAGTTGGAGCACAAAGACTGAAATCAAGAGTGCTGAATTCAGAAGCGCTGTGAGTGTTCAGTGCAAATTCTGAAGCTACCACACCAGTTCAAGCCCAATCGTAGAAGAAACAAGTACAAAACCACCTCTGTCAGTCCAGTACCCAGCTGCGTATTTGGCTGATGTTTCTGCACATCCATTAACTGCAGGTTCATGACTACTCTAAGCTGACGTACAGAAACTTAAGACACCGAGAGGGCAAATGTATGAACACTTTAATGTAGTATAAAGTCTACATGCTGCTACAAGGAGCAGGCCAGTCTTACCCTAGGTTAATTTTTAGCTGGATTAGTTTCCTGATCAGGGCACATTGTGCAGCTCCGTGACTCCGAGAGCTGGCACACAGAAGAGGGAGTGGTACGTAAGAACAGACAACAAGCCCCACAGGTGAGGCAGAGGTAAGACTGCCTCTTGTCAGCATGCTGAATTTATGTCAGAGTAAATTGGCTGGGTAACCAGAGCCTGAAAGTCAGTCCCTCCCTGCCTGGCTTATTCCAACACCTGCACCACCCTGTCCCTTGAACTAACACAAACGTTTGTGCAGTGAACTGGTCTGCCCTAGGGAGTTTTGATCTAGATCACCTCTCAAATCCAAGCCATGAATTTCTATGCAAAAAAAAGGAAGACCACAAGGGCAAGAATGAGCAGCAATGCATGGATGGGATCACATCCCTCTTCTGGAAGAGGAAGAAGGGCAGGTCATGTTACACTGACCATGAAATTACAGCATCAGCTTTATGTTTCTGTTTTGGGCTGGAAAGTTACCTTCTGAAAACCTGTAGCACTCTTTGCAGAAAAACCTTTATAAAAGATCTTGCAAGTGTAGTTATCTCTATGCCCACAAGTGTTTTTAAAAAGAAACAAATGAAAAGTATTCAGTTCAGACTGCCAGTGGAAGCTGAACCACAAGTGGCTGAAGGGCAAAACATGCAGCTTGAAAAAAGTAATGACTTCTCTTATGTTTGCAAGTCAATACCCCAAATTTCTAAGTCCAAGTTGAAAGCAAGTGTTAGGGCACATAGATGGAAAGCGTCTGCTCCTTTAAGGGCCTACGGTCAAAGGAACAACAAACAAGAACACACAAACCTGACTGACAAGGGAGGTAGTGATAAGAACAAACCTGGTCAGTCACACTAACTGGTAAGGACATGTGAAGCGTGAGAATGTTTATTTTTTTTCAGATGGGAGGTCAAGGAGAGGAAAGGAGACAAACACAAAGAGTAATAAAGCCTCACCAATTAGCACTAACAAAGACAATAACCAGAAACAAACACGGTCAGTCACATTAATCAACCAGCTATCAAGAAGCTGCAAGCAAACTGGGATTTTGCAGCTGATAAGGATACAAACCTGAGAGTCTAGGATGTTTGGAAGGGGTCAGTGGAGCTATGCCAACTGATGAGGCAATATGCATGGGGAAGGGGGAGCAGGGAAGAAGAAAGAGGGGGAGGGTATCAAAGGAGCTGGTTGCAGTTAAAACAGGTTCGGTCAGTACAGTTGTCCGACTGAGCCCTGTGCCTGATCACCACAATCTGTCCTATCTTCTCATGTCGTCTTATTTAATATTTTCTTAACTCTCTACATGACATCATTCTCTATCCCATGTGGATGCGTATGGCAAGGCGGGTGTGCCAGCTACTGGGAAGAACTCTGTGTGTGCAAGTGGATTTGGTGCCAGCTCCTGGAGTCAAGACATGGTGTGTGGTGTCAGCTACTGAAGCAACTTGGGGTCTCAGTTGCCACTCACTGAGGCAGGAACAGTATGACCCCCCAAAAAACAGCTCCTGGGGTGGACCAGCATGAGTGAGGGGCTCAGCACCGGCAGCTGGAGCAGGACTGTGGGTCACAGCCTGTGTGCCTGGTGCTGGCTGCTGGTGGGGAAACGGGACAGGGGAACATGCAGACACTTGGTGTCCTGGTGTGCATGGATGTTTGCTAGCAAAATCCAAACTGGACTCAGCAGTGAATAGGAGGCCCCAGATCCAGGCAGGGGTATCATGCAGGCAAGGGTTCACAATGGTATACGCAGGGGGACTTGAAAATATGGAGTGTCTGTGGTACGAGTGTGCAAGTGAACACGTTTGCTAGTGAATATCAAACTGCACTAGTCAGCACACAGGGGACCTGTCAAACAGGTAAGAGGGCCTGGGATCCAGGCAGGGGTACCAGGAAGACAGAAGGGCTGTACCAGTACTCAAGGAATCCACAAATATACATGTGCTTGCAAATCTAGGGTGTCACGCATGTGCCTTCACTACTGAGCTTCTATCGGCTGAAAAGGAGGAAGGAGACTGGGCTGCTCATGCTGTATGTGAGCCCTATACGTAGGTGCACCTTGCCTGTGGCAGTCCGTGTAACCAGCCCTGTCAGTGCCCCCATGCGCGCGCCTCTGGGACACGCGCTCAGCTTTGCTACTGCTTGAGACCTGCAAACAGGAAGGTGGCAACTTCATTCCTCAGCCCGGGCAGAAACCCTGGGTCCCCAGGCTGGGCTCCAGTGAGTCCCGTGACAGAGCTGCTGGAGGAAGAGCCTGCTTCTAATACCCCTTAACATGAAGCAGGAAACAACACAGAAAATAGCCTTGTCATCCTGAAAGGAAAGAAAGTCATATAGAGCAGAATGATTCTCAAGGTTTGTATTCAGGAGATTTTCCCTGGACATTTTTTACACCTCGGCCTGAAAGCTACCTACTTAGGTAACTCATCCCCTCTAGCCTTTCCTTCCCCACACATGACTGATTCACAGATGAGGTAATTCACCTGGCTTAAAACTTTCCAAGATGATGATTGCTTTTAAGTCAGACTAGATTCCTAATCCAGTTCACAGTTTAACTACAGGAAATATCACACTAGATACTGACTGATGGGATGAATCTCTGGAAAAGTGGCAGCCCTGAGTTAGAAATAAAAACTGAAAAAGCAATGTCCCAAATCACTGCTATCTTCAAGTCCACTCTTAGGGAAAAAGTTGAAAAGAAGGGATCAGAAATACCCAAGAAAGCTTTAAAAAAAAAGCGAAACAAAAATTGTTATGAAAAAAGTTAATAGCATAGGATTCACATATCACAATTTTAGTCACGTGCCATACAAGTATCCACATCTCAGCACGTTATTCTGTGCTCATTTTACAATCAGTGAGGGGCAGAATTGCAACCGACCACTTAGAGAGCACTTGGTTTAAAAGATGCGTAGGATACTGTTCAGAACGGTCATGCCACTTAATGATGGAACATAAGCTTTTTATTCTTACTACTCAGAAATGAAGCAGCCTTTATTGCCAAAGGTATTTCACAGTGAACAACACTATTCAATAGAAAGGCTATATAAACGCATAGATTTACCTGTATTCGTTTGTGTAGTCAAAATCTTGTTTGTTATGAGTTGGCTTTAGGAAGTTGCATTCAATAATCCCAACTACACCAACACCCATGTTGTTTGCCTGTAAGAAGTTAAGAGCTATCAGGAAAAATAACATATATTCTATGCTAATACCGCAAGAGTTTGTCAGACGTAATTATAAATTATATATACACTAGGTAAAAACAATTTTCTGGCTTACAACCTCTCTCCAAAAACAAAACTCTCAGCACAAACCCTCTCAATAAAAAATCCCCTGTTACATCCCTCTTTTTGTCCTGAAAGATATGCTCAGGCTCCTATTTTGTGTATCAAGCTTAATTTCAAAACCAAACATTAAAGTATCTGCATATAATTTAATGCAATTTTTAACTGCTGCACAAACTAAAAAAGGATACACCAATATCTTAGTTTCCACTCATATTCTTTTTAAAAATCAATTTGAGTGAAAATGATTTCTAAGGATGTTAAAATATTTTTGAGCTTTAATTTCTTACCTTTAACTGACAGCCAACTCTTTCATAAGCTTTGATGAGTCTGTTTTTATGATACATCATTATTCCATAATGATCTTTGTTTCTGCAGTTAAATCCAAAAGTAATTCTTACTGTTTTAGCCTTTTACCTGATATTAAGGAAAAATCTGCTTAATCTCATGTAACAAAAATAGAGTTACTCTGGAGTGTTCATTCTAAGCTGGGTCCTTGAACTTACTTTTTTTTACATTGAGATAATTCCTTCAGTATGTTGTGACAAAAAAACCAAAACAAAAAAACCCAATCACATGAGTATAACTGTAACATACCCAGCAGAACCCAGACAGCTTGTATAAAAAGTCACATAATTAAATTCAGCGTGCAATGATACATATATTAGCAAAGGATACATTTAGAAATTTTGGCCTATATATATCGTGTTCAATGAAGGCAAGGCTTTTGGAAACCAGCTGCGTTTTCACTTTTTGCCCTCGCAGAATGATCTGCATTGTTGGCTTCAGATACAAAATACTGCAATAAGCCTACAAAATATACAGTAACTCCTGTTATTTAAAAAAAAAAAAAAAAACACAACAAAAACCAACACAACCAAAAACCTTCAAGATACGAGTATTTTACAACACACATCATATTTAGGAAGACAAACTCACATTTTAATGAAATTTTGACATGTGCTTTTTTCCCCAACTTGAATCCAGAAAAATAAGAAATGCAATCGTGCATAATAAGCATACCTGTATCACAAGTTAAATGAATAGCAACTGAAGAACAACTTGTATGAATGACAAGTTAATCGGGTGTCTGCAGATGCATTTTACCAATTAAAAAAAAGCACTCAAACATATAAGCCTCTCTTTTCTGATCCCCTATTAAAAGCTTCATAATTCTACTACAAACTTTAAAATAAACAAAAGCACGTGTGTTAACTTTGTTCTAAACAACTGCACATTATCATAACTTGACAATACCTACGCAACCTTCTTATAAATGTCTGTATCTATGAATTTTAATCTGCATTTCGTTTATCATTACATTTACAACTTCTAATAATTGAGGTGGATATAGGATTTCAGCAAGTCTTTGAATAATTGAAGATTTTAGTCCAACTGGACTAACACTTCTGAATATTACCCACAAGTGCTCAGAACACTTAGTAATTCCAGAAGCACTTTCTTACAAAATGAAGCCTTCCAAGCTTATGAATCAATAGTGGATACAATGGTTGTATCAGCCTACAGAAAAACCTTGTCCCTGTCCACATGCACGTATTCAAACCACGGAGCTGCTTCCCAATTCCTTTACCTCTTTTTGAAACCTAGAAATGACACTTTGCCAACCAAAACCCACCTGTTTTAAAAGATCTACACGGGCACAGCATCAGTACTACATGCAGGTATACCTGCACTACAGTGGAATGTTTACTCTGCTGACAACCACACCCCTCATTTAATTTCTGAAGCTACTGATTGCATTTCCTTCTTGCTCCTTAAGGATAATGATGGCGACATTTTACAGCAAAAGCTATTTGCAGGACTACAGAAAACCCTGCAATTTTCTTCTAAATAAACAACAAACGTTTACACAAGTTCACAAATACATTCCACCTTCAATTTTCAAAGTTAATGTTTACATATTACCCTAACATTTAAATTCACCCCCCCAACACTTCTGTATAGTACAGTATATTATATTAAAACAAAAACATGCACCCTCCAGCTTCCAAAAATAAACAAACAAACTTACTTTAAAAAACATTATACATACCCTCAGTGAGTAGTCACTTTCTGGAACAATCTGGTCCAGTCTCTCTTGTTTTTTATATCCTTTTTTGCCAGTTTCATCTAAGTCCTCTGGAATTCTGATGTCATATTTATCCTTATCAAAATCAAATTCTGTTTTTTCATTTTTATCTCTAAGAAATAAGATTAAAAAAATATACTGGTTTTTTTTTTTTTTAAAGCCAACACAAGAGAAGATATTGTGGTGGACCCAGGAGGTATCACAAAGATGCAAGAAAAAGGGAATTCCTTTGAGTCATGGTGGTTTTCCTCTCAGATTTGCTAAAATTTACATAAGTTCATCAGTTCCTTTCTGATTCCCAAGGACTACAAGAGAAGTGATAGCAAACGAGACATCCGTGAATTCTAACTTAATTCTAAACAGGTCATACTTTAAAAATAAAAGCAGTCAGTATCAGCTTTAAATTCTAGATGGACCAAGACACACACACATTCCTTATAAAGGCAAATTTTCTGAACGCTACAAATTGCCTTCCCAAGATTTTTAATGATGCAGCAGTGACACTCGCGACAGCTCTCCAACTTGATAATTATCACAATATGTACACACTATATTTAGTTGCAGATGTATACGCTGCAGTACACCAGCAGTACCTTTGCACAACATTGAGATGTATCATAGTTGGCACAAATATTCCAGAAATAAAGTTTTTCAATACTGAAACAGCTCTGTGTTGTGTGTTTTTTTAAAAAAGTAGATTCAGTTACAACATATTAGAGACAATATGAACTCCCCTGTAAATGTTCTTTCCCACAACTTCCCATGAATACCCTCCAAAATTCAGAACAGGAAAGTTATCCTGCCCAGTCAGCTGCGTTCACTGTATTTTCTTTTGCTCAAACAATGAAGCAATACACCTCTTCATACCTAAAAATATATGAAACTCTACCTGGGCAATGCAAATTAATTTCTGAAGTGTAAAGGAGGTGAAGTTTTTCTTACGGAGCAGGTGGCAAGGGGAAACAACCAGAGTTAGCAATATCTTTGTTACCTCCAGCTTCCTTGAATTAAAATCTCCTAAGCTAGAAGTGATTCAGTACTCTCATACTCACAAGAAATTAATACAAATAAAAAAAAAAGTCCAAACTTTTCACCTGTTATAATTGACAATGGTATTTTTTGTCCTGTAAAATTCAATTTATACTCATCCAGGTGTGGTTTCCTGCCCCCACACTTTTTCTCATATGCAACAATACAAGTAAGAAACTGAAAAACAAGCTAGTTTCTCACCAAATCCACACGTTCGAAACAGTTCAAAATTGTTTCCTATAGATACGTTATTATTTCAGATATTTAAAACTACAGTAAGCTAAACACTTAAGAACATAGTACAAGACAACATCTTCCCAAACCAGTTAGTGCCATCACAGTTAAAGGCATGCTAAAGCTTTTCTGGACAGACCACCAGACAAGATTCCCTGCTATTGTGGCAGCAGCAAAGTTGTGAAGGAAAGGGAAAGAAGACGGGAAGTGATGACACCCCTCTGCCACTGCTACAGCAACAACTGTTTAAAAAAAAAACCACCACAAAAAAAATGCAACAAGCAAGTCAAAGCTAGAACTATACTGTTGTGAACCATCCCACAGAGGCAAGTAGATGAGATACATACAAGTGTATTTACTTGGATTTCTATTTATTTTATGATAAACAGTTCAGAAATTTAGAAAGGCCCAGATCCCTCTAGAAGGATACTGCTGACTTCAAACTTAAAAAGCCAGTAATGCCTGTACATAAAAGTATTTTTGTTTGATTTTTTGCATTCATAATTTCTTAGGTCTGAAATAATAGATTTGTAATTTATCTGTTTAATTTTCCTTCTGGCAAAAGTAACAGTATTTTATCGAAGGAAAATATGAAGTCCTTTACATTTTCCTTCCTCCTTCTTTGTTACTTCAGGCATTAGCAACAGTTCTCATGCCAACTGCCCACAGTCTTTTGGAATTATTCTCCAAAAACCACACCCTTGTATGTTTGCATACACTGAAAGATAACAAACTATATGAGAGATTTAAGAGACTGGACTTCACCTTACCTTCTAAGATTCCAAATGATAATTCTTGTTCCTTTTTTCCCTATTATAGCATCTAGCTCTGCCAGTAATTTCTCCTCGGTAGAAAATAAAGAATGTGTTAAGATGGCCTTCAGGCTGTTTTTGGATTCTGTTGGATCACTTATCTGCCGTAAGCAATACGTTAAGGAGAGTAACTTTGCATGAAGTATGCTTCAGAAGATGAGGAAACTTCTGCAACAGTATCCTGTACTGACTTCACAGGTTCTCATTCCATATCTCAGAGCTCCTACAAATTTAAAGGCTTTAACAAGTTATAGCCTTCCTTGCATCCTGCGATTTATTTAGGGTAGTGACAAGACTAAGACAGGGAGATTTCCTTTACTGATGTTATCATCCAGATTTTGTACGTACGCACAACTTTTCATTCAGAAATTTTTGAAAGGATATGTTGGTTGTTGAATGTTACTATAGGAACCATGACATGTTCTGCTTTTGTGACTTCAAGGAAAGTCTGAGATAGCAGGCCCACACTCATGGTTTCTCCGTTCTTGGTGAAGACTATTGCATCTTTGCCCAGGCGCATGGACCCCGATTTAAACCCATTTCCATACAGTCCCACTGGAACACGGCCATTCATCACAGATTTCTCGCTGAAGCCAAAGCTGAAACATGAAAACATTAGAGGAGTGTAAAAAGCCCTGTAAAACTTGAAAACCCAAAAGATGCACGCAAGACTTAGCATATTAGACTTAACTCACTGTGTGTAATCTCTTGTTTTAGAGATCAGGGATTACTGTACAATTAAACAATGCACAGTTAAGCAAATCTTCAAAGTTGCCCATATAACATTGCTAAGACCATACTGCAAGAATCTAGGGAAATTTACTTTCATCTTTAAGTATGGAAGAGAAATATCACTTGTCTGGAATTATGCAATAAACATTCATAGGGGATTCTAACAGTTACCCTACGGCTTCACAAGAAATACTAAGAAAAGTCCCTAAAACTTTTTTCTTTTTTCCCCTTAACTTGCTTGAAAATGTGTGATCTACAAATTTTCCATTAGTAACTATACATTACATTTAAGGTAAAACAGGTAACTCTATATGGAATTTAGCAAGAAAGCTATCAGTTATGGTATCTAACAGGAAAAAACCAAACCCGTTTGAATTCAAGCTTGCTCAGGTTTAAAACCAAAGATTTATCTGCAGGCAGAACAACCTTTCATACTAAAAGAGCAACTGAACAGCAACCTCTTTGTGAACAGTAGAAATAAAAGTTGCAGAAAGATCAGTTCAAACCCTATAGAATATTTAAAAATAAAAAGACAAACCACATCAATATAATTATCATTCCCTAAACTTTTCCACTATCAGCTTGTATTTTCAATACTCCAAAGAGCTTGAACTGAATTTCCGTTTTTCTCTTGCTAACTTAAACTAAAGCAATCTTGAATAAAAAAAAAATTAAATTCTCCTTACCTCCACTAAAGGGCACTACAGAGAGTTTACACAGCACAACCACTGCACTGCAAGTTAAGCAGGAATGTTGACAGACAGGATAAAAGGAAATTATGACATAAAAATACACTGATAAAGTTGCGTGAAAGTTTTGTTAGCATCTGTCTACTCTAGTCACATTTGGATAATCGCTCACCTTCAGAAATGTTAAATTTATGAACAAAATTAGTCAATTACATATGAGACAAAGGAGTAAGCTGAGCAATAACAGAACTAGAAGCTGGAATTTTTACAAGAAAAAAATGCAAAAGAGGTTATGCACCTTAGCATTTTGTGCAGCTTCTCTGAGTTCATGCCATTTCCATTATCGGTGAATGTCAAGCATATATTGTCATTTATCACCGTTTTGTCGATCCATATCTGTTTAGCGCTCACATCTGGATCATAAGCATTATCTGAAGAGAAAGAAACAAAGAAAACAAGGGTGGAATACTAAAAAGCAAAAAGTTTAACAGTTTTAAGTATGAACATATTTTCAAGGGTTTAATCCCAGTGAAGATTCAGACAGCAGCTCTTACAAAGTCACTTAAATTCGTATGCTGCATGGAACAGAGCCCTGTGTTGCAGAAATACATACATAATCAATCTGCTGAATGTTAGCCTTGCAACACTCCCAACAGCTACGAGGAATAACTGTCCCTAACTTTTACTATGGTGCTATGCTTGCACATACGTTTATTTGGTGAATATGGCTGCTTAACATAGTTCCCTAATCGTGGGCCTATGACCCTGAAGAGTCACATGCTAAGCTAATGGACCTCTAAAATTGCAGCCATTTTTCAGCTCCACAGATAGATAATACAGCTGCAGAAATTTTGTGCTGGCACAGATACAATTTCTCAGCTAAGTCACTGAATATTAGTCAACTTTTGCACAGAAGCAAGGCTCCATAGTTTTTAATAAGGTGTCACGTTAAAAGCTAAGTCTCCTCAAACACTATCTTCTTTATAGATGACAACACTAGATCAAAACATTATGAAGAAACAGCTGCATCAAAACCCGGCAAACCTTGTCTGAAAACACCACCTCATCTCCCAGCTATTACAGACGACAGTAATGCATAGGCAAAAGTTTAGGTGGAGACGAGTGTCTCAAGCAAGAGAGTAGAAAACGAAACCAAGACAAGATTCTACTTTCGTTTCCTGTCTCCCTAGCAGCTGGTCCAATATTTGCTTTCTCCCAGCCACGCAAACATCTCTTCTGAGTGGCTCTCAGGAGGCGAGATTATTGCCCACAATGCAGACAATGGCACATCACCAACATACACGGCTGCAAACGACCTGCTGCAGGCTCTTTAATTGGGAAATCAGATTTTAAATACTATCACAGCTTCAGATAATCAAATTCGAGACACTACAAAAAAGCAAGCAAAAAACCTGAAGCCCAACTCCCCGCATCCCAGAAAGTTCTGTGAAGTCTAGAATTTTGACTCCACAAGTGCAGAAGATTTGGGTGAAAAAAGATTATTGCTGCTCTGCTACCACGTCAATTCCATATTAACATAGCTGAGTGTCACAAACACGTATTTTGCTAGCGCAAGTTGTTAAAATCTAAGGAAGGTATAACTTTCACAGAAGGGAAGTACAAAATGCTTTAAAAGTAAACTGTTTACAGGATTTGAAAGAGCTTGCAGCATTGCTACCACAAGTGAAACAAAAACCATGGCTCCACAAACTATTCTTGGCAGCAAAGACAGTTTAAATCTCACCTGCTCTAACATCACTTTCTCACATCTTTTCCTCCTTTCCTCAGCACCGTGCTACTCATGGCATTTGTGGGGGGGAAGCACACAGAGGAGAGGTGGGAGGTGATGGCACAGCAGGAGGCAGTGCCCCTGTCTCACTGCCTCTTTTGCAGGTTTAGCTGAGGGCCATAAACAAACAGCTCAAGCCAACATTGTGGCCTATAAAAAGGAATCATTGCTTGGTAGCTTGCTTTCTATAAGTATAAAATACAAATTGTATCCATAGTGCGGAAAAAAAATGATAAAATGTATTTCAGCATCAACAAAAGATGACATTCGAAGTAAAATTGAAAGTTTGCAAGTGTTATTCTAAGACCATACTTTGTACAAGTTTTCTGATTTGCTACCTCACAAACTCTCTCTGGATGTCCCATTTACCCGCTTCCAAGTATCACTATTAGTTCACCTAAATTTAATCTGACTGAGGACTAATGGGAGAAGCCAGCAATACAACCAGCAAAAAGTTGACAGGAGGGACTAGAGCTCAAAAGGCAAATTTTAGCATACAGACCATTACCATGTTAGGTAAGTTCACATAAGCTAAAATTCAGGCCTCCATAACATAACCATATTTACATTATTTGATACTTCACATATGTTATAGCCTAACACAGTATGCAAAAGGCAGATCACAAATCTTATTTAAATGGACATAACTAACTAGAAGTCTTTATGAGAAATACACTTCTACTTGCTTTTGACGCTTTGTTAAAGCAACACATATGACAAACCAGAGGCAAAGGAAGACAAGTTTGCACGCCTCATGCAGCACATCTGTGATCATTCCAGCCAGGTATGGCAAGGGTGATAAAACGGCTGAAATGACTTAATATTTTGTTACTCCCAAATCAGCGAGCCCTTCCTGCAAGCCATGTGGTTCTGGTTTCCTCCCTCATGATAGCTCTGGCCTTATCTAGCTAAAAAATCTCTAGTTGCTGTTGTTTGGTTAATTTTCTGGATTAGCAACAGCAAACATCATGCTCAGGAAGTGAAGGAATGCCTGACGAGAAGATTCACTCCCTTTGGCAGCAGCATACTGTCAGATAAGCTTGGCAAGTCTTTTCAAATCACACCTTTATTTTGAGGAACCAGTAAAAGTCTGTTAATCATTGCCTAACTCCGAAAAACAAGCAACTCTTAAGATACCCAGTTAACAGCTATTCAAAAATCAAAGGCGAGACTATCAACAGGAGCTAATAAATTAAACAGATACACAAGCCCTAGCTAACAGCAGATGACAGGGACAATAACAAAGAGCAGAACTCTTAGGACATTGATGGATGGACCATTAAAAGGAGCCACTTGAATATAACCCTGAAGATGTTCAGACAGAAACTCGGTAACCCAAAAGAAGAAAATTAGGATGTTGAGGGGTATTGTGACAACGTGCAAAAATTACCATCGAATGTTCTGAGGAAGCATCAAAGAAAAGAGAAGGGTCTAAGTGGATGGTACAACAATGGTATAATGGAGTTGGGGCAAAGGGAGGGGACACACACAAATAACAGGCTGATTGTGTGCAAGCTGGCTCCTGGTCAGTATGCTTGTATGATTGACACCCGTGCTACTCCCTTGTACGTTCTTACCAAACACTGTCTCTAACGATTTCCTGCTTGAGCATGCTTTCTATTCTCAGCATGTACCTGTACACATTTGTTCTGCTAGCAAACTTCAAGTTGGACAAGCCAATAAGCTGGAAAACCCAGCAACCATTGAGATCCAAAGTCTAAGCCAGAGACTGGTAAAAAGTCCAGGACACTGGTACTGGAAGGACTCCCAGGTCTTGGTGAAACACCCAGAAACGTGGGTAAGCACGAGCGATAAGCAAGTGAAAGCATGCATACGCACCACTAATGAACTTTAAACCTGGTTACCCAGGAAGCAGGAATAGGGTAAGGTCATTTGTGCTGTTCACATTTGAAATGCTGCTTGTGTTTATGTGGGTTCTTGCAAAGTTACTGTCCTCCTGTCTGTGCTAATCTTGTCTGTGGCCGGCTGTGTCTGTAAGAGGATGCAAGCACCCTTTGGAACCTGAAGTCAGCCTTACTACTCTCTGGATCTGGGAACAGCAAAAAGCAGTATGTTTGCATTTGGTGGACTAGAAGAGAAGGAATTCACTTGGTCCCACCATCTTCTATTTTTGGCAATCCTTAACAAATGCAGTAAAAAGAAAACAGGAAACCCTACAGGGCTGTTGCAACTGATGTCAGGTATAACATATGCTATTACAAAAGAAAAAAGTCAATCTGACTGTACCAAAAAAAAAAAAAAAAGTTGTAGGATTCTGAATGGTAACAACAGGATCAACTCCTCACCCTACCTGAAGGAGAAAAGTTTTACAAGACAAAAACAGTATTACAATCAAGTACTCAGGAAACTATTGATCCACATACCTATAAGTTCTGCAATTGCACTGAAAGGCCAGGTGTGACTGGTAGAGTTGGTATGCAAGAATTTTGGACAAAGCTGAAATAAACCACAAACACCACCATTAGTTTGTGCTCTTCAATGATACCAAGCCGACTGTACCAAAGTTAAATGAAGTATATTAAATGAAGGTGTTTTGTGCAACACTAGCAAAAAGATGTAATTTAATTTACTTCTAGATATTGGCATACTAACACCTTTAAAAGGGAACATTAATACAGCTATTAAAGACAAAAGGGCAATACAGAATTAAGCACAGTATCATACAATATTCTGAGCATGTGTTATATTGTCACCCTGTTATAAAAGTGTAAGGAACTGTTGCTATATACTGATGCTAGAGGTTACAGAAAACATCAAAGTCTTAGTCCAAATCTAGTAACAGAGGTACATCCCCTCAAGTGTTAAAAATGCACATCTTACACCATGAGTATCAAACTTAACCAGAAAAGTGAGCGGCCCCTAATATACTCAGCAGCTTACTATCCGATGTCATTGCTCCTTTTGCTCATCAGTCAAAATCCCCTGTTCAGATTCTCTCAGCTAGTGGTTTGTGCTTTTATCACAACTGAGGATAAAATTTTAAGATATAACCAGCCACTATTAGGATTAGATAAGAATATGCAAATAAATTACCAATTTATGAGACGTATCTTACAGATGTCAGTAAGAAGTACTTTATGAAAGCCTGGGTTCATATACACTCACTTAGATCAAAAGACTAGGAAAACCAAAACTAACTACCCATATAACTTAAGGACTTGTTAGTGCACTCTTCGGAGAAATTTAACTGCTGAAACTGATACAGTTGCATTTGCATTACCACTGAAAATATGTGTAATTATACTTTTACAAGGTCTTTAACACAAACCCACTGCATGTATATACTTAAGCCTCGCTGGCATAGTTATGTTGATGGCATAAAAAGCAGCATCTATGAATACATAATGCTGGAAATAGCCCCTGTACAGTGTAGCTCCATAAAAACCCCCATACTATAATCCACAATATATATAAAAGCAGAAAAATGTTTAAAAACAGTATGTGCGTGTTCATAGTTCATGAATTTTACAGAACTACCACACTGACAAGGACTTTTATATAGTTAGTAAAGTCTAAATAAAAGCAAGTAACCACTTCAAGTCTCCAAGTTCATTTATCAGCAAAAAGGAATAATGCTACAAGCAAGTTCTAGAGCTGTGAGCCAGGTACTGTAACAGCAGTAAAGCAGCAGCAGCAGCCACCCTAGTTCAGATCAACATAAACTACCGAGAAACATCACCTCGATTCTAAGGTTATAAGAGTGGAGGATGCACTTCCAGACTGCAACTTAATCCCTGCATTTCTCCATCAAGCCAGAGTACAAGTATGAATAGGTATCACGTTCTTCATTGCCATCTGTGCCTTAAAACTCCAGTTTTATAAAATCTGGTAAATTGAGTCAGGCTATGACACTGTGCTCCTTTCAAATTCCTAACAGATACTTACAAATGATTTAGAATCCAAGAAGAAAATTACATCAAGCCTATTAACGGAAACCTCAGATGTTCCATGACACACGGTTAAAAGGGTTGTTCGATTTCTTCCTCTGCCACACAGTAACTCAATGGACCTTAAGATCTCTGTATCATTCTCTTCACTTCAGCAATTCACAGTGCTGGCAGCATTTGTTCCTTTGTTTTCTAAGCTTCATGATCAAAATACACAAGAAACAACCGGGTTTTTTTTTTCTGGCCTGAAATCCCTCCTTGTCAAAACATGAACACTAACATTCAAAAACCCCACCAAACAGATACACGATCGAGCATTCGGCATCTGCTCAACTCAACTCAGTGCTAAAATATTTCCCTGCTGCTAACCAGGGAAACACTCCAACCATGCAACTCAGGCCGACTGGGTTACTACTGGCTTTGTAACCTCAGCAATATGGACGTGGTGAAAGGTCCTAACCGTATTTTTGATAAAGGCATGAATTCACAGTTGTGAACCGCCTCCAGTCACCAGACAACGCTGATGAAGGAAAGAACCTTAGCGTCACCAACACTGACGTAATCATAGGTAAGCGTGGGTTTTTTCTGTGAAGCAAAGTGTACACGTGCATTGCAAGAAAATACTTCTCCATCCCTCACTGTACTGCTGCATACCCATGACTAACTTTAAAAAGAACAGCCTTTTAAAAAAATAGTATCTTCTGTAAACAAACACAAGAACTACGCTGATCTTCTCTGGACCGCTGTTCCAAGTGGTAAGACTTTGAGAAAAGCTGGAAGGTGGTACACAAAACTGAGAACTTGTGAACTGTTTATATGAAATGAGAAGGTATGGGCTGGAACACAGGAACTGTAAGAAACTGACTCTTGGCTCCAGTATAGCCCTCAGCAAAAGACAAGTGAGTATCTCACAGGGCAGATCACAGGAATCTACCTCAGAGCAGCTACCACTCACGTAAGGTGCTGAAACACGGGCACTCGACGAAACCATATTAGAAAAGGGGGAATAGTGGTTCAAGGCCGTTACCTTCACAGTTTGCTTCAGAGCACACCCAGCTGTCAGCAACAACTCATTTCCTGATGAGTTCATCAGGAAATATTTAAGCCCATTTTGTCCCCTTGCACTTGGTTTCATCAAATCACTTTAATTAGCTCATGAGTAACTTAAGTCCAGTACATACAGTAGGAAAGAGTTAGTTCCCTGGTGAACGCTCACTTTTGGCCACGTTAGCGTGGCAGTAGCTGAGGCTACTCGTTGCTTTGTTCACTGGGCCCGATACGTTTTGTTATTAAGTAGATTCTGTTGAGTTTCACTTTTCCTCTTGACAAGTGCAGCCAAATCCTTTTTGGAGATAGAACAAGACTTCCCCTTCCTTCAAAAAAAGACTCAGCTGCACTGAAAGACCTGTAGCTGCACTACAATTACGACCAGCAAATATTTAAGAATAAAGCATCTTTTCTCTCAAAAAAGATAGTGTTTGGAATTTTAGTTTTCCAAGAAAACTGGAACTCTTCCATCCCTTGCAAGCCATAAGGCACGCTAAAATCCAATTACCACTGAACAATCTGTCTTGTCTTATAAAAGTGTTCTGCAACTTTTTGGGGAACAACCCCACTGCCATTTTCCTCCCTCTTGCTTTTATCCCACCTGGCTGCTTGTTTCTTTTCTGGTACATTCTCCTTTCTTCCTCTCTCCCAGTTATGCTAGTCCACTTAGATGACTGTGTAATGAACTGCATCAGGGAGCTGATCCAAAATAATAAAAAAAAAATTAAATCTTATTTTTAACCTGGATCACTTCCCTGATCTGTCTCATCATGCAGCTGAGCAAAAAATTCACCAGAGCAACAGAAGGAGATAAATGCCAGTGTGGGAATGAGTTACCAGGCCTGCTGACACTTCCTGTGTTGTTTAGATATGCTTCTGATACTAATAGAAACATTTTGGTGAGACCCAACATATTTCCAAAGAACAGCGACTAATGGAAGAGACTGCGACCATCAGCTCTCTATTGTTCTCTAGAATACAGAAGCTTTTACACTGCAGGACACAACCTGTTAAAAACCAGTATCAGCTGCTTCGCTTTTTTAGTGAAAACCTACAAAAATTACAGCTTTCACCTGAAATAGACTGAAGGTAAACTTGCAGTTATGACTACTGAAAAACGAAACCAAACTACATCCGGAAAGTAATTCAGAAAGTTACCAACTGCACCAATTTCAGCTTAGATTTCTCATCTGTATGAGTTCAGATTGCCAAAGTCATTTCAACTTGAGAACAATTAAACTCTGCAGTCTGACTTGTGATATTTTTTTTGCAAAGGCTGATCATTTATGTTGATGTATTTTTCCCCTCAAGATGACTTACAATGCATTAAAAAACCCGTAGACCTCTGTCCTCTTTTTTTTTTTAACACTGTGTTATCTAAAGAAGAACATTTCTCTAATAAAACATGTCATACAAACTGTGGATTCCAAACACTTAGAAGATTTAAAGACCTGAAATGAAAAGTGTAATTCTTGAACTTCAAGCAGGCGATACTTAGAGCTAACCTCTACAATTATGGCAATTTATATTAAGGTAATTTAAACAGTGTTGAAAATATACTAACATGTTTTCCACTCAAATGTTTGATAAGTTACTGTAATGATCCTACTTTCTTTCCACTATTCACTAAGTAAGGTTATGAAGTGGGTATTTCTAACTATAAACTTACAGGCACAGACAGCTTAAGTCAGAAAGGCTTTAAAAAAGTCCTGTTTCATCAATGACTTATCAAGTAACTGGAAAAGTAGCTTTAACTTAATTTGCATTAGCACAAATAAGGAAGTGACCAGTTGCCGCAAAAGGACAACAACGAGCAATACTGTGACTGAAAAGCACGATACAGTGTTAGATTGAACTGCGTGCCCATCCATCCCCCTCGTTAAAATGTAATTAGGCTTCTTGCAAAAAAAAAAAAAAAAAGAAAAAAAGAAGAGTTTAGATTTTAAGTTCCAAGCTTCCGATTAGCTCCTAGCTCCTTAATTAACTGCATCACTACACCAGGCTGTGAAATCCCCCCCACAACCACCGCACCCACAGACTGTAACTTCCCCCCGCACAGCCGGCGCTACCCTGCCTGCTTGACAGTGACAGAGCCCCCGGGCCTG
>VWZZ01005133.1:572719-602103 GCA_013399095.1 Psophia crepitans | reverse complement strand
CGCCAGGCGGGCAGGGGCTGCGTACGGACGTTGCCGGGGACAGCGTAAGAAGAGAGGAAAGCCTGAGGCAAGGAGGGGGCACAGGTTTATTTTAGGCGGAGGGCTCCGGAGCTCGCCCTTCCCAACACTTGGCCGGTAACTTTTTACCGCCGGAGAGGGGAGGTGTCGCCCCAAGCCCGGGCGGACTCCGCTCCCCGCTCTCACCGAGGGACAACAACGAGCTGTACAAGCGGCACGGCAGCTCCCTCCTTAGGCTGTTGCTCTGATTGAAACCATTTTGAAGTTATCTTTGAGACAGTTTATATGCGCAAACACTGTCCCTAATCCCTTATCTGGGATTCAACCACGAGAGAAACAGCATTCCACAGCAATCAGCGGTCACTCCGCAAGCAATGCACGTTCAAGCTGAACTTTTCTTGTGCCTCATTCTAGGCTTATAAAAATATTTCATTCAAGAAAATCGGTTAAAAAAATGCCATTCAAGCACTTGCAAAATGCAAACACTGCTAGCAGAAGCAAGCTGTACANTGACGGCAGGGCGGCGGCCGCTACGTGCAGCGACAGGCGGGGATGACCTCTTTTGGTGCAATGTACTGTGGCCCGCTGCCCGGACAGCGGCGTAGCTCGGGGGTGGGTAAACGCTGCGGCTGCCCCTTCTGGGCAGAGCTCCCGTCAGCAGGGTCCGTGGCTGCCGGTCCGCGCTCCCTCCGCCGGCGGCGGGGCCGGGCTGCTGCTGTGCTGGCAGGATCGCAGCTGTAGTGCCGGGTCTCCGGCGGCAGCGCCGTTTAAAGGAGTAATTGCACGGAGTAACGTGGGAGAGCGTCGAAACCGGCAACCGCCTGCCTAAGGCTGGCACGGCGCGCCCCGGAGCGGGAGGTGAGGGCCGGGAGTTCATGGAGTCACAGGACGTCCCGAGCTGGGAGGGACCCATGGGGGTCATCGAGTCCAACTCCTGGCTCCACGCAGGACCAGCCCAACCAGAGCAGGTGACTGAGAGCCTCATCCAGATGCTTCTTGAGCTCAGCCGAGCTCGGTGCAGTGTCCGCTGCCCTGGGGAGCCTGTTCCAGTGCCCCACCACCCTCTGGGTGAAGAACCTTCTCCTGATCTCCACCCTAACCCTCCCCTGTCACAGCTCCATGCCATTCCTTCGGGTTCTATCGCTGGGCACCAGAGGGAGGAGATCAGCGCCTGCCCCTTCGCTCCCCCTCGTGAGGAAGCTGTAGGCCACCATGAGGTCTGCCCTCAGCCTCCTTCAGGCTGAACAAGCCCAGGGACTTCAGCCTCTCCTCACGCACCTTCCCCTCCAGACCCTTCACCATCTTTGTTACCCGCCTCTGGACACTCTTCAATAGTTTTATGTCCTTTTTGTACCATGGCACCCAAAACTGCACCCAGTACTTGAGGTGAGGCCACACCAGCACAGTGTAGAGTGGGACAATCATGTCCCTAGATCTGCTGGCAATGCCGTGCTTGATGCACCCCAGGCCACGGCTGGCCTTCCTGGCAACCTGGGCTCCTTGTTGGCTCATGTTCAACTTGCTGTTGACCAAGACCCCCTAGTCCCTCTCGGCGTGGCTGCTCTCCAGTGTCTCACCCCTCAGTCTGTACGTACGGCCAGGGCTGCCCCTTCCCAGGTGCAGAAGGTCAGGGCATGTGGCTGCCCTCACCCCCACAAGCCAGGCTGCTAGCCGCCTGTCATCGCTGTGCCCTGGGGCCATCAGGGGTGGCGTGAGGTCAGGTTGCAGTGCACAAATGTGAGAAGGAGCTGAGCTGGCACATGGCACGGCAGTCTTAACAGGAAGGTTTAGCGCTACCCATGTTCTGCAGAGCTGCACACGAGTGACACGTCCTTTTGCAAGAGGAGCAGAGGACAGAACTCATGTTTCACATGCTGTTTACTCACAGAACTAAATTCTTTAGGTGTTTCGTTACAACTGCTATCCTTCAGCTGTTGGCAGGTCTTGAGCTGTGCATTGTTACTTACCTTAAATCCAGATTATCAATTTTCTTCCCGAAGGACTTCCAAAACCCAACTGGTTCACACCGGCATTTGTAGCTGGGAAGCTCCCTAGCATCTGTTACAAGCTAGGTCTATGTTACTCTCCAGCTCCTTTTGTTGTCCTTCCAATTTTTCATTCTGTAACAAAATTAGAAATTTCTACAGCTGGAGGGGAGCTGTGATTTTGCGGATGGACAGGTAGCAGGGGAAAACACACACAGCAAAAACCAAACCCAAACCACCCAGAGATGTAGGTACACATTGCAAGAGGAAATAAGAAAAGTCTGAGATAACTCATGGTGACTGAAACCTTACAGGCCACTTACTCAACTAAAGAGTAACAGATTTCTACAGACCTTCAGGGAAATGCTTTCCCCTGTTTTCTTCAAGAAAAGCCTTCCCCTCTCCCCTTTGCCCCCCCCCCTTTTCCCCTCGAGGTGGGCCTCACAACCCGGCCCACCACCATAAATGAAACTAATGGCAGTATTGGGGTTGCAAGGAATGCACTGTGCCTGCATGGATGCCTCTGCTCAGGGAATTATAATGGAAAACATTCATCAGCTTCTGTCTGAAAGCATCATCAGTTTTGATCAATCATTTTTCTTGTCTGCCTGCTCCCTCCCTTCCTTTCATCTGTTTGCAGAAATGGGATCTAATGACCTGATCTGCTGAGCAACCACTGCTGCCCTCAGCCTCATCTGAAGCTCTGGGAACTCATCACCAGGAGACACAGAGCATTTAAGTAGGGCAGCTGCATTGGGACAGTAATTACAGAAGACGGAGGTTTGCTGTTGCTGCTGAACCTAAATGGCCAACCCTGCTGCTCCTCAGAGGCAGACACTCGAGAGACATTAACTGCTTTGGTAGTGCTCGCTGCTGTGCTACAGTATTTCCCTGCATAGGTGCAGCAGGTATCAATGACTGTTAACATACTGAATGCAATCAAACATTAGCAGCTTCTGAGGTGCAAGGTACCTCACACAACATTACAGAAGGCGTGCAGAGAAAGGATGAAAGCTGAAAAGCAGCTTTCACAATGTCATTGAAACCATACTCCTCTGGCCGTAAATGTTCAAGCTCAGTTGTACAGAGTTTTCTTCCGTCCTGACAAAAGGCAGTACTTTCAGGGCACTTGCCCAGAACATATAAAAATATACAGACTGAAGTTTCGTAAGCTCTGGTGCACAGCGAAAGCATTATGCGACAGCAGTCCCTAATTCTCTGGGGAGAGGCGCTCCCTCCGCACAGGGGGGTGTGTGGGGGGTGTGTGTGTGTCAGCATCTGTCGGTCAGCCAATGATCCCCTGGTGCTGCAGCAGCTTCCTCCCTCTGCTTCCACACAGTTCTTCCAGACACACAAACCCAGAAAACTTGTCTCATGACCACAGGACTGGGATCACAGGGTGGAGAGCTCAGGCATCTAGAAGATGAGGACATAAGAGCTGGAGGAGCAGGGGATTGTGAGAGGATTAGGGCAGCAGTGGGCTGGTGTTTCCCTAGGCAAGCGTAGGGACCAGCACGGACTAGTGCGGAGCCACTGCCGCAGGGATCCAAACTGAGGGCTGTTGAGTTCTGTACACAGCCCTCATCCATGGAAACTGAACTTGAGACCTTTTATAGAATCGGATAAAAATTAAGTTGATGAGTGAGCAGCAGTCTGAAAAATGAGAATTGCATTTGAAAAGGTATTTCAAAATAACATTTAATGTTATTAGAAGAATTACATTCAAATAAGGTATTGAATACACTTAGCCATTACTTAATGCTCCATATATCGACTTCTGCTGTTCCTGGCAGTTACCTTGGTTGCACCTGCTGTTTTTTTCCATCTGGAAAATGAAATCCTTTTGAATATATAAATACATCTCCCTCTGTGTATCACGTACTATGGCTATGCTATCTCAAAGCTGAAGTATCCAAAAGAAAATCTAAGCTTGGTTATTCTAAAAACAAGCAAAGAACTACACAGCAAAGCAAAAGCATTTTCTCTCCCATTCTTGATACTGAGTTTTAGGCTAAAGTTTTTCAGATTCATCTACAGTTAAGTTACACTGCTCTGGCAGTACCAGTGTTAGAGCAGTACAACCCTCCTGCTTCATGTGGATTTAACAGCAGTAGCATACGAAGTAAAATGACTACAGTTAGTCCCATACAGAAAAGGAATAAAGTTACACAGGTAGGGGTGCCTTTAGGCCTATGTAACTGTGCTCCTCTATCACCCAAGTAGGGTTTTTTAGTTAGAGCCCTTTCCTCCTTATTCACATGCTGTTTATAAAGATCTGCTTAGATACTAAATTTTAAAGAACTTTTTCTTCTTAAGAATTAGATTCTGCCACAGCGAAAAGATTCTGCAAATCACAAATATCCGAGGCCATTTAAAGCAGCTATCTGCAGAACCATAGGGTGTATGAAGGCAGGAGTTAGAAGCAAGTGGGGTTTTTGTAGCAAGATCATCTTAGAGAGTTACACAGACCTAAGTCACAGATTCTGGTTTTACAGTTCACCACTGTGGCTGGGGGGGAAGCGACTGATGTCCGATTTCCTGCACACCTGGAAGTACAGACAGTCAGAATGGGACATCCCCTTTCACGGGGAAGGATGACAAACCCCTCAAAGTAACTGTTTCACCACCTCCAGTTCATGAGGAAACCATGTGAAGACACAGGTTTACAGCTCATGGAAGAATGTAAAACAAAAGGGTTGATGGCAAAAAGGTATCTTATGTTTTAGTAGCCCATTTGACAGCGTCTCATCAGGATTTTAAGGGAAATAACTAAGTATGGAATGCATCCATCAGAAAACTGAAAGTAAAACTACCAAATCATCCTCAGTATTGATATTCTCTTTAGAAATTATTAGAGATACATGAAGTAATGAACACAAACATCCTGCTCATTTTCAAGTAATGCTTTAAAAGAGTAGCTTTTCATGTCTGCTCATTTCAGTAGCATTAGAAATCATTAATAAATTATACAAATAATTCACATTCTTGGTGAGTACAGTATTACACTTCAGTCTATCACTTTCCTTAACTGTAAAAATGCAAAAAAGCTATTTAAGTTTCGCATAAGCCTACTAGTATTATCTTCAGAGCATTACAGTATTATCAGTAAAGCACGTTGTTCAGTGTTTCATTATTTTAGTTTATAATCCAAAGATGAAAAGTTCATATATCTGTAGGTAAAAGACACTGCAGAGTAGCCTTCCATGTTTGTTGTGTGAGTTTTGAAAAAAATAAATCCCTGACCTCACAACCTGGTGACATGAAACCATACAGTTTGTATGTCCATTTTCAAGTAGTGAAACCGAGAGTGGTGACTTCCAGTACCCAACACATTTACCTGTTTCAATGTTCCAAATAACTCAAGTAGCACGTACCAGTCTACAGGTATATCTTACAAACCCAACTTCTCTGGAGGCAAAGGTGTTTAAAAAAGAAAAAGCAGACAAAGCTTTTCACGTGAAAAATATGATAAAAACTTCCTTTCCCAGACAAATCAGCATCACAAATTCAGTCAGATAATCCACTAAACATGAAAATTCAATGGAGTCCACCTCCTCATTTAAAAACAGTTCTGCTAAGCCTTTTGTTGTATTCGTTGCTGCAATGGTACTTAACCGCTGGCTGTCAAGAAGTGTCCTTCAGAGGTGCAGCCGTGCTGTTTGGTGGTAGAACTAATCCCTCTCTCCCAGGTCCTGGGTTGTGGTAGCACTGTAGTTCCAAAAGAAGCTGAACCTTGAACGCTACTGTAGTCACGGCACTGTGATGATCTCCCTACCTCTTTCAACACCTAGGACCAGCCAAATACATGCTTTTGTATAAAAAGTGTTTGTTAAAAAAAAAAAAAAAGAATTTTCATTTCATTCTAGTTAGGCTGTTCATCTACAGCAATTTATATTTTTACAGAATTATCTTCATTTAGTTGCAGTTCAGAAGTTGCAAAGTGACCTTAGTCACTGAAAGAACAAAGTATTTTAATTTACAAAACTGAATTAGAATATTTTTAGTCAATTAATGAAAATAAAAACCCCTCAAGGAATGCAAATTACAAAGTGTTACTGCATAGGTTTGTCTGTTACACGTTTGTCTTTCATTTAGGAATCGCTTATCCTGAAGAATGCTACTATAGTACAGAGTGGGAATTACAAACATGGTAAGTCTGCAGTTATTTGCACAATGTTAAGACTTATAAAATACATCTGTTTGAAATTGAGGTGATTTGTTTAGAAGTTGATAAGTTTTAGGACAAGTTAAAGAAAGGAGAAGTAAAAGCGGGCTTTAAACTCAGGAAATGGCTTACCTGCAAACTGACTGTACACTGACATGCAAGTTTAGCTTTTTCTTAAATTTACTTGCAGAACACTGTTCCAAAACTTGAGAATTTACTGGAGAAATGGTACAATTTCTACTTTCACCACGTCAAAAATATTCTTCCTTTATTTACAAAATCTCTTTAATCCTTCATATTGAAAACAAGTGAAAGAATACAGTAACTATGATAAATTACCACTAAACTTTTTTTTTTCTTTTGGTGTCGTACCCCGGAACTGAAGAATCCTGCTTTTTAACACCAGTTCAGAAGCCTGGATTACTGAAAAGCACTCCACAACAGCAGGAAGAAAACCCAAAATGTATTTTCAAAACTAGGGAAAAAAAAAAAAAAAAAAAAAGAATTGCAGTAAAGTTTTCCCTTTTTTTCGTTATTTTTTCACGCGTCTGATGTGTGGCTTAACTTTCCATGTTTTCAAGGAAGTCACATTCAACGCTGTCTTCAAGCTGTTGCAAGGTCTTCGTGCCATTACTGCCAGCGTAGTCCACAGAGACAGATGCAGAAGTATGTGAGTTCTGGAACTCGCTCCCGTTGGTTGTAAACGCGCAACACAGAGTCTTGAAGAAGGGCATAAGCTGGGTGATGCTAGATATAGAGCGTAAGTTCAAAAGAGGAAACTTGTGCTTCTTGGAAATTCCCTCAGTGTTGTTCGTTTCCTGTGAGCAAATGAACCGAGATTTACTAAAGGTTTTGCATGATGACACGGTGTTGTTATGGCTCGTCTGAACCCTGTGCTATACACTTGTTTTCATCCACAGCCTACAACTGTATCACAATATAAATCATATAGATGGTAGATGCTACACTTGGATTTAAGGTTCCAGTAAACAAAAGTCTCAAGTCCAGCAGACTGCAAATTTGGACTTGCCTTCAGAATCAGGTATCAAACAACGACAGAACACAGAGATATCGCTACAAGAAGTACTAATGCCCCCTGTTTCCTTTTCTGGAGGAATTAACATTAAACCTTAATGGTAACATATAATGCTATAATGGTAAACTTGTTTAACAAAGCACAGCATGCTTAGCTTGGTTAAGACGGGAGGAAGCCTGGGTTGCAGTGCCCACGCTATGGTTGAGTCTGTGATCTCAAGGGATATGGGCCTGGCAGAGAGCAAAGTCAGGACCCTGAACTTTAGAAGAACAAACTTCCAGGTCTTCAAGAAATTAGTGGATGAGATCCCATGGGACACTGTCCTTAGGGACAGGGGATCTGATCAGAGCTGGCAACTCTTTAAGGACATTTTTCTTAGAGTGCAAGAGCTCTCGATCCCCCTATGTGATAAACAGGGAAGGCGGGAAACTGGCATGGCTGAGCAAGCACCTGCTGGTCAAACTCAGGCAAAAGAAGGAAATGCACAGGCAGTGGAAACAGGGCTGTGTGCTCTGGGAAGAGTAAAGAAACGCTGTCCGGATGTGCAGGGATGGGATCAGGAATGCCAAAGCACTGACGGAACTAAACTTGACAAGGGATGCAAAAAATAATGAGAAGAGGTTCTACAGGTACATTGACTGGGAAAGAAAGACTAAGGAGAGCGTACTGCCTCCAACAAATGAAGACAGAGAATGGGTAACAACAGGTATGGAGAAGGCTGAGGCACTGAACAACTTCTTTGCCTCAGTCTTCACTGGCAGTCAGGATTCCCACATCTCTTGAGTCCTCGAACCTCTAGGTGGGGGCTGGGGGAGCAGAGTCCCTCCCACTGTAAGCGAAGAGCATGTTTGGGACCTCCTAATGCAACCAAACAGCTACAAGTCTACGGGGCCTGATGAGATGCATCCCAGGGTCCTGAGGGAATTGGCTGATGTAGTCCCCAAGCCACTCTCCATCATATTTGAAAAGTCCTGGCAGTCAGGTGAAGTCCCAGTGACTGGAAAAAGGGCAACATCACTCCCATTTTTAAAAAGGGTAGAAAGGAAGACACAGGGAACCACAGATCGGTGAGCCTCACCTCTGTGCCTGGCAAGAGGATGGAACGGATCCTCCTGGAGGCAATGTTAAGGCACATGCAAGACAAGGAGGTGATCCATGACAGCCAGCATGACTTCACCAAGGGCAAATCATGCCTGACCAATCCTATTGCCTTCTATGATGGATTGACTGCATCAGTTGACAAGGGAAGACTGACTGATGCCATCTACTTGGACTTCTGTAAGGCTTCTGACACAGTCCCACATGACATTCTTGTGCCCAAACTGGAAAAATATGGATTTGAAGGGTGGACCATTCGGTGGATAAGGAATTGGCTTGATGGCCGCACCCAGAGAGTAGTGGTCAATGGTTCTATGTCCAGGTGGAGACTGGTGATGAGCAGTGTCCCTCAGGGGTCTGTCTTTGGACAGGTGCTTTTCAATATCTTTATCAATGACATAGACGATGGCATTGAGCACACCCTCAGCAAGTCTGCAGATGACATCAAGCTGAGTGGTGCTGTTGACATAGGAGAAGGAAGGAATGCCATTCAGAGGGACCCGGACAGGCTTGAGAAATGGGCCCATGTGAACTGAATGAAGTTCAAGTCCAAGTGCAGGGTGCTGCACCTGGGATGGAGCAATCCCAGATATGAGTACAGACTGGAAGAACAACACATTGAGAGCAGCCCTGCAAAGACAGACTTCGGGGTTCTGGTGGACAAAAGGCTTGACATGAGCTGGCAGTGTGTGCTTGCAGCCCAGAAGGCCAGCTCTGTCCTGGGCTGCATCCAAAGAAACATGACCAGCAGGTTGAGGGAGGGGATTCTGCCCCTCTACTCTGCCCTCATGAGACCCCACTTGGAGTGCTGTGTCCCACTCTGGGGTCCCCACTACAAGAAAGATGTGGATCTGTTAGAGCAAGTCCAGAGGAGGGGCATGAAGATGAGAGGGCCGGAGCACCTCTCCTATGAAGAAAGGCTGAGAGAACTGGAGATGTTCAGCCTGGAGAAGAGAAGGCTCCAGGGAGACCTAATTGCAGCGTTTCAATACTTAAAGGGGTCTTATAAAAAGGACGGAGAGGGACTCCTTACTAGGGTACATAATGATAGGATAAGGGGGAATGATTTTAAACTAAAAGAGGGGAGATTTAGATTAGATGTTAGGAAGAAATTGTTCCCTGTGAACAGGCTGCCCAGAGAAGCTGTGGCTGCCCCCTCCCTGGCAGTGTTCAAGGCCAGGTTGGATGGGGCTTTGGGCAACCTGGTCTGGTGGGGGGTGTCCCTGCCCATGGCAGGGGGGCTGGGACTAGATGATCCTTGTGGTCCCTTCCAACCCAAACCATTCTGTGATCTATGCCCTTTTTTATAAATACCAGTACTGTCTGAGACAGATTGTTTTCACTGTGGGCAGGCAGATTTTCAATTTTCAAATTGCAGACAGACTTAAGGGAAAAATAGGAAAACTGCCTATTGTTCCCTCACAGTCAAAAGGAATCTGGCATCTCTGAGATATATATGTGAAAGGCAGATCATTTTGAAAGCCTCATGAATTTTATTAGAGTATCTAAAAACCTTTTGCCTAACTTAAAATCTTGTCACTTGTTTAGAAATGTAAGTTAATGGATTAAAAAAAAGAAGAAAGATTCAAATGAAGCATTATTTCTTTACCCCATATTTCGTCTTCAGCAGATCCATGATCCTTACAATGTGTGGTCTGCATTCCTGATGATTTTCTACCAGATGGGAAGTCACAGTAGATGACTCTGTGTCCACCTCTGGGACAAATGCCCATTTGTACCTGAAACAAATGAATCACTTGATAAGACGACAGGCAGAAAATAAATTGTTGTTTGGATCACACCTACTTTAGCAGGGCACTGGTTCGTTTACAGAAAGCACTGTTATATCTATAATTTATGTTGTTACCAGAACCAAACTTAATGGACAAGGATATTACTATCATGTCAGTACTGAAATGCAACTGGCTCCAGAAAATTCCCAAGTGTGTGCAAAAGGGAAACAAAGAACAGTCTCCATCTTTCTCTTCTCCCAATGTTTCCAAGTTAGAGAACCTCCTAATGGAGGTGGTGAAATCCTCCTACACTGTAGGAGACCAAATTGTTTTTCCAAATACCCCAAATTACATTTGTCCGGGTATCAACATCTGCGCTTGAAAAGAGAACTGATGGCAAAATTAAGCCTAGAAGAAAATACATGTGGAATTTAAGGATAAGAAGGGTAACACCCTGGAGAACAGGTGGGTAATTGGAGGACTTACATTTGAAACAACTGCATCCGGTCAGGTGGAAATGAAAGTGCTGTGTCCAAAAACTTACACGCTGATAAGTACAAGGACAGCTCGTTCTGCTGTATGTCAGATCCACTGCCATCACCTAGGACTTTCTGTTTGCTTACTTTGCTGTTGCTCCTGTGTTACAATGAAGAAATGTACCATTAAAACATAAATCCACTAAATGCTTTTCATTCAGCGAAAGGGAAATGTACGCATTTTTACACTTGCACCTGTACACAACAGAAACTATTTTATTCTGCATGAGCACTGTGATTACTATGAAAGGCTGTTAGAAGAAAAAGTACTCCAAAATATTCAGAAAAAATGTCAACATATTAAGATATTCAAATGCTGCCTTAGCATCTCTTCTATTTTTGTATGCAACTAATAAGTGGTACTTATGTTTCCTGAACGTATCACTACTTTAGGTGCTGAAAAAAAATCTTAAACTGTGTATTTCTGGTACTGATGAATCACAAGTGTAATAACAAAAAAATCCCGCTGTCTCCTCCCTATCCCAGAGAATGAACAAATTAAATAACTAAAAAATTGCAGATAGAGGACAAGCACAATTGATACCACCTTTCACAAGTCCTCTATCAGACAAATGGTAATTCTTACTTTGATGGTTCATCGTCCTCAGTTAAATCTTCTTCCAGCTGCAGAAACGTCTGAATCTTTAAAGGAAGAAATTATTTATGGGGATGCCAAAGCATTCGTACAATTCAATCACAAGAGATGCTTCACATAGTAGAAGGAACCACAGACTCTTAGTTTACTCTGATGACTTCCCACAAATTAACAAATCATACAAGAGATTACATTAGCAACAACAAAAAAATTAATCAGAAAATGTATTTCCTAATGACAATGTAAATTCTTTTCCCAAATTACCAGACTAATGTAAAACTATGACAAGATTTCCTTTTTCAAACAGGGGGTGTACTTGGGAGGAAGAAAAAGGTGAAATGGAAAAAACACACACTAATTAGTTTCAAATTACTACTTATTCCTTACCAATTCAGTTACCATAATGGGCCACAATGAGGTTAGATGCTGAGGAGAAATCCTTAACAGAAGAACTCTGAAAAATAGAAACATCTGTGCGGCAACTATAGAAGTCTGCCCAACGCGAAGGTTCTCAGTCAGTCGTTCTGAAATAAACAACACAAACAAACAAACATGTAGGATTTTCCTGAACACGCGTTCTTTTGGGAAATAAGAAGCCTAGAAGGTGGCAAAACAAAATTTGCGCATTATATCGGTTTTGGGTTGAGTTCCTTGCGCTCTATTATCCAAATTGTGACTCAGAAAAAGGCTGAAGACACGGTAGTTTTATATTGGACAAAATTTTGTCAAAACTGACATTTAAGGAGAACAATAACAGCCCAAGAGTGGCTGGAAGATTGCCACAAAAATAATCATGTTTCCAGTTTTATTTCAAGACCAAATGCTTTGGAACCCAGATTCCTGTCTCGCTCTTAATGAGATTACTTGCTTGTATGAATTCAGAGATTCACTGCATCATCAATTTTATTAAGAACTTGTAGAAAATGTTAAGTATGTGTTGGAAAATGGGTGGCATTCCTTTCCTACACATTTTACAGATGTGTCGCAGCTGGAATTAAAAAAAGGCAGGTGAAATTACAAATCTTACCTTGAATTAAGGGAAGATAGAGATGATACTGATCAATCTCTCCACTAAAAACAGCGAAAGCTTGCCGCTTCAACAACATTGCTTTTTGCTCAAAACTTGGATACAGTTTTAAGGCGCTGCTCTGCATATCTGTAACAGACATAAGAATTATCTTATATATATTATACATATAATATATTAAGTCTCTATATATTGTATAAACACTTACTGTGCTTTGGACTGAAAATAATTCCTATGTCCTGAAATCTTTTAAAAAGAAAAACTCTCTTTAGATCCAGTAATAATAAATCAGTGTTGATCCAGATCTGCTCGCGCTAGCAGGACAATTATATGAAACAAGCACTGCAACTCCAATGAGGCTGTCCACTAATTTAAACCCCTGTCTCTACTCTTTGCCTTGGTGCATGAATTTTTTCCCTCGTATCTATAGATGAGTGATCTCAGAGCTGTAAGACTTACTGAGAAAAAAAAAAAGACATTTAAAAATATATATTGTTAAAAAACAGTGCATTGAATTAGTCTCGCACTGTAACCCTTCAAATATTCTTTTCAAAGCTCTGAAAAAGAGACTAAAGCTACTTTTTCTTTTGAAGCTCCATGCAAATTTAAGGGGTTTTATCCCACCTCTTCCCCCACTTTCTTCTACACTCTCCTCAAGCCTGAATTAGAGGTCAAAGCATATTGCTCAAAGGTTTGCTGTACTGGTGCACCACATTCCCACAGCTTGATGCCAGTATACAGACACCTGCAAAGTCAGCCAAAGGCACCTCGCTTTCTAACAGGGAACAGCTGCAAAAGGTCACAATTCAGCAAGTCAAAATGATGGCAAAATGTGAATGCAGGAGTCCAACATTAGCATTCCTAGAACAAAAATACTTATGGGGTCTTTTAGACATGACCAAAATAGAGAATTAACTTAGCACAGCTTTTAGCTGTGAATAAAGTTGGCAATGTAGTCAATTACGCAGATGCAGCGTTGTCCGCATTTTATTGACACATTTGTATATTAAAAATGCATCCAATAGCTCAAATACACATAGATTTCAAATGAAAGTAGAAATAACTTATCAGTAGCTGATACTTACTCATCAAATCTTTAAACATAGTTTTCTCGTGTGTTAGAAGGTGATCAATAATGGATCTCCAACTGAATAAGATACAGAAGGAATTAGATAATCAGATAAAACTTTGGTACAGATTCACCTCAGAAAAGATTTTTGTCAAACATTTCACACAAGGAAACTGTTTCCAAACGGTATTCAACGTGCAGACTCTTTTCTGAGTGAACACATGCTGCATTCTAGGTCCTCCAGGTCTACTGTATGCAGCTCCCTAATCACTAAGGGGATGATCAGCGTAAGACGAGTTTGTTCTTATGCACTATAATGAAAACTTATATGCTTATAATGCATTTAGTAGAATTAGTGGTTGAGACCCATTTTTAACATTATTACATTCTGTAACAAAGTACTAAACAGAATTTTATTTCCAATATTAGCCATTCTCATTTAAAGCCTTTCTTTGCAGATTCAGCAAAGAATCTTGGACTACTACGATCTCGTGTCTTACTGAGTGCATGAAGTGTCCATCTGGAAAAAAGCTGGATCCATATACAACTCGAGAACTTCTTTTTTCCAGGCTCGCTTGGTATAGGCGTATCCACTCAATGAGCTGAGCAACTGAGCACCAGCACGGAAACTAGGAATGTTGTAGGCACTGGGGAAAGAGAACAATAATGATAAACATATATATATACATATTAAAGTTAAGCGTATGTAACCAGAAAATAAAACTCTGGGGTTCCCCAGAACTAGCTGAATTCTGTCAGTAATAGGCCATGTCTACATTGGCTCGTAACTCAGAGCAGCAGCAGATCAGTAGATCAAAACAGTTTGTGCAGAAGCTCCTCACATTTCCAGTGTACCTGGTTTGGGGAGATATTTTCAGATTAGATGTATCACAGCACAGTACTGCCTGTCTCCACTACAGCCGTGGTTCCAAACTTTCCACTAAGCTTTGCACCCCTGTCAGCAGACCCTTTTAGAAGGTACCACAGTAGGCTTCATCTGTCACCCAGATAACACTTCCGTGTCAGTTCCCATGTCAGCATCACCTGTATAAAAATCTCATACTCAAGCTTTTTTTTCTCCTTGTGCTGCCCTATGCACCATCCCACTCCAAATTTGGACACCAGGCTCCACGAGGTACAGCAGGGAGGGACTGATGGGCTCAAGGCAAAGGGACCCCCACATAAACTAATGTTTGTCCTCTGGCAGCTCAGTTTCACTGAGGACACAGACACCAAACAGTTCCTGCTACGACTCCTTGCTACAATAACTGCTTTGCCCACAGCGGAACAAAGGTTTCAGATTGGGGAGATGGTGCTCAGACTGACAGGAACATGACTTTGGTTGAGAAGGGATGCTGTCAAGGTCTTCTGTTATGAGCTGGCACCACACATTCACAGGAGGCTTCAGCAGCCCCTGTGTTTTCAAGGTGGGGGTGGGGGGAGGCTACTGCTTTCCTGTGGAGTCCTGCAACCAAACTTCTGCCAGTCTGGGGATAACAGCAACATGAAGACAGTCTTGGAGGTTACAGTCTCAACTGCTGAGCAACATGTATGAGTGACATGAAAATCCTACAGTCCATCTATGGGCCTGATGGGGGCTCCACATTCTGAACCAGTGACCATCTTGTTATGGTTACGGTTACAGAGATCACAAGGACTGCTGGCCTTGCCAGGCCAATACTGGAGAACCATCAAAGGACATCTCTAGGCATCTCAGCAACTTCATCAGGACTCTGATGGCCATGTCTTTTGAACCATCAGACTCAGATCAAAGGGCGTAGTAGTATCTTCTCTGCAAGAAAAAAAAAGCTGTCTGACTCCTGGCATTCAGACCTCCACTTGCAATGCAGAAGTCATTGTTTATCCCCTGTGCCAGTTCACAAGGACATCCTGGCAGTAGTGGTGTCCATGCCAATTTTAACTGTGCCGTTCCCACACATGGGGCAGAGATGGAATAAGTGTTTGGCTTGCAGCCGCTGGCTCGCAGCAGACCAAGCATGGCAGCATGATGCCAGCATTCCCAGGAACAGTTCAGTGGTGGCTGTATGCAGGGTTTTCTGCATCTGCTGCAAATGGTGAGGGCACTGCATACATGTGTGCGATGGTGCATGTCCTGGTCAACAAGAGTGACATACACTCCATACATCAAGAATCTGACTGACTTGGTTAGGGATGAAGTAGGCAGAAAACACTGTAATAGATACAATGGGAAATACACTAATATAATGAAAAGAACAGCTTCCCAACATTTCTCTGCATCATTTTTAATCCACCCCTCTTGAGAGGAAGCGTGGAAATGTCTTCAAACCGTGCTGCACTCTGAGGCTTGCTGGGTATAATGCTTGCTTCCCAGTGACACTCAACCCATCATCCCTTTTAGGCATCTGTGTTATATCCTCCCTGATCCTCTATACCCTTTTTTGCTCTTTACTGTATACTGACTGGTGGTTTTGACTGCCATCTAAGTAACACTTGAGACAATCCCCACTCCCCCCAAAACCCGTGAGCTGTGGCTTATGCTCTCCCACACCTCAGTATAGATTGGTCTGCTCAGAAAAATGTAGTAGCCAAACGGTAGCAGCCAGGAGGACGGGAAGCTTGATAATGGCTACAGCAGAAGCAGCTGCAACTCAAAAAAATGGAACTGGGCTGAGCAGGGAAGAGAAGGGGAGGGCTGCTTCCTGCCACTTGGCAGAGAGCTGCATGAAAAGGAGGATTTGCCTTCTAAGAGATCTGTGAATAGCGCTGGGAGAAAGGTGGGGAGAGAGGCATGAGGAAGGCTGAGGAACCAGGACCAACTGATAAGGCTCTAGAAGATGGAAAGAAACCCCCCCCAGCAAGGAAACATTCTCCCCTCCCTCCTCTTGTCCCTGTGGGAAAAGGCTTATACTGTTCAGCTAACAGAGAATATAATCCATCTCTCCCACACCTATGCTTTTGGGTGAAAAACTAGGTGGAGTATAGGGAGATACTGCACTCTTCCTACACCTGGTGGGTCCTGTGACCTGCCCAGTGCTCTGATGCCCCATCCCACAGCCTCTCTCCATTTCCTGACATACACAGAGAGGGAAACTTTAAGTAAAGGCCAAAAACTGACATGGGAGGAACACCTACAGCTAAACAGAAAAAGCTGTCACAAGGCTCAAACAATAAAAAGGTTTCATTTCCTGGCAGAAATACAGCTCCTACCTTATTAGAATGGAAACAGGGGAGAGGACAAAGAGAAGAAAAAGCAAAGGCCTTACACCATGGTCAGAAAAATAAGACTTAAGAAAAGTCACACGTGCAGAGAGAGAAGTCACCTGTGGTTGCGTAGATAAGGAAATACATAATAAAGCAAACGTGAAATCAATGGCACAGCTTTCTCCTTCTCGTCGCTCCGGTAAACCATGTCCAAAAGAGAAGCGAGAACCTTAAAAATGAAAAGAATGTCTCTTTAAACCTCTAGTTGGTATTTCTGACAAAAGGGAAAGCATGCCATATTTCAGGCTAGGATGTGCGTGCACGTGGGATGTCTCAATAAAGATTTAAACTCTCATTTAATCTACCAGGAAAACGTAATGTATTCCTCTGCTCAATAATATCCATAAACAACCATCCTGCAGAGAAGAGCGGCAACTACAAAACTGGTTCCTACTTACTTCTGCAAGGAGAGAAAGAGCTTGGACGCTGTATATTGAAGGAGCAGAGGCAGAAACCATTGAAGACGGTACCACTGATGTATCTAAAAGAGGCAAAATATAATTTATTTTTCTCTTCAGACTTGTTTAAATTTTGCTCTTTCCTAATTTTCTTCCCAAACAGAACTGTTATTTACATATTGGTACTACAGTGAAATGCTTCTGGGCATGTTGCCACAACAACACACCTCATGCCCGATGCTGTTCTGTCCCATGCATCGCGTGCACCTGCAGCAACTCTTCCTCTGTGTTACATGCAATCTCCAGGTATTTATGGAACCCACTGCAGATGACATTGTTATTGGAGGATAACGCCTTTTTTTTTGGTTTTACTTTTTGCCTGTATTACTCCTGTCTCATGCAAACTACACGCTGTCAAACACCTTATAGTATTCACTGACTTAAGCAGAAAAGAGAAAGCAGCAGAAAATCAGACAGAACCACATTACCGTTCACATCTTCAAAGTTGAAGTCATCCGGTAAAATCTGAGGCTGAGCTTTCACTTCTAAGTTCCGGCTCAGCCAGCTAGTCTGTTCCAGAGAAGAACCAGCAACAGTCCCTACAGCCTCCAAGATTTTTTGGGTCACCTCCTATAATGTAACCAGACAACATGGCATCAGATGAAAGCTACCATCATTTGGCCAAACCAGCAAAGTCCTTTTTATATGGAACGTGTCAGGAAGATCAAAAGTAGGCACTTTTATGTTAGAAACATAAATACTTCTCTGATTTAATTACCTCAAGATAACTACTGCTCTCAAGATAACTACTGCTGACTTCAGATAAGAATAGGCAAGAAAATGAGAAGCAGGAAAAGCCTGAAGTTAGCTTAGGAGGTTTGTCATGATTTTCCATGCTAGCCATTACCATTAACACAGTATCAGTTTGGCATCAGTCCTGCCACACTTGACACATCAGCTGTCATCTGTCAAAGACACGATCTGCATTGTTCAGCCCCTCAGAAATGGTATGCCAATGCCTTTCTTGTTTTGAACAGTGTTCCTTCTTATTCCTTTTATATTTGGAGAACGTTAAGTGAGGCCGAGCAGTAAGTGAGGCAGGGTTTTATTTTATGGCAATCCATCTGTTCATATTTAGGTCTTTCTATTAGGGGTAAGTAAGACATAGCATCAAACTATGCACATAGTCACACCTCAGCATATTTAATTCCCAGTGAAATGAAAAGCTGGTCACTAATGAAACCAAATTCCAAGTATCCAAAGCAAAGCAGAGGTCACTTGTGAAGAGGCTATAAGATGGCAAGATGGCAAAACTGGCTTATCACCACCACTGTCATTTTGCTGGCAAGTCTCTGAAGCAGAAGCGGAGACTCCATTTCTCTGTTGTCACACAAAAGTACTCTAACCATAACACTGTCTCTCCTCAAAAGTGGTGTTACATTGGCTCCGAGACAAAACTGTATCCACGTAGGTAGTACTTAAACTGTTCTGGTGAAATCACAACCAGTATAGGAGGAGAATCCTGCGCTACTCAACCCCTTCTTTACATAAAAGGTGAGCTGACAGTCATTTACATTGCCAAACACATCTATGGGCTTCAAGGATAACTACACTACTAATTTTCCTAGATAGTTTTGAAATTTAAATATTTATTTTATGTATGACATGAACTCAAGACATCACATTTGTGTTATGATTTAAATTCTGAGAAAAAACATAAAAAAGCCCAGAGTTACCACTGTGATTTCATGCATTTTTTACAAAGTTGTTAGAGACATTCTGTACATCATGTCTCTCATATTTGAGTCTCCCATATTTACCAGGCCTAAGCCAAAACGTGCGGATGCACATTCACAGATTCTAAAAGCACAGGTGAATTCAGATACAAAGTACAGATCAGGCCATCTCCACTTTTACTTAGGTGCACAGTGCCAGACTTATGAACTAAAAGGTCTGTATGTATACACTGTACCTGCAAGTCTTTTTGGTCTTTTTTGTTTTCTAGAGTAGGCGTCCTAGTCACAAAGTCGTTCAGAGTACTGTGGGAAAAATCAATTCACTCCAAGTTAGTAACTGGACAGGTCTACTCAATGCATCTAGAAACCTCCTTCTCTTACGCAGTACCTGAGAAGAAGAAAGTGTCCAGGCGGAGCCAAGTTCAACTGCACGGACTCTTTGAGAAGTCCTAATAAGGACTGGAAGTTCTCCTGCAAGGCTGAGACGGGCAGTCTACCAAAAAAACAATGCCAAAACACACCCAAGTCTGAAGTTAGAGTTAAGGAAAAAAAAAACCAAAACCATACATGGTCTAACTTCATGGCCTAAAAGCTTCCATCAAGGTCAGTCTAGATCCTGCTCCTTCCTAACTAATACAACAAGGTGGTATAAATAGCCAGCAGCACAGGCGATACGGAGATATCAGTAAATGCTAGCAGCACTTGCAGTATGCCAGCCAGCATTGGTGGAGGGCTGGGTCTTCAGAGGGAAGAAAAGGAATAAAGTTTAGCTAACTGTTCCATTGCTTGCCAGCTTGCTTTATCTCCATAGCTTATTGCGTACGATATATTGCACAGTCTGATATATCCCAAGGCTTCCATGTAAGAAAAGCCAAGTACATGAAGAAGAGTTTTGATCAAAGGAGTACTTCCAATCAATTGCCTGACCCCACTATCTGTCCAGCCCAGGCTGCAGCCATAGCAGTTTTATTGAATTGAGAAGCTCTCTATCCACTCATCTGGCAACACAAGACAGGTGAGGGGAAAGATCGTAAGAAATTACACAAGTATCTTGCTAATGGGATGCCTGAAGTCTTCTGCTCTATTAGCATGAAGTGAGGCATTCAGACCGGCGTTATCAACAGATCTGTGGAACATAATGTCATGGCCCAGTTATTTTATGTCTACCTGTAACTTAACAATGAAATGGCAATAACCATTTCCTACATAAAGGCGTTCTGTGACATCATGACATGAAGATCAAAGTGAAGCAGAAATAGTGATGCTGGCTGTTATGCTAACTAGAGGCAAACAGAAAATTCTCTTTTATAATGACTGAATTACCTTTGAATGAAAGCATAACTGAACTGCAGCACTGGAATATCTACAAGAGAAGATTTCTGAAAAATAAAAGCAAACCTGCAATTATTTGCCATCAGAAAAGGTCCTAGTTCTTGAATACTTTTGTTCAATGGTTAACAAACCTTTCTTAAAAGCCATTTGTACTCCAACAAGTGACCAACTATGACAAAACTATCTACGCAGCAGTACGAAGGAATTCAGAACTTAATAGAGGACCCTAGCTCAGAAGTAGTCACATTACTTTGGAATATTTGCTACAGTTTATGTGGAACTGTAGGAGCTCCTACAACAGCCTGCATAGCAGCAAACTGGTTTTCCTTGAAAGCAGTTGGAAGATACCAGACTCAATGGGAAGTATTTCTAACTGTTCAGATAAGGGTGGAAAGATAGAAATGCATCACCAAGTTGTGTATCTGCATCAGCTTTCGGAAAATTGTGAGCATCTTCAGTACTGGAGGACCCCACACCTTTTCATTGCCAGCAACTTCTCTAGAAAAATATTCTGAAGAACCTACATATATTCATGGATCAAAACACAGAAACCCACATCTGGAAAGTCTATCACTTATTCAGGAGCTAAAGAGAACCACATAAATAAAAAAAAATAAAAAATCCCAAACTTCCCTTCTAACAAAAAGACACATTGGAATAGATCCAGAAGAGAATATATTAAAAAAAATGAATTATCTTTATGATTACCTCTTCACCCTTGATTTGTGATGGTTTCTTGACTACCTCTTTGACTAGATGTAATATAGTGTCAATTTTCAATGTGCTCAGTGCACATACTAAGTCCACCAGAATAAGCTGAGATGCACTAGCCACTGGAAGAATCTGACAAAACAAAACAAAAGACACAACCCTTAGATTGCTGTAGCAGGCAAAACATGAAGTTAAGAAACCCAGCTTTTTGTGTGATTACTCAAACATCACTATTTATACAAAACTTAAATTAGATAGGCTAAATAAAGCATGCAACAATTTGCCACACACAGATCTTGTCCCAACGCCTTCACTGAAGCAATCTTATTACGCTCAAATGGAAGCAGAAAAGAAAGAGGAGTCCTACTCGAATAAATGTTTAGTTCCGGAGAATATGACAAGTCTAACCTTTTTCTGGAAATGGAATTGATTCAAGGTCTTTAAAATATAATTGGCAAGTTGCAATTGTGAGATTACAATCCAGAATTGAAGTAAAAAAAGGGCTATTACTATCAGACTTAAACTGCCACACTGTCCTTTTTATTTGATTACTTATTTAGGTTTAATTGTAGTCCCGATGCTTTGTGGAATTACGTATAAATATGAGCATTTCAGACTTTTCAGTGGCTTACCCTTGTCACATGTAAAAACCCCAAAGAATCTATAAACAAGTCCAGAGTTTAGAACTGATCATATAAATGTAACATTTGCCTTTACATTAGAAAACTAAGGGTGCCTTTCTTTAGTTTCACCTTGATTTTACTTTGATTCCTATGAGGTTTCTTGCTATTCCACACTGCTGCAATTGCTGCCATCAGCTGGATTCCAAGTTGTGCTGTCAATGGATTCATGAAGTCCAGTATTTTAGTTCTTAACGTCTATAGAGGGGGAAAAAAAATAACTGTCAGTGGTAAACTTTGTAAGGCAAAAGCTATCTCATAGTTGGTAAGACATCCTTCCTTTTCCCAAGATGTTCAGAAAATACACAACAAAAAAATCTTTTTATATACTTGGCAGTCAGGCTAGTTTTGATAATTTACTTATGAGTTAGTGCACCATTCTTACAGATGGAATGCACAGTTGTTGGAAAACAGATTGCAAAATAGAAAAAAAATAACTTCTTGTGTTACATTCTCTCTTCTCCTACAGATATTTCACTACTCTGATTTACCAACATCCACAGAAGAAGGGAAAAGCCTAGTATTTTTATTCCTTCAGGTACATGTTCAACTGCCTGCAGAAGGTGCAGACAGTCCAGAGGTAGTTGGCTCTACAGCAGCTATTAACAGAGGCTTGCAGAAAATGCAAAACATTAAACAGATCAGGTAAAGGTGCAGATGGACAAAAAGAACAGGGGAAAAAAAATCTACTATTGTAGTTCAGTACTGTGCAAGTCTGTAGCTCATGAGAGTTCTTCAAAAATTCTTTGTGGCTCAATGGCAAAACTATTCTATAAACTCTACGTAAAATGCTCTGGTGAGGGAGAGGATGATAGTGATGATGAGATACACAACAGTTTAAATGAACTCCTACTTTGGTTGCTTTAAAGTAGACAGAAGAAGAGCCTTTAGTTGTTCCAAAGAAGTCAGGTGGTCTTTTTTGAGAGTCTTCCCTTTTTATAACACTCCAAAGAAGAGACATGGTATTAATAATGCGAGGCAATTCTTCCAAAATGGCATTCCTAGCGTTTCTCAGGTTTGCAGGTTCAGCTAAACATGATGACTAGAAAACATCAAAAATATTATTATTAAGATACATTATATTATGCACCACAGAATGACTGTTCTTATTCTATAATTAGGAGAATGATAGTCAATTTTTATAATAACCACTTTAAAAATAATTCAACCATTCTATTTCTGAAATTTACTGCTGCCATTAGTCTATAGAATTTGCTGTTCACTATTTTGGCACAGTGAGAATTGATTTGTCTAGGAAACTATTAGAATAACATCCTCTTCTGATAAATGTTACAGGAATAAAAATTGTAGGGAACACATGAGCATGTTATCAACTCAAAAGAAAAACAGAAGATCTTGTTAATGACAGAGAACCTGTAGACAAGCTACACAGGACTAATACTTGTGTGACCAAGATTACAATGAACAACTTCTGCTTAATATTAACCTTCCTGTCTTCAAATAAATAAAAAAAATAAAAATAATCAAGTTCACTCCTCCTCCCTTGCATTTTTACTTAGTTCACTGCTTTTGGTGTGCTATGAGGCTTCTTTAAAGTTATCTTCTTGTACAAGTGCTGCTTTGCTACTTATATTCACCTGCGAATAAAAAAAAGGATGCATACTTTGATGAACTGGTGCCAAGGCGTTGAGCGAGTGGTAGGTATTAAGCATTTACCTTTTTAGTCTGATTAGGGTGATCCAGAAGGCAGAAGTGACCAATGGTTGTCAGACCTTCCAAAAGGGTTAGTGGGTAATCAGGCGTAACATTTTCTCTTTTGGAAGTAAGGCTGGGCAGGTGAGAGAACAGAAAGAAAAAAGTTAACAGGCCAAGTGGTATTTCCTTGATTAAAAATTCCAGTAGAAATTATGCTCAGACAACCCTGTTTCCTTGTCTAGATGTTTTAGAATATTATTCCCCACCTGACCATAAATCTTTAGCATTCAATTATTTTTCCCTTCTCCTTTCACTTACTGACTGCTCTGAACAGGCTCACTGTATTTTTCTTCTCCAGGGTGTCTCTTCTCAACTAGTCCTCCAAAATCCTCAGTCATGTCAAAACCAGGAACTGCTTTTTCACTTGGATGGCAGGCAGAGGGGGACAGGGAGTACCCCAGCTGCCGGTCGGTCATTCTTGCTGCTGGCCCCTTTTCCTCTCTTCCTCCAACCGCAGGGAGCCCTGCTGCAACTATCCTGCCTCCACCTCACCTGGGCTCAGGGGACAGATGGCCACATGCGCAACAGGGTTTGAGGATCTAACTCTGGGAGCTACAACACTAAACCAGTATAAGTCACTATGCACTATTCTGTAGTAAGGGCAACTTTCCAGCATAACAAATCCCACACTGCAGACTCTTACCTTGCAGATGTTTTTGCAGATGTTTTCACAGTCTCATTTTCATACTGTTTGACAAGCTCATCCAGGTTTTTACATATCTGTACAACAAACGGTGCCACAGTCCAGCCTAAAGACTTCCCAAAATAGGGCAGGGAACATGTGACTAAGCCTACCCAAGTGGGGTGCATCCCATAGCCATACTCTGGTTGCAGACCTCTCACCACAGCAGAGACGAATAATCCCTGTGAAGTTATTGGGTGTGGATAGACATATTGCATTGCACCAATAGCCTGCTGGAAATTCAGAGCCTGCTGCCATTCCTTAGAGAGGTCTGGCTGATTCTCCTGCTCCTCATGAGTCTGTCCAAGATGGTGCTCCAAGACAATCAATACCTGCAAGAGCTTCAGCAACTCAATCTGGAGTGGGTGTTCGCTCCATATTTGATCATGCCCAAAATTGATTAGGCTCTCTTCAAAGAGTTCTTCTTCAGGAACATTATTAACTCCATCTGCCATAAGCAGTTCATACCGTTTCTGACTTGTATACATAGATGCAGACAAAGAAAGAAGAACAAACTCCTGAATTTTGCATCTTCCTAGCAAACTGCGTATGAACTCTACGTTCTTATTCTCTGCTGCCTTTGCCATGGTAGCTAGCTGGGTCATCATTCTAATCAGGACTTCCACGCTTTTTACCTGAACGTCTCTGTTGCCAAGCACATCTCTGTGTGTGACCTTCAGGTAGCAGGGATAATATGAGCGCAGAAAACTGAGACAGAGGTAAGTGAGCAATTCTATTAGAAGAGAATGGGGACACATGGTTGGGGACTGAGTCTGAAGCTTGCCATAAAAACTCTGCCCTACAAGAGCTTCCTGATGGCGAGCTAAGAGATTGTAAATAAGATTTAAATGTGCTGTGGAGCTGGTATCCATACTTGTACTAGCTACAGCTTCAATAAATTCTTTAGGGTTTGTTTTAAGCACTGCCTCCAGAACAGAAAAAGCATACAATACCCTCTTAGAGTCATAAGGCTGCAAATATAAGAGCATGTGTTTGAACAGAGCCTCGATCATCTCCTGTTTTATCTTCTGCTGCTTGAGCAACCTAGAATGGGTAATTTCCTGGAGCTCCAAGTCCACCTCTTCATCGCTCGACAGAGATTCTGATGCTTGAGTCCTCTCAGAGTCAGTGCGCACAAGGTTTAGCGCTACACTAGATTTGGAGCTCTCACGGAGGAACGCATTGAGAGAACTCACATGGTTTGTGGTCTCTCTGCCATCGGCTGCAGCACTGTCATTGTCCTCATTGCTCATTTCTTGCAGCTCCAGAGAAGGAGAAAAAGAGGACGTATTTTCACTGTCATGGCCTGTGCTGGTGTCTGCTGATTCTGTGTGCTCACTATTATCTTGGTCACCATCTGCTTCATATGAAGTTACTGGATTACAAAAGCCATCATTTTCAGACTGTTCAGTTTTTAACTCCAGCTTCTCTGGATCTTTTTCCACTTCTGCCCAAATTGCTTCTCTATCCACGGTAGTAAACTGGTTGAACGGGAGATTTTCCTCGAAATTGCTCTCAGAGATGCCAGACTCTTTCAATGCGGCCTTTTTCTTGCAAAGCCAAACATGTATATCTTCTGAAAAAAAAAAAATTTTTTTTCCTCAAAAAGAGCATATAATCATCTATTTCACATAGCATGCTTTATATTGAATAAATTATTGTAAGAGGAAAAAAAAAGTTAAAAAGCTACTCTGCTCTAGTCTACTATTAATTGTCACGAGTGGAGCAAAAAAAAAAAACCACAACTGGGTTAAGAATTTTTTTTTTCTTTTTAAAGTGGTAGAGCAGTCCTAACCTACTGTAAGCTCAAGAGAATAGGGTCAAAACATAAAGCATATGCTGTTTCTCTTATGCTATGACTCCCTAGATGTGACTTTTTTTTTAATGCTTCCTGAGCATAAAATGTTTGCTGAGACCAGGAGGGAAATGACAAAGATAGCAACAGAGTAATTCTGTGTGGGGTTTTTATTTTAAATTTAAGAGCTAATTTTTTCCTTGATTACATGCTGTAGAACAAGGAAGAAATATTTTAGCTCTGTGTTTGTATAGCATCTAATTAACAGGTCCCTGTGGATGCTATAAATGTCTGCCATCTAACTATGTGCCCATCAAGACAGAAAAATAATTAGGCAAGCTGACAGCTAGGTTGACAGTAATGAGACAGACAGATGACACGGAAGTTTCTTTACATAAAACTACTGGACACTTCTCCACTGTCTTCCTGCTCTGCTCCAGGAAACAACCTTGGCTGCTTGGGCCAAGAGTGCGGAGTGTGTTATATCCATACCACTCCCAGCAATCCCAAACCTGAACAGACTTCCCAGCTTTTGCAGGAGTCTACACTTGGAGCAAACCCTGGCTCCATACCTGTTTCAATCTTCCTCAGCTGCTCCCCACAGGTCTTTGTCACATTTGTCTGTTCTACGTTTGACAGAGAGATCATATGTGGTTTGCAACAGTCCTCATCACAGGTCTTAAAATGGACATCTTCCAGCTGTCAAATTTAGCCTGTCGAGGCAAAGACACCCTGCCACACTCCTAAATTTGGGTGGCTATGGGTCATCTTCAATTTCAAACATCTCTCTTTGCTTCTGCCTCCTAGCTCTGGAATACCTCAAGACATATGCCTCAAGGCTCAGCTCTCCTCTTGAATCAAGATGGATCTTCTTTGGAGAAAGACATTTTAATTTTTAGAAGTTAGCAGAATTAGGGTGGGGTTTTGTTTTTGTTTGTTTTTTTTCTTTTTTTTTGTATGTGGCATGCCCTAAACACCAATATGTTCCTTACAACCTGTCTGATTATTTTAACATGATGCTGAAGGAATCACTAACAAAAAAAATTCTGAATAAAGAAGCCTGGTATGAGGATGCATGGTGCGCTGGGGCAAGACTGAGTGGACACAGTGAGATTTGCCTGTCCATCCTGCCTGCTGGAACAGTTCCTGGACTGACATAGTCACCAAACTGCTCCTGGATTTCATTTGGTTGCAGACCTAGTTTTGCTCGAGAAGGGATCCTGTGAACAGTGAACACGTGCAGTGTGGATCATCTGGGAATGGCAATGAGAAGCGTGGGACAAGATCCCAGAGCAAAGCAGGGAGCAATCCAAACCGATAGTGTAGGTGCAGCCACTGTAATAGAAATATCATTAGGCCTTCAACTAGCATGACTTACTCCTGAACTCTGTCTTAGGCATCACTAGAGGTACTCAGATGAGGAGGAATCTGTGGAACTGATACAAGACAACTCAGGGGAATAGGATGCCATCGTACTTCAGAGACTACCTTCAGTAGGTGTTCAGGAGTATGCAATGCTGTGTTAGCGCTTACAGTTTCAGTCCAAGAACAGTTTTACCTGCTGAATTTTTCTGTTTGATGTAGTGGATGGACGTGCGCTGTGTCTTTGGATGAAGCAGCAGCAGCAGGACTGGTTCAAGAATCCGTGCAACATCATTAAGTGAAAGAGCACGGATCAGCCAGCCCTGTGCTGCAGCACCAATTGCGCCATCTGAACAATTGAGACTGTCCAGTACCACAAACAGAGACCTGAGTGGAGAAATCAGAACGAAGAAGTACAATTGAAATCCCTAAAAAAGTTAATGCAAACAACAAAATAGTGGCAGGGAACAGACACGGTGCATGTTCAAGCAAGCACCAGCCAGTGGCTCGCGTCTGCTAACGTAGCTTGATCATGCACATTTTCCTGAGTGAGGTCAAGTTCACATGCATTTGTAGAAGCAAGGCCATACAGATACTCACAGTCTAGAAGAGCTGCATATGTTAGAGTTCTTTCACATATTTATTTAGAAAGACTCTTAATGCCTTGTCTCATTTTATACAAAGGTTACAATCTCATAAATATGAAGTACTAAAAATAGTAGAATAAGATTATTTTTTTTTTTCGCAAGTAGCCGGTTCTGTTTTCTTTGGGAAAAAGTCTAACCCACTTCAAGATAAAAAAAAGTCTGCTATGCAGAAACTTGTCTGCAAGCTATTCTTCATATATGAAGCTCTTTCTATTCTTCAGAAACTTCCTTCACACAAGAAAGCACACCACGCACACAGCGTGCTTTGCAAAGGTAATAGTGCAAGAAAGTTGAAGACCTCCCTTTTGCTCATTTTTTGTTCTCTCTATAGAGAACTTTTTCCCACCCCAGAAAAAAAGAACAGAATAAAGCCAAATATAGTTAAATAAATACATGTAAGTCTAAGGCAGTAGAAATGGAAAATACCTATCAAAGGACCGGTTGTGAGAAGTCACTCTGCTGCCTTGGATCTCTCTGGTCAGATGCCACATGACAGAGAATCTGAACAGTGCTTCCAGCCTTGTCCCCTTTGCAAGGAAACAAGACAGATACATATTTTTTGCAGCATTTATCACCAGGTAGAGTGATTTTTAAACCTTTAGCAGAACAACAGTTATTGTGTAGGTGACTGCTAGTCTCCTCAGATAGCTTGAGAGCACTCTTCTGTTTTGCAGTAGACTAAACCAAAATGCCACATATCCATGAATGCACAATCAAAACTGAACAGCCAGTATGTTTGTAGGAGCAAAAAAGGACGTGCCAATACACCCAAAGGATATTTCAGGACTCTTGAGTACAAGCATTTTAGTCTTGCTTTGGTGTTAGGGAGGTTTAAAAGTTGGATGACAAATGGGAAGACATTGGTATACTAGGTAGTGTTTATTATTGGTAATTTTGTTTGAAAGCTTTTAAAAGTCTTCCAAACTTTTAAGTTTCAAAGCTGCAAGAGCAAAGATATGAAAACAATACTGAAGACTGAAGGTGGCTCTTTTAAGTTTTATTGTGCAAGGCACTTCTGACAACTCTACTGTAAGTTATTTCACAATTGTTCTGTCATTAAACTAGCCAAGTAAAATAATTAATAACTGGCTCATTTAAAATCAGCTTACTTATTATGAGAACTAAATACTAAGGTGGACACAGGGTCAACATTATGTTGACATACACTTCCAAGGTAATAAAGTCTGTTGTTGGAATATGAAGTTTAAAAAATCAACACAAAATGCAATTATTTTAGAATTATTGGTGGAGCTGGGTCAGTTTAGAAATACTGACAAAAACTGTGAGGTTTTAGATATTAAATGATTTGGGCTGAACCTAAAAAAGTTCCAGCATTGACTGATAGAGCTTGTATACAGGGCTTAAGGTTAGCAGTAGTTCCATGATAAATAAATCCCAGGGAACTGTAAAGGTGTGGACATTGTCTGTTAGACTCTTGGAAGACAGAGGGACCATGGGAGTGAAGATGTGGGGTGGAAGGGAACTGGAGGCAGTCTGGGAAGCACTGGAACAACTCTACAGTGATGAAGGGGCTTCAGTGAATACAGGACTTACTTTATCACGATCCAAAAGCGCATGGCAGATAATGTCTTCACAGATATTTGCTGATGGTGCCAAGCAGTGCAGCCTGTAGAACAGTTCCACACAGACAATATGATGCTCCCGTGTTTCTTTGTTTAGCTGATTCCAGAGTACACAGGCTACTCTCTAGGGAACAATATCAAATAATAATAATAATAATAATAATAATAATAATAATAATAATAATAATAATAATAATAATAATAATAATAATAATAATAGCAGCAGCAGCAGTCGCC
>VWZZ01005133.1:544486-572024 GCA_013399095.1 Psophia crepitans | reverse complement strand
ATAATAATAATAATAATAATAATAATAATAATAATAATAATAATAATAATAATAATAATAATAATAGCAGCAGCAGCAGCCGCCGCCGCCGCCATTTATTCCCTAACTTAAAAGCTTTCCATTGCATAAATGCCTTCTATTACCGAAAGGGATTTCCAAATCATCTTAGTTTAGCAAAGAGCAAGAGTTCAGGTCATACACTCAGACCTAAAGGAACGCAACACTCCAACCCCAGTAGGACAGGCAATGCAAACGTACGTGCACCAGAAATTAAGAAACACATTTCTGCTTCTATTTTCTGGGTCAAAACTTAACAGACTGTACATGTGTCAAGCACAGCAATTGGAAACAATAATTAAGAAAACCAACTCTCATACCAGCGCTGATACCAATAAATGGTCAGGAGAAGGAAAGCATCTTTGAAATATATACAGTCAAAACAAGGGAGACGGGATGTGTTCATTATTATTATCATAGAATCATAGATTCATTAAGGTTGGAAGAGACCTCAAGGATCATCTAGTCCAACCCTCCCCCCACCACCTATTACCCACTAAACCATGTCCCTAAGTACCACATCCAACCTTTCTTTAAACACCCTCAGGGACGATGACTCCACCACCTTCCTGGGCAGCCTGTTCCAATGCCTGACCACCCTTTCTGAGAAGAAATTTCTCATAACCTCCAACCTAAACCTCCCCTGGCGCAACTTGCAGCCATTTCCCCTTGTCCTGTCACTAGTTATCTGCGAGAAGAGGCCGACCCCCAGCTCACCACAACTCCCTTTCAGGTAGTTGTAGAGGGCAATAAGGTCTCCCCTGAGCCTCCTCTTCTCCAGACTAAATAGTCCCAGTTCCCTCAGCCGCTCCTCATAAGACCTNTCACCAGGGCTGAGTACAGGGGGACGATCACATCCCTGCTCTTGCTGGCTACACTATTTCTGATACAAGCGAGGATGCCATTGGACTTCTTGGCTACCTGGGCACACTGCCGGCTCATGTCCAGGCAAGCGTCAACCAACACCCCCAGGTCCTTTTCCTCCAGGAATTATTCACCCACTAATATTTTCTCCTATCTGAAAACTTCAGTGGTATCAAAATTTTCTAAAGTGTAGCTTTCAAGCTAGTGAAACCAACCCTTCAAGTCAGAAACCAACTAGACCTTCCCTCCAAGCATTTAGACACAAAACCAACTAGCAATTTGAAAATAACCTGCCACGTTTGAACACCCTGTTGGGAAGCAAAGAAGAATATAATTGCTTTCAAATGCTTCTGGAAGGGAGAAATGGCCCTGTGTCACATAATGTAACATAAATGTGTTGCCCCCAAACATCCATGCTGACAACATTTGCTTTCCTACGCCATCGTTAGAGTGTAGTTGGGCAGTAAAAAAGAAAAAGCAAATTGACACCTGGTAGAAATCTGTTTTCTCTGAGATGATCTTTAGAACTCCAGGAGCAATGGGAGGAAGGGTAACCATCTGTAGCTTTCCAAAGAAGGGGTTGTGGCCAGACACTTTGTACCGCTTCATTCTGTCTTCTATCACAAGCGCCAGTGACTGGGAATGGTTGATCACCTCCAGCAGTGTGAAGATGGACACGTTCTGAACATAGCAGTCATTCACACAACAGCATACTGTCATTAAGGACTTCAGCCACAGAGGGAAGCTGGCGTCACAACCTCCTCAGAAGATAAGAGAGAAAAAAGTTTTTGAGTAATCTTAAGGTTATGGACATATTCTCAATAATTCTTCAATCAAGCTCACAGGACCAAGAGACAAAAAATGACTGCCCAAATCCAACTGCCATTCTATCATCAAGTCCCTTACTTCAGAAGGGACTTGCTTCAAAGCAAGTTATATTCTTTTCCTTATTGCTCCCAGCATAAAACTCTTGCAGGACCTCAGTAACCCAGTAACTAGTGGATTTCTGCTTTCCAGTTTACCTACATTCACAACTAGTTTTTACAGCTGCTGTTTCTCAGCTGTCATTGTCAAAAACAACCGCAGAGGTCTGCTGATCCAAGGATGCCCTTTGGGGTAACATGAGGCGTATCATTTCAGAAACCTTGAAGCACACAAGGAACTGGTATGGCTAATATCAAGTCAAGCCTCTCCTGAGTGAATAATGGGATAAAGTTTTATTAAGGCTTGACTGGAGACAGTCTGAAGTAGGAGTTCCCAACTCTGGCTTTAAATCCAAATGTTTTAACTGCTTTACTACAACAACAAAATGACCACTCTTCCTTCTCCACATCAGACAACTTCTGTATCACATTCAACCCAGACCTTCATTATCAGAAATTCTCTCCTTTTGGCTTTAAACCTTACTGTATTCTCCAAGGTGTGCAGGTGAAAAGAATTTTGAAAATAAATTTCTATAATCCTAGGATGATATTCCAAAGAAACACTATTACGGAAGCAAACCTTCTAAGTTCAGCCACATTGCTGACCACATGGAAGGCACTGCAAATATGCAAAAATATGCAACTGGAGTATTGCGTCCAGTTCTGGGCCCCTCAGCTCAAGAAGGACAGGGAACTGCTAGAGAGAGTCCAGCACAGAACCACAAAGACGATCAAGGGAGTGGAACATCTCCCTTATGAGGAAAGGCTGAGGGAGCTGGGTCTCTTTAGCTTGGAGAAGAGGAGGATGAGGGGTGACTTTATCAACGTTTATAAATATGTTAAGGGTGAGTGTCAGGAAGATGGACTCAGGCTCTTCTTGGTCTCATTAAGCGATAGGACAAGGGGCAACGGGTCCAAGCTGGAGCATAGGAGGTTCCGGGTTAACATAAGGAAAAACTTTTTCACCGTGAGGGTGACAGAACACTGGAACAGGCTGCCCAGAGAGGTTGTGGAGTCTCCTTCTCTGGAGACATTCAAAACCTGACTGGACGTGTTCCTGAGTGATGTGCTCTAGGTGGCCCTGCCTTGGCAGGGGGGGTTGGACTAGATGATCTTTCGAGGTCCCTTCCAATCTCTACGATTCTGTGATTCTGTGAAAAGTGTCCGTGTCAAGCAGACAGCTCACCCACGTAGATGATGTGCATATCATCACTTTGCTGAGGAAGACAGCAGAAATTTGTAGTGAGGTCAGGAAGAGAACTCAGTTTTCCAAATTTCCCACCTCTTCATTCACTACAAACTTATCTTGTTAGCTAGCCTTCAGGCCAATAACTGGTTCTGCTAAAGCTAATGAATTCAAATTCTGGAACAAATAGGCCCTCCAATTATACAAGATTATTCTTATATGTTAGCTTCCAGCAGATTCCTGTGACTTCAGAGGGTTAGGGAAAGAGCTGGTTTTGACTGTGTTATGGTTTAGAGCTCCAGTTTTTCATCTACATCCATCCTCCTCCAACACATCCTTTTTTGGGGTGAGAGGATGGACACACACACGGGAGTGAGGGATGGATTTCCTGAAAATCCTGAACCATGCCACAAGGCTCTCCAGGCCAGAAGGTCCTTTCATCCCTTCAGCTACAAGATTTGTAGTGAAAGCTTTCAAAGAACTGAATTTAAAGAGCTTGGTAAAAATTGTCCTGCAGCTGCAAGACACACAACACATGCTGATGTGGGTACGTCTAATTCACATGCAGCTTGCCTTCAGCCCTGTCAAAATGCATTACTACTGGCCCTTGCCACTTGTCTTGCAAAGAGCCCAGCTCACACTGCTATTTGTATCCTCAAATGCAAATTCCAGTGAAGGAATCTTCTCTTACCAGGAACCTGAAACAAAGAGAGATACAACTGTTCCATCTCCTCCTCCGAAAGATAGATCGGGAATGTGGTACAATCCAACAAAAGGTGACAAGCTGCAGCAAAAGCTTCCTTGCATTCACTTCTAAGGGGTCCCAGGACAAGCATCACTTGCTCTAAGTCCCACTCCTCTTCTTCCTTTTCCTTTTTATTACCAGAGTTGAGGTCAGAAGGAAGAGGATTAGAACTCTTGTTCCTGAACGGTGACCCTCGAACTGAGAACAAGTCTGAAAGCATTTGTTTAAACTGAGGTACGGTGATTTGCTTGGCATCCCATGGGCTCTTTTTCTTGCTAGCACTTTCAGGTAATCTGTAGCCGTTCTCTTTTTTTTCTTTTGCACTCAGATTCACTGCTGAGATGCTTTCATTACTTGCTTCTTGAAATTGCACCCCAAAAATGTATTTACTGGAGAACTTGGCAACCAGCTCTTGGATGCAATACAAAGTCTTCTGAATGCTCCCCCCTTTCTTCCAGACATCATCTCTCTCAAGGGTTACAGTTGGCACCCCTAAGTGCTGAGAGAGCTCTGGGGAGGAAGCACTTAGACCAATGCCACTGTCTTCTGACTTCAGGGGAGGGAATGGAGTCTCATCCTCCTCCTGCAGCACAGGCTTAGTCTCCAAAGTTATGTCCACGTTTTCCTTTTTCTCTGGGCTCTAAATCAGAAACATTAATGTGGTTAGAGTGGCACTACGTAAATCATTTTAAACTATGTAGAACTGTGGCAGGCACTGGAGAACAGCAATGACAGGGAAAAAAACCACACTAGTATTTGCAATTTTCAGATATAGATTACTTTTACAAAATCATGAGACAGTTATTTGTAAGCAGTACAGTTCAATTGCATTTAAAACCTAACAAATGTTTGTATAATCCTCACACCTTGACTCATCAAACACCAACAGATCCATAGCTACATATACCCAGCAAATGGAAACATTTCCTTAAAATCAGTTCATCCCTATAATGGTATTATTTATGTTGGATTATTTCTAGCCAAATGCATATATTTGTTCTACTGCAAAACTTTGGCAGGCTGCGCTTGTGTGACTGTTTTATGCCATCTATTCCTCATTCCCTATCATGGTCTCTTGCACAAAAATAATACCACATTGTGTTAAACTAAAATATTAATTGGAAGCCCTGCAGACCTAACCAGCTGTAAAGCTGGGCTTGATTTGGCAACTTGAGTCTTCAGCAATGGCATGATCCTGAGTGCCTTTTCAAAGTCATTAAGGTCACAGGATTATAGCCTCAGTTTCAGACAAGACTATACTCATTTGCTGTTACAAATAATTAAAACAAGTCAGAACTGAATACCCAGTAAGAATAACAAGACATCGGGTGGCTCTGGAAGGGGCCAGAGATAAGTTTCAAAAATCTTCATTGCTGCAGTTCATCACCTAGGTTTAAGCTAGGAGAACTAGCATTTTAAAATAAGTTATCTTACTAACAATTTCAAACATTTACGAGTAGTTGAAAAACACCTACCCCATTTCCACTTCCTGTCTCAATGTCCAAATAGGAAGGGGGCATTTGCACTTTGCTAAGCACCTTAAAACAGGTCTTCAAGGCATGAGTGAGTTCTGGTAAACCTAATACTTCCATATTTTCCAGGAGAGACTGCACCATATAACTGAGCATCTGTGGAAGATACTGAGTCTGCACTTCAGAGTAGAGTTCCTAAAATAAATAAGCAGTGTTTAAAATAGTAATTACATAACATTACTCAGCTGTCTAGCAACACTGATCAATGATTGTTAAATCAGTTCACGAATAGTTAAACAGTACAAACTTGCTTCAGTGCTATTCCTTCTTTCTTCATTCTTTGTGATGAACACTGCATAGCACTTGGCAGTGCTAGGTCAATGGTTGGACTTGGTGATCTTAAAGCCTTTTCCAAGCCAAACAATTCTATGATTTTATAATTCTATGAATCACACCCTAAAAATCTTATGATACTCACCCAGCTACTCAAGACACCAAAAAGTCCGAAGAAATTATTTACCCAAGAAGCAAAATGTACACTTCTTCATTTCTTTCATAGAATCACCATATTTTAAAATGAAAAAAAAAAAAAAAATTTGCTAGGCAATAGCACAGGTAGCCATACACAAATCAGCACATAGAACTACTTTGCAGGAGGTAGCATGCATATGCACATGTATGGCAATTTGACTATTTTCATTTTAAGGTAATCGCAGTATGACTTATTTGGTTTTCAGTTTCTCAAGACCTTGCAGCAGTTCACTCCAGGTTGCCTTACCAAAGGAATCACATCAAGAAGAAACACCAATAGTGTGCAGAGCTCGGAAATTGTAGGAGGAGTGCTAATATTTTCAAGAGGATCTCTCATCTGTGTGGATTTGTTTCTGGATTGAGAGAAACAACATTTTGTAAGCTTTTTTCCTGTCAAAATTCTTGTTACAGTAAAAAAGCTTCATCAAAACCAGCACAAAATACTGAGCAGCTAGGCTTTCTGAAGCCAATAAAAAGGGACTTCTAGTACAGCAGGATAAAACATTCTGTCAAAACCACCTGAACTGTAGCATGTGGGCTGCTAAAGTGCTTCTAATTTTCAGATTGAATCTCTATACACGATCTTGCTAAAGTACAATCTTCTCTCTTACATTTAAAAAGAGATAAAGACAGAGATCTTTATTTTTCTTGAAAAAACACTTGTTCTTCCAAAGAAGACCTCTCCACCTCCCCTCCGGAACCCTCCCCTTCTTCAGCTGTTGTTTTGAAAGTATTTTCTTTTGTTCTCAGGTTGCTAGTTTCCATCTAATTGTTTACCTATTTGCATTCTTGAATTATTTTAGGATGCAACGTATATATCTCTCTGACTCCAACATGTATTATGTCCCTTCCAGAATTTAAATGCTTCAGTAAACTTTATTATCTTACACAGATAGCTCTTAAGTGGTATTTTTGAGAGCAGCGCTACTGTTTGACAATATAAACACCTGAAACAATCTTCGAAACATCTGGTCATGTAATCCCAAAGAAAGTGGTATTTTTGAGAGCAGCGCTACTGTTTGACAATATAAACACCTGAAACAATCTTCGAAACATCTGGTCATGTAATCCCAAAGAAAATCTGTGCTTAAGGATGTGATCAACAAATTGACTGTTTTGACAATTTCCGAAGCATTTTTGTTCTCTTTGATTGCACTGTGTAAAAGGAAAAAAAAAAAGAAAAAAGAAAAAAAAGAAACAGATGTCAGTGAACATTCTAAGAGCATGTAATTGCAATATTAGCTGATGTGTTATAAAATCCTTTACTCCTTTTCTCTACAAGCTCAAAGACATTGATTGTTTTAAATCAAGGAGTAAGTCATTCCGGAACAGCTGGAGTTTGAGCATCTTTCTCCCAGATTAAACAAATCGAGCCTTCAACTTTGAAAACTGAAAGGCTAATAGTTCTGTCACCACACTGGTTCTTGGCCAATGTGGCTGGATTTAATCACCAACTATCACACGCAATGTACTTCATTTTCTTCTCTGCTAACCAAGAAGAAATCAAGTGTGTGTGGGGAAAAAGGGAAATCACAGAAAAATCTCATCTTCTATACGGAAGGTCACTTTGTTACAAACCTAACTTTCCTTAATTTGGTTAGATCTTAGTAAGTTAACTTAAAGAAACTATACAGTTTCAGCTCATAGTTGAAAACTTGTAGTTATACCTTGCAAGTATGTTGCCACTTTGATTGTAGCTAAGTTTGAGGTCAGAACCAAGTGCATCTTTGCAGTAGGAATAAAAGGCTCTAGTAACTTCAAGGAACAGGTCCCCAACAACTTGCGGCCCTACAATTGAAGGAAAAAGGAATCCAGTAGTTGCACCAAAGCGACTGCTAGGCGGCTCAGTTATGAACTTGTATAGACTTAAATTAGGGGTAGCTAGACTAAAAAACCACGAGCACCCAAGTAGGAATAAAATGCTTCTGTGGCTTTTTAAAATGTCAGATTTCCCAGTTAAAATAAAACTAAATATGTAGTTATTATTTATGTTTTTTTTTTTTAATTCTAGTTAAATATCACCTGTTGTTCATTCTAAGAACAGTTTAAAGCAATACTTGGAGAGCCATAGCACTGGTTCTGTGCTACACTTATGTCGCTTCTGCAGGGCACCTACACTGCAACCACTTATAAGTGGACATAATCATAACCATAAACCTGCAGTTCATGTGCCAAAAATAATCACCATGTCTGTATCCATAAGGAAAACAGATTTCCCAATACACATTTAACATAGTAGCCTTGATTCAATTTTGAGGGACAGAAGCTGGAAAATCAGCAAATTGAAAACTTGAAATGCCTAAATAAAAATGGATATTTATAAACAGTTTTAAGAAGAAACTTTATCTTAGGTGTGTGCTGACAACTGCACCAAATTTTCAAGGGTCAGCACTTATTTGATCTGAAACTGTCTGTAGAGGAGGTAAACAAATAGTAAGTACAATAGCCTAAACATGGAACCATTAAAAAAACCAATAGTAGTATATAAAGCATTGCAATGAGTGCTTCTAAAAAGGTTAAAAAAAATGCTAAAGTGACTAAGACTAGCAGAACAGGCCAAAGATTCTTGTTATGTTTTAGTTTGCTATCTTTAAAAAAAAAGTTGCATTGCTAAATCCATTTCAAAGGAAGTGAAAGTCATATTGGCTTAAGGCTCAAGAAGTTGCATTTTGTGAGCTGCCTGGAACAAGAAGATTCACAATAGATTTTTTAAAAAACAGCTGAAAACCAGCTAAAACCAGTGGAAGGAAACATCAGCACCACTGCCTTATAAACAGACTAACAACTGCTTCTACTAAGGCAGCATTCTTTTGTTAGACAAGCAATACAGAATCTTCATTTTCCGCGGCCGTGCTTCGATAATTCTTTACCTGGAAATGTGCTTAACAGGACCGTCCTGATCCATGAAAGAGGATAAGCTTACCAGAATAAATGAGCCTGCAAAACTAACTGCTTAATCTCAGTACGTGAGTTTTATTCTAAGTCTACAGGCTTGGTCAATGATAACATCACTGCTCCACCCAGGATAATACCTCTGACAACACTTTGGGATACAGTCAGTCATGAAGACTCTCAGCTTCTAACAAATCCCAGTTAACTAGTCCACAGGCTTCTCACAGCTGTCAGCTAACAGAATATAATTTCAAAGATTCATCTGTACATGTTTCTTACAGACTCCTATTAAATCCTAAAACTGGGTCAAGTTACTTTAGCTTAATTTTTTGATGCAGAAAGGAGAACTTGCCCTTTAAAATAAGGGCTGGCAGAGCCTCACCCTTCTGGTGCTGGAAATGTCATGTACACAACAGAACAGACATGTGACAGTCAGGGAACAGGAGGAAATTCTTCACTGCTCAGTCATTAAAGCCTCGAACTACAGCTCCCACGGCACCACAGAGGCACCCCCACCTCCCCACACCCTCAAAGAGGTTAATTGCAGCTGGAGAACGTGCAGGTAAGGGATGCTGCCCATTTTGGCAGCAGTAGGTTAGCTGCCTGCAGGACTAGTGTCTGGAAATGCAACACGGTCATGAGAGTCTGATGAAAGCGTATAGGAAAGCCCGCAAGCACCGCCAAGCACTGGAAACAAACACAGGCAAGAGTAGTACCAGTGGTTTTCCAAATAGAAGCCAGTTTATAAGACAGAATAAAAAAGAGGCCTGACAGTATTTTAGAGAACAAGTTCCAAGGAATGAATTGAGCAGACTATTGAGACTAGGGCAGAAGTGGTTCTTCTTAACTGGTCCCTGAGATCGCAGTTCTGCGCATGGAAAGCAGGTAATGGACATATCCTAGGACGTTATCCTCCCTAGGATATGTCCGTGCTACACAGTGAAGTGCCCCATAGAAGAGCAAGAGATAACCTGGAGAGGGTGCTTGCTCCAGAGCACCGTTCTGAACCAGGTCCAAGGTCTGGAACACAGCCCCCTGCAGACCAATACGCAACACACACAAGTTCAGAATTAGGAAGAATTGTGAAGGGTGTTGTCTTAAGTCCTACTGACAAAGGTGAAGACCACCAAGTTGTAACCGTTGTTAGCAGTCATAGCAGAAGTGACAAGCAACATTACCTATTTCAGGTTTGTCAAGGAGACTGATCAGGATGCGGAAGGGTTTCAAATAGGCTTGATGCTGTTCCTCTGTATCAGACTCTGGGAATTTCTGATGTAAAATTTCAATCAAACTCTAGTAAAAACAAAACATCAACATGTTATCTGTAGAAGAGAGATTGCCACATTATTAAGACCTGAAGTGTTTCTGAATTTGATTTTGTTTAGTACTGACTAAAATTGAACTTCCATTTTTCATACATGGTGGACAAATCAGTGACATCTTCTCATCTGTACTCAAGAGCTGATCTTATTCAGAGAAGCATTTTCAAGTAATTCAGGGAGTTAATCAAAGATGCTACCCTTTGGTTTCATTAGATTCCATTTGTATTGTAAGCCCATACGATGTTGGGATAAATACAGCACAGCAGGCATTCAGATAGATGAAAATATAACCACCAAAAGGGTGTTATCCTTTGGGACAGAAAGTGAAGGACAAACCAAGTACACAGTGGACAATTCCAGACACAGTTTGTGCTAACATTTAGAAGGATCATAAATACAGTTGTATACAATGAACACCAACCTCAACCAAAAGATCTTTAGAATATTTTCCAAAGAAATAAATAGCTTGATCTTCAGAAGTTGTTGAGTCTGGAGCAAAAGTACCACCTTTAATATCAGAGCCTAAAGATAAACAGAGGCATCAGGAGTACAGAGAAACACTACAGTACAAAGCACTACACACCTCATTTATACAAATATTGACATTACATCGCTTTATTTTAACCCTTGTCATTTCAACATTTTGCTTGAAACTAGCTCACCCGCTGCCCAAGGGCAGCCCACATGTCACAGTTTGAGGCATCCGGATGTGCGGTACTGAACATCAGTCAAACCCAAGGCCAGATCCAGACATGGGGCCAGGAAGGGCAGCCTTCATGCAACTACACCGCTGCGGCTCTTGCCCTGTCATGTTTAGCCTCCTTCTATGATAGGGAGAAGCTATAGCTCTCTCATAGCCCCGCCTTGACAATTAAGTCCACATGGGGATTAATAGACTATTACTTCCAGAAGAGCAAGATTAAAACAGCACCACACTCCTTTCAGTCCACTGAACCACTTCAGAATGAGCTGAGGATGGGACCAGAAATAACTCATCAGATACCCTGTCATTCAGAACGGTGAATTGAATTCACCTCTGAGGAGAGGACCTGTTTGCCAAATGAATGCTTAATTTTGCTCAACAGGTACTTAACAAACGGCAACTAAAGAACACTTTATTTTATCATCATTCACTAACTGCTGAAAAAGTGTATTACATTTTTAAGCACTAATTTTTTTAAGGTATTCAGAATATTGAATATCATTTTATGTTGAACAGTACCTAGCAACCAGGCGTATAATCTTCTGTTGAGTGACATGTCTCTCCTCAACAACGTCTGTGTAGCTGCTGACAGAATATAGACTAAATCAGTCCTGTGCAATAGAATAGTGCTTTCGTTGCAGTCCTAGGATGAAGAACACAGATACTTTAGCTGTTTATCAACACTGAAATCAGTCAAATTGGTAATGAGTTTATGTTTTGAAAAAAAAAAAAAAAAGAGAAAAAGAAAAGGCACCAAATCATCAACAACAAAGTATTTTGCATACTAAAAATCTCAAGAAAGGGAACCTGACACAATTGCGATCTTTTTCATATTGAAGCTACTGGGCTACAGTTAAGTTACTAATACTGAAGACTTCATCATGTTATGCCTTAAAACTACTTGCTACTTTCAAAATACTGACTATACTACTAGGTAAGTTAGGAAATGATGGGGAACAGCTCTTGTTTCAAGAAATATTTTATCTTCTAGTCTTTAACAGAAGTATCTTAGTTTAGAGCAGACAATTCCAAATGCTGAAATCCTACTTGGACAAGGAGGTTGATCTTTTTCCCTGATACAGTGTCTCAGGTCTGACTACTTCAATCACATTCTAAATATCACGCATATCAAATCTTCGTTTGAAGTTGTAAGGAGTCTGAGAGGCAGCAGAGTCTCCTCTATTGTTAAAATTCATGGATGCGGGAACAAGAAACTACGAAATCTGTTCATTGATTTTGAAGGTACAAAATTCAGACATTTGGCAATAGCAGAGGTAGGAGCTGGATTGGTTTCACAGAAGACACCTTCCCGCACAAAGTATGCGTGCGACAGTACCAAAATAGTCCTCTTACCAAAGCTGTATAAAATGGGAAGAAGAAGAGAATCACTTCTAGAGTGTTCCTTTGCACAAGGACATTTGAGTCCAGTACCGACACACACAAAGACTTTACCTGTAAAAGGAAAAGAAAGCACAATGGTGTTTTACTTCATAACATTTAAACTACAATCACTGCTAATAATCACAAGAAGGAAAGAAAGCAAACTTGGTTACAAGTGAACAATGAGTTAAAGATGAGTTAAAAAACGTTTTGTGGAATACTGTTAAAAGACTTGTTAATACTTACGAAATACTTGGGTTTGTAGCAATACAGAATGTCACAGTGTGACATCACCAGCTGTCAGACAGATTGTGAAGCCATACAAAATGCAGATGTTAAAGTACTCTATCTAGCACTACAGTTATTCCATCACACAAGTTTAACAGGAATTACTACCTACTGAAGATTTCCAGCTTACTGAAAAAATAAAAAGATGCTAAATTTCAGAATTGTCTTCCAGGACTGCAAACACTTTGAGAAATCCACATTAAACACTGTGTACACTGCACTATAGAAAAGCTGGTCTTCAATCTCAAATGCAAATTCAGAACAAGTAGAGAAAATAGAATAGAATAGAATAGAATCATTAAGGTTGGAAGAGACCTCAAGGATCATCCACTCCAACCGTCCCCCCCCTACCTATTAACCACTAAACCATGTCCTTCAGTACCGATGTCAGGTTTATCTTCTGATCTGAAACAAAGTCAGTCTTTTAAGGCTGTATGCAGTACCAATTACCAAAAACTGCAGAAGCTTCAGAAGACTTGCATTCTGCAGGCTAACCAGAATCAGTATGGGAGATTCTCTGCTATATTTCAGGTAAGATGCTCCCATTAAATTACTGTTTTAAGCAATTCTATCAGCCTCTCACTCTTTCCAAAACATTTTTAAGAGCATGTCATTCTAATTGAATGCAGAGATGGCACAATCTACTAGTATGCTGGTATTATGGTAGATAAGACTCTTCTACATGGAGTGTAATGAACTTACTGTGAGCTTGTAATCAGTGCCGAGCATGTACTTCTGCTGTTTTCCAGACAGCTCTCTGTTGATGTGACTGACAACAAAAAGAGAAGCAGGCAGCCTGATGGATGGGCTGACCAGGACACTGCCCCAGAGTGCTCCATAGAACACTTCTTGGCCCATCAATAAGGAGAGCTTCACAAGCAGAGCATCTGTTCTGTACGGAAACATATTTGCCATGAGAAAATAGATTTTTGTTAGTTCAGTTTTATACCATATAAAAAGGCAATTATACACAGAATTTGTATTGTAGTTGACAACTTAATTTCCTCATCTTTTTATTGTCAGTATTGCCCTTTTCACGCGAAGATGACCAGCATCTGATTGTACAAAAACAATAAAAACAATAAAAAACCCCTTAATCACTGCACACACTCACTGAAACAAAGTTTCTGTGCATATTTTGGAAACTTCTTCAGCAACTGTCTGCAAACATTAAGCTTTGACCAAATTACTGGAGTAGCTCTGACTGCAGAATACTCATGGTAAGTGGTGTGCAATGCTGAATTGGAAATAATTTAAGCTGATGCTAGACTCTTACAGTCAATTTTATTCAGTCTGGGAAGTGGAAGATATCCTATGTATCTGTACTTACAAATCAATGGGTTCAATTTCTAAGTCACTGAATGAAGAAAAACACGAGATAAAATGACATGCCATCAGTTACTGCACACATGACCAGGACACTGAAATTAGTTTAAAGGCAATCACATTGGAGGTCCCATGACTGAAGGCACATTCTCTGCTTTGGCAACTCTGTTGATACTCTGGTATTTTACTGCAATGTAGGAATTAAAACCTCACATGAGGAATGTAGAAGTGAGAAAAAGAGGAAGAAGTCCAGCACAGAAGAGGGAACACCCTCCCTCAAAATCTGATGTTCTTTTCCATTTCTTTATAAAGTAGCCCTCAAGCCATTTTTTCTTTTCCATTTTGTGTGTGTGTGCACATGTGTTCAAACTCATGCATATGTGTGTGCTTAAGAAGGAAATAGTGTCTAGGCTGAAGCAAGACCTGAGCTAGTACTTTTGCCACTTTTGGGAACAGCAGGGGATGTGTTAGGGTTAATCCTCAATATTGAAGATTCTGAAAATGTTCAGTGGAGAGTCTCTCATGAAGCTGAATTTAAAATTTATCTAACGGATCTTCCGATAAGATAACTTGGTCTATCTTTCTTCATTACAGTGACTAAACTAAAGAAAGACTTCCTCAGGTTACTTCTATATTTCACAAAATGACATGAAATGAATTTTAGCATAAATCTTTCGCAGTAAAATATACGGTCAGTTCCTGTCTGTGATCCTGTTTGTTTAAAGCAAAGAGGAAAACAATGTCATCAAGAATATGGAAAAGAGGTATAAAACCAGTAACTGGATCTTAGAAGGTAATCTGCCATTCCTATTAACTCACTACTTCAAATTTAGTCAGTTTCAAACTAAGTGCACTCTCCCTAAAAAAGCTTCAGATAGACATGAGATTCCATTCCAAGGGATCCCATTCCTCCCTCAAGTCCCCAGCAACTAGTGATGCAGGAAAGAGAAAACCATACACCATCACTTAGAAGCTTGCCTGACAAAAAGCACATACTAAAATCCATGTTTCTACAGCAGATGTATAAGAGGTATGTATTTGTCCATAGAGCTGCTGTTCTGGAGCTGGCCACCGAATGCTCCTCACCAAGTTGGGAACACATACAATCTACCCTTAGCCACTCCAGCAACTGAAAATGAGCCTTGAATTTAATACTTGTTTTTAAAAAGAAGCATTAGAAGTATTTTGCTCATCAACTGCAATCTATGCAGCCTAGCATATCTCACATGCTCTCTGTCCTTTTTTTTTTTTTTTGTTAAAGTGTACACGCAGCTATTTAAGATTCAAAAAGGGCAGAGAGAACAGCCAAGGCATCCAGACTGGTAATACAGAAGGAAGTACATTACCAATGAAACATGTAGTGACTCCTTAGGCAAAGAAACATTTGGATGAAACCTACAGTTGCTGAGTTCTTACAAGAACTTACAAAACAGTTGTGGTAACAGAAGTAAAACCACTACACAAATGGGTGTCGAGCTGCTCTTCTCAGCACACTTCTTGATCCTGACTTTATTGTAGTGAATGCCATTATCATTACTGCCAGAGGCACCCAAGAGTGAGAGAGATACTTTTTTCCACAATGGATTTTATAAGAGTTGCCTCTTCCTTATGTTTTCAGAACCTGAGAGTAAGTACCTGGTATAGAAAGACTGGAAAGAATTCAGCTTCTCTCTCATGTTACAATATTTAAATAGCATTTATCAACAGAGCAGTGGTTTGAGGAGTCAGGTTAATTATTCAGGAGTTCAGAGGAGCTTTAAGAAATAATTTTTATTCCTTTTTCTCAGCACATCTATTTTTAACCCTCCTTTCCCTCTTCTTTCCTCTTTTCATCCTGAGATGAAAATAGCAAGGGAGAGAGTTTTTCTACTTAAGCACTATTTATTGCATCTTTCAGGGACTCACCATTCTTCCCCCCTTAGAAGTTCTTTTATCAAGCCTTTTACATAGAGAGCTGACAGAAATTTCTGGAGAATTCCCTAGGAAAGCAAAATACTGTATATTGCTTTTAAATTAGTATTAATTCTCACCTGTCATAAATTTCTGACCCTTCTTCCAATCCAGGAAGCAGTCCAATTACAAAGGCTTGAAGACCAGGCAGGAGGGACTTTTGGAGAGGAAGGAAATATTTCTCGTACAAACCAAGGAGAACAGGTCTCACTGACATTGCTGCATTTGCCAGCAGAGGAAACAAACCAGAACTTAAAAAAAGAAAAAAAAAAAAAGAGAGAGAAAAGAAGATAAGAAAAAAATATACTTAATTAAAATTGACTGTGAAATGCATATGCCTTTAAAGAAAACTTTACCTGTACAAGAATAAATCCTTGGCAAGCCATTTTGTCCCAATAATTTTAAAGATTATTTCATAGGTTTCTAGTGCCTTTAAATGCACTCCACTAGGTAGGGCTGGATGCAAACACTGAGATAATCTTTTACTGATGATCAGACGTCTTGGCAATAGAGAGTACTTCAGGTTACTCTGAAGAGCCTGCAGAAGAAAGAAGATGAGAATAAATAGCTATAAGGTAAAAGACAATGTAAATTATGACTGTATGTCCTACTAGCACAGTGAGAAGAACTAAATGCATTGAAGAGTCTTCTCTCATAAATGCATTTTGTTACACTGAAACAGCAGAATTCTGAATTGACTTTTCATATGGAATCAGTCAAGGACAATCTATAGAAGTTTGGCAACACTTTGCTTAGAGGCTGGAAAGCGAAGTCAAAGGACAAGACAAGGACAGGAACAGGGAACCCTTATCCTGTCTCCAGGGTAAGTAGGGAAGTGACAAGAAGAGCATCTCAGTTTTTAAGGACAGGAAATAAAGTAAGAATTTAATAAATATCTTTCCTTGTAAACTTTCATTTAATGTGTAGCTGAAATATAGACAAAAAACCTTTCAACTAAAGCAACCTTGATTAAATGGGACAATAAAAATCTTAGAAGTTATTTATAATTCTGTGTGGCTACATTCAGTAAGCTCTATTAACTATACCCACTGCATTGATGTATAAGTAAAAGATCTTCAGGACAGGAAATAGTTAACTATTGTAGACAGGCCAGGTCTCTTGAAAATACAAACTCTAGCAGCTTTCTTTGGAAATATTACTCTTTTCCTTGAACCATGCATGCATTTCAGCAAGGTAAACGGGTACATCTCTTCAAGTCAGAGACAACTAAAAAAAGAAGTTGCAAGTAAATGGCACTTTAGCCATTGGTCACTGCCTGCTAAGGCAAACAGATGTTTCACTGCAGATTTCAGGATCAGGCAAACTCTGGACTCTCCCAAAGGTTAAGTCACGGTCTGATCCTAGGTAATTGTTTTAAACTTGAGGCTCTTCTATCCGACCTGAAAAAAAGTTTTTGAAAAAGCAGCAGACAAGTGAACTAACCCTTCCTTGTTCATTTCCAAGAAACACACCAAAACAGTTCAGCAACTTGAATGCTGAATACTCTCATCAGCAGTTAGAGGAAGAGATAAACCTCATCATCTTTCAAAGCTGTGTGCAACTTATTGTTTAAGACTTTGCAGTTAGTGGACATGAGAAGCCAGAATGTGTGAGACTACTATCACGTTATTCCTCCCATTGGCTGCCCTGCCTAAACTAAGGCACCAGCTGTTAGTAAAAAAAGCTTCCAGTAAGTAAAATTTACTCAAGAAGAAAAAGTCCGAGAGTTTGTAACAACAGTAAACAGAAACGTCACACCATTCTGAATCACGTACAGTACAGATGCCATTCAGAGCCAACTAATTTCCTTCCCTCCCTCCCCTCCATGAGCATGAGATCTGCATTTTAATAGGTTCTAAAAACCAGAATCCAAGAATACAGCAATATTTCCCATATGAAACTAAACCAGGTTGTATTTGTGGAGTTATCTTTTATATTTGAGAGATTTATTTGTATATTACATGAGTAATACTGTTTTGATATTAAAGATTAAAGCCCTTAATACTTGTAACAACTTGGGAGACTGCTGGAAAGCCGGACTTTGAAACATTCTGTTTATATTGGTTGGCATATATTTGCCCACACCCTCTGTATATATAAAAGAAGGCAATTACGAAAAAATATGCCAGCGGTAAATATTTTTCCTCTCAATCTTAAGATTGAACAAATACCACGTTAATATTCTATCAGTGAAAATTTAAATATCAACTAGGTAGAAAATGAAAACATTCTCTGTTTGTTACACGGAGAATCTGATCCATTACAGAAATAATGCCATTTCATAAAAGTTTCTTGTATGGCTTATTTCATTTCCTAAGGATGTGAAGTAGATCTCCACCAGCAAATAATAACTCTCCTTCACTAAACATCAGGGATAGCTAAGCAAAACATTTAATCAGAAGAGGAAAAAATACTCCAGGCATATTAGGAGCTGCATAGTGCACATTCAGGAATAATACAGTTTCAAGTATTTCTCCTGGGTAACTCTGAAACCTTCATATCTCCAAATTCCAGCACGTGAGACTAACTTAGAACAAGACTAAATTCATGTACATGTGCCAACTATACTGCTCCACCTAAAGAATCAGAAGACATCTCTGTACAGGAAGCAAGATTCGAAGACATTTATGATGATGCTCATACATAAGTGGAGGAGAGTTTCTGCCCATCACATCAGAACAATTCTGAGACGAAACTCCCTTCTCAACAGCATGTAATCTTTTTTCTGACCTGGGCTGAAGAAATACACAGTTGGACACAGGTTGCAATTCTTCTCCAGAGTAGATATTTCTCGTTAACAGTTCCTTCTGATCTTCCAGCAGATGCAAGAGATTTTAACCCACACTGCAATATATTAGAAGACTGTGGCTGCACCAAGAGCCACTCTGGCAGAGAGGTGGGCTGGCTGATACTTTGCCAAAAGGTTCAGATTCTTAACAGTTTCCTGAGAACTGCAGGGCTCAAAGCATTTTTAAAGGGTTGAAAGATCCATTCATCAGCGAATGGATCTAACACTGTTCATTGAAATAAGAGTGACATGATGATATACAGAAACTAATTAGCATTTGGAAACACGTGATCTGATAGGCAAAGCTAACAAGCTTGATTTTTAAATATCCTGAGCTCCCACAATGGAAAAAAAAGAATTGGCTGCCTGTGAGATCTAGGACTGGTGAAAAGCTGTTACAATTTCAGCTGTTACAGGTAGTGAAATGTTGCGGTAGCGCCGCTGGTATCATTGGCACTGTATGTAGAAGAAGATCCCATCCCAAAGCATTGCTTCCACATTCAGAATCCAACACTAACACCCACAGATGGGCAATTCTGCTCACAGGTTTCGACATCTATTACTCACCCACTCTTTTGATTCCTGTGAGCTTAATTTCAGAGTCTTTAATTACATATGAGCTGAAGGCCATTCACGATCTAGTTTTCTTCCTTGTCCTCAACTGCTTTCCACATGAGCACTTATGGTGGCAGAAGTGTTAAATGTCAGTGGAACTGCCAGCAAGCACTCCATGCTTCAGGTATCATCCCAGGGCTTGGTTTGCATGGATCAATGAGAAATCAACAACCCCAGAAAGTGTTTGACCTACCACTGGCTTTCAAAATAAAGACTTTAATCAGCAAGTCGGAAAAAAAACGAGACATGTAAAGGAATTGCTTGTGTCCGCGTGCACAGCCAGTGTACAACTTAGTCATAAAGAAAAAGAATCCATACAAACTAGAGAATACATTATACACACTAAACATTTTCTGATGCATAGGCACGCTCAGAGTTTCTCTGAATGTGGGCTATAAAGGGTAGGAAGGGAAAACCATCTAATCTTTGCAGCACTGTATATACGTGCCTTAAATCAAAACACACACAGATACACATAGGAATATTTGTATTTCCACAACTACTGCTTGAAGTCATTCTGCACTGCTTTACAGCACCGCTAGAGATCAGTTAGATCAATTTGTTCAGACATAAAAACCCCAAGCAAATCACGTAAATTTTATTTACGTAACTAGAATTCCAGAAAAAGGCAGCTCCTACATCAATTTGTAAGATTATCTTCAACTAGGAGGTACTTTAATTCTTGTTTTAGACAACAGGGATCGGGAGGAAAGGGGCAAAGGAGAGCCTCTAATTCCATTTTCCAGTGATTAATTTTCCACATAAGTAAGTAAAATTTTAAACAGAACTCCAGCTTCCATAAAAATGGCAGCATAAAGTTCAAAGATGGTTGTGAGGGAACAGTAAACTAGGAGCTGGAGCTATACTAAAAAGGGGGAAAAAATATGTATAAAATACCCCTAGTCCTGCACATTGCATTTGCATATCGGGTGTGGTGAAGTTCCATAAAGCGATTAGGAGGCAAAGCTTCCCTTCTTCTCAAAGATAGAAGGCTTGCCTTCAACAGAAGGCAAGTAGCGTTTGTGTTTGTAATTCGGCCAGCAGTTATAAAGCTGTGGCAGTCAGAGCTCTCATATGAAGCAACTGCTGTAATTAATGGCTATGCTCATTAAATTCGTATTTCAGAAGAATCCTTCTCTTTTCTCCCCTCAAGAACAGACGTATTGTAACACTAAGTGTTACTACTGAAACAAACAATAGTTGTGCAGCTGCAATTACTTTGCAATTACAGCACACTGACTGTTTGGCTGAAATCATATTAATCTTCAAGTTTTTGAAGCAAGAAAAGCCTAGAGAAACAAAAAGTAACATACATATTTTCTATTGAAAGTCCAATAAAAAAAAAACCCAAACCAAACACAAAACCCAACAAAACCCCAAAACCTGGAAATTACAGGTTAAAGATGAAAAAATAGTATTGTAAGAAGTTATAATCTGTACATTTACAAAGTTACGCTATGTCCAAAGATAAAAAGCAGTTTGAAAGCGTTTTTTTAGAGCAAATATTGCTATCATTACTGAGCAAGTCAACAATGCTGTAAGCATAAAACAAATCCCTCTAGATCAACCGAGTCTTCAAAGGTCGTAATATTTTGTTTTCGTGTTGAGCAATAACAATAAATGAACGTGTTGCTCAGAAAAGGGACACTGGCATGCCAGCCACGCTCAGCGGCAGTAGTCACTAGCACAGCTTCTGTGCAAGTTCCATACCACTGATATCCAAAAACTGCGGACAAATCGTGGACAGAGTTATTTCTGCCAATATGCATGGCAAAATCCTGTCCATTATTCCTGTCAAATAGATACAGCTTGTTTTGGGGTTTTTTTGTAGGTTGGATTTTATTTGTTTGGGTTTTTGTTGTTGTCAGTTTTAATATATATATATTACATGAACAAACTGGAGAGTTTAAATATACACTTGCCAAAAACCCAGTGAGATTTGGTGTTCTGCAAATCAGTAAATTTGAGAGACTTTTTGGAAAACCTCCTTTCACAGCTTTCCTTACAAAGGCAGGCTGTGGAGTCCAGTATTTACTACTACTCAGTTGTTCATTCTGCAGACTGTGTCACTTATCTACTGTTCACCAGCACCCGGAGTTAAAATTTTCTAGAAAATATATGCCTATAATCTGGATTAAAAACTCTAATGCAAACTATGTAACTTGAATTCTCCTAATTTCATAATATTTTTAGACTCTTAGTTGCCTGAAGTTCCCCCCAAATAAATACTTTTATATGTATTTTATATAATATGCATGTATCTGTTTATATCCTGAATAGACAGTGACAAGCGTTCTGGATACAAAATTGATGTTAAAAGCACCTATTTCACTGACAAGCCCACATATGCTGAACCAGCACCTATTTTTAGGTTTAAAAAGACAACACCCCTCTGCTCCAGCATTTTTTTTTTTGTATCAAAGTGATTTCGCAGAGTTGTATCCTTTTACAACACTGGAACCAGCTGGCAAAATCTGCAATAGCACAACCACATTTTTGCACAAAGACAATTGGAAAGGATTACCGTATCCTGGATGCAGTAATCTGTACTGAACATCTGAAACCTTAGTCACAAACCAGTGCTTTCCAAACAGTGAACATATGTAGATTTGAAAAAAACAATAAAAACATGGTTCAAAGCTGTATCCAAGAACAGTACTGAGAAGAGAATAATCCTATTTGTTGAAGCATGGAGCAGCCTAGGCTGCAGCTACTAAATGACTGGCTTACAGTAACTAGAGCTTACACAGAAGCAAAGCACAGAGAGAAAGAAATTTACAAAGTTTCAAGGCAAATCTGAAGCTCCCTTTAAAACATAAACATCCACGTGTACTGCCTGTTTTATCCAGCTGTTTGCATCTGTCCATTCATATTCTTCCATAATTTTTTGTAAACATTACTTTCCACTGTTTCTCCTTCACCATGGTGATGTGTAACACCCACACTATTCAAATTAAAACCCCCAAAATCTTTCCCTCAAACTTGGGGTGTAGCATAAATTAGCAAATTCTACCAACTCAGGCTTTTGGTAGAAAACATAGTTTCTCTCCATCCTTCACTCACGTTCACAGGTGGTACCTGCGGTTCTGTTCAGAACACCGCAGGGGAGATTCATCTTACCTAACCTTAGAGGCCTAGGTCAGCTAAAAAACTGGGCAAAACTGCAGTAACTCACCTCAGGCTCCCTCTAAAACCAGTGAGGAACACACGTAATTTTAGGACGGCATTCATCTGACCTACTTTAAATAGCAAGAGATGAGTCACAACAACAACAAAAAAATAAACCCCCTTATTCCTCTCTGCCTAGAACTGATTGAAGGTGAAGCTGTCCACACTGAAATCATCCAAAGTTAGGTAAATCTTGTCTCCCTTAAGTGACAAAAAATAATCTTTGTAGATCTACAAACTGACCCATTTGGCTGACCATTCAGATTAAAGTCAGCCAGTTTCCTTGTTGCTTCCCTGGTACGAGTCACTGTGATGAGTTAGAACCATAGAAGTAACAGAGAAACTGAAAAACAACCTTCAGTTTAACCTTGGTAGCTAAGTGATAATAGAAAGAAGTACCAAAGCTGTCTTCACCAGGAGCAACATCAACAACAGCTCCAAGATCACTTGTTTCAGTCAAAGCCAAACGGATCTGCATTAACTTCCTCCATTCTTTTTCTCTCATCTTTAAGTAGGAAGAGCCTGTGCTGCTTCCTCCAGACCTTGTATTGAAAGGGTAATGCCACTGAGCTTCTATAGAAATACGACTGTGTGTGTTAACTTGTGAGACTCGATCGTGCAAAGTATTGTTGAAACCTGACTATAGTGGAAAAAGCCTCAGAAAATATTATACCTGCATAAGCAGGAACACCTGCAATTGAAGTCAACAATACAAAGAACCTCAAAAAACATATGCCAAGAGAGATCTTCCATGTTACTCCTGAAGCACGAATAGTACTTCCAAAACTCCTCAACTTAGACTCTTTTGTTTCTCCCTTTCTCAGCATTTTCACATTTGCATAATAGACATCATTGCACACCAGTTACTGACACGCAGGTTCCTAAATATAACACGTGCAGTGTTTAAAAACTGAGATACTGTTCATCTCCTCCCTCCTACCCAATCTCTCCCTGCTCATTCATTCACCTTCAGAACTCACTGTAGAAGAACTTAGGCTCTTACATTAGAAGCTCACCTCCTCCCCCCAACACTGACCAAACTCGACAACAATATTTATATTTTAGGATGTAAGAGACCAAGTAACCACAGGAGTTAAGAGAATAGCTATTGACATCTTATTTGACAGCCTTACTTTCGGCAGCACATTCCCCTAACACAGCATCCTTAGACAGAAGCAGATGAACACTGGGGATGACTTGCTGTACCAGTTCTTAAGCTCCTAAAACGATTAAGTCCATAAAATACCACAGCAGATGGAATGATGTAACAGCTAAAAGGTGGGTTTTTTTTTTTTTCTTGGTTTCTACTATACTGCTACATATTTTGGCAATTTTGTACCTGAATAAGAGTTTCAGATACATGTTAATCAGTTCTGTATGTTCATCTAGGTCAAGATAAAAGATCAAAGCCTACCTCTTGCCACAGGAAAGAAATAGAAATCTCTCCCCCTAATTATTTCTTATTTTCCCTTTGAAAGAAGCATTCTGAACGCTTCTAGCTTTCCTTATTGACTCAGCAGGAATCAGGATGAAACAGCGAAGGCAGAAATGTGTAACAGCTCTTGCCAGAGCAATATCCAGGTTCCTCTCCTTTAAAGAGGAAAGAACATGGCTGCCCTTAAAAAAAACAAAAACAGTCAATCTAGCAAATGTTGTCCCAATTTTCAAGAAGAGTAAGAAGGAAGACCCTGGTAACTATGGACCTGTCAGTCTCACTTCAGTGCCTGGTAAAATTATGGAGCAGGTCATTCTGGGGGTTATTGAAAAAAAAATTGAGAAGTAACGCAGACCTTGGTCACAGCCAGCACAGACTCATGATGGGAAAGTCCTGTGTAACCAACTTAATTTCCTTTTATGACAAGGTCACACATCCCATTGACCAATGGAAGCCAGCATATGTGGGGTTTTTGGACTTTAGAAAAGCTTTTGATACTGTCTCTCACAGTATCCTGCTGGATAAACTGTCCAGCACACAGCTAGACCAGACCATAATACGTTGGGTGAGCAACTGGCAGATGGGTTGGGCTCAAAGGGTTATAGTAAATGGGGTTACACGAGGCTGGCATCCAGTCACCAGTGGTTCCCTCTCCCAGTTTTAAGGCCAGTGCTCTTTCATGTTTCTATAAATGATCTGGATGCAGAAATCGAATGTACAGTAAGTTTGCTAATGATACTAAAATAGGAGGAACTGTGGACTCCCTTGAGGGTAGAGAGGCCTTACAGAGAGATCTGGATAGACTAGAGAGCTAGGGAATCACCAACAGTATGAAATTTAACAAGAGCAAGTGCCAGATTCCCCACCTGGGCCAGTGTAATCCTGGTTATACATACAAACTGGGGGGTGAGATGCTGGAGAACAGCCCTGCAGAAAGAGATCTGTGTGTCTGGGTTGATGACAAGTTGAATATGAGTCAAAAGCATGCTCTGGCAGCCCAAAGGGCCAACCATGTCCTAGTGTGTATCAAGCACATCATAGCTAGCTGGTCAAGAGAGGTGATTGTTCCACTCTACACCACACTGGTGCACAGCCCCACCTCAAGCACCGTATGCAGTTTTGGGCACCTCAATGTAAGGACATCAAACTATCGGTGTATGTCCAGAGGAGGGCAACCAAAATGGTGAAAAGTTTGAAGGGCAAGACTTGCGAGGAACTACTGAAGTCACTCGGTTTGTTCAGCTTGGAGAAGAGAAGACTGAGGGGTGACCTCATTACAGTCTACAGTTTCCTGAAGGGGGGCAGCAGAAGGGATGGTTCTGATCTCTCTCTGGTGATTACGGATAGGACATGAGGAAATGGAATGAAGTTGCATCAAAGGAAGTTTGGATTGAACACTAGGAAAAGGTTCTTCACTGAGAGGGTGGTCGGTCACTGGAACAGGCTCCCCAGGGAAGTGATCATGGCACCAAGCCTGTCAAAGTTTAAGGAGTGTCTGGATGATGCTCTTAGTCATATGGTTTTAGGTAGTCCTGAGAGGAACAGGGAGTTGGACTTGATGATCCTTATGGGTCCCTTTCAACTTGAGATATTCTGTGATTCTATGGATTCTCCTCCCCTTTGAAAACTCTAGAATTAAGGCTTAGCAACAACAGCAAAGGCATGTGAGGCATCTATCGGGTAACAACAGATGTTTCCTTATGCATTTTGCAGGAGTTGCCTCCTCCCACCCGTTTCCTTAATGACTGTAACTACTCTTGCCCCATGTACACTCAGCAAGAGCTTTATGTTATGAGAGACCACGTGGGACACAAACAATGCACATCTTGTTTCTTGGGCAGGAGGAGAAGACACACTTCTTAGGTGTCTTTTTCTTTCTTCCTATACTCAGCCGTATTTCCCATGGTCACATAAAAGATACCACCAGCAAATCAATTATTTCCCCAAATACAAGGGAAGGGCATGGTCAAGTAAATGTGATCTTTAAATATAAATTTTGACTCAGAATTTATACCAAAACTTGTGACCTTGTGTTCTATATAAAGACTTTTTTAGCTGTTATAGATTGGGTAACCAGCATCCTGAGGGTTTCTTCGATGCAGAACTGAAATTAACTTAGCTCTATAAAGGAAATAAATAACATTTGAAGGAAACCTTTGTTGGTTTTACCAGAATTTCTCACATTATATAAAAGATACTGACTTAGCTGCTTCCATTACCCCTCTTTTATGAGCTGATATTTTTCTTGAGTGAATTTTCAATTTTGTTAAATACTGCAAGTTACAGAAAAGTCAACAACAATACAAAGATAAACGAACAAAAAAATATTCCTGCGACACTGTACCTTATTGAGTTTGCCAAGGGAAGATATAAGATCCGCCCATTCACTTGATGATTCAAAGTTTCTCAAAGCTTTCTCAATTGCTGAAGAATAATTTCTGTATCTGTAATCACCAAGTAACTCCTGCTCTTCTGGATCCATCTTTGGTTCTCATAGCAAGGTGAAATTTCCTGGTAAACTAAAACATGCACACAGTTATGAAAAAATAACCCCCATTTAAGTTCTGGCAAACTTAAAAGTACTGTAAGGTAACAATAAATATGTAGAAGCGCTGACGGATCACAATAAACAGGTCATCTGATCAAGTTTCAACACAAAGTTAAAAATAAATTTAACAGGCATGACTCCAACTCCCCACTGCCCATTTCAGAAGTTTGGCAGTCACATTTTCCTATTTATGAAACACGCTTCTTCCTTGCATGCATGTAGATCTTTCACACCATAACAAAGGAAAGGAATATAAAGTCTCATTATAAACAAGGACAAGGAGTTAGGGAGAAGTAAATAGTTTTCATAACTTATCACCTGTGCAGTGTTTTGAAAGGTTACCTGTAGTCATGGAATGTGAAACATTTCATATCAAAACTCAGCTTTCCAAAGGAAGCCCATTAAAGGGCCTCTCAGCCCACAGCAGAAGGAGCCCTCAGAACTCTGCACCTCAACTTGCCAGCAGCAGAAGCTAAAGTACAAGACTAAGGTGCTGCCCCAAAGTATCAGTGCATTCAAATCTTCCTTTATCTCACCAAAAAGTATTAGTCTATTTGTATGAAGGAAGTTATTCAGACCTGATTTTCTCATATTCTGCAACACAAATTAAAAAAGCAAAACATGCCTATTCTAGAATAATAGGAAACAGGCGTGACTGGATTTTACGTACTGAAAGATCATACCTTCGCTCCTATGCTAGCTATGACACTAGTTCTCCTGTTAACTAATATCAAAATATTCTTCTAGAGAGATGTTTAGGTTTAGGAATGTCAGATTTAGGTCAGTCTGTACTATATCACTGAGACAGAAAGAAAGCACAGTCCTGTAACAAAACATTCTATAGTGTTCTTAAAGACATCTCCTATCATCTTCCTACTGTTAGGACACAAAAATAAATATAAGTAGTCTTCTATATTCTTTTAAAGTAGCTCATCTCAGCAATTAACCCTGGCAGTGTTCAAGGCCAGTCTGGATGGGGCTTTGGGGAACCTGGTCTAGTGGAGGGTGTCCCTGCCCACGGCAGGGGTTTGGAACTAGATGGTCTTTGAGGTCCCTTCCAAACCATTCTGTGATTCTACAATTAAAAAGAAAAAATAATAATAAAAAAAATCAAGAAAAACAACTGTGTGTTGTCCATTAAATTTAATAAACAACAATAACCACATCAAGATTTTGGTAGCAAACTCTCAGAAACAGAATAATGCTGGATGCATCCAAAAAAAGAGAAAGGGTTTTAAAGACAGGTTTAAGCCACTTTTGCACTCCCTGATAGCAGGATTCAGCCATTGCTGATACAGCTACTCTTTGTCATCCAACCTAGATCCACCTCTATGGAGAGAAGAAA
>VWZZ01005133.1:506197-542255 GCA_013399095.1 Psophia crepitans | reverse complement strand
TACGCCCCTCCCCCCGCTCCGGAGGGAAAATGGTACAGCCCGCGGACAGAGGCTAGGCGCCGAGCGCCCCCTGGCGGCGCGGGATAGCGGGCCCCGCGGCCATCTCCCACCGGCCGCCCGCCCGCGGGGCTGCAGGGGCAGCGCCGGGGCAGCGGGTGGTCCCCGGGCCGCTCCCTCCGCTCGCTGCATCAGCCGCGGCTGGGCTGGGAGGAAGGCGGCAGCTGCGCGGAGCCGTAACCTCGCGTGTCCGTGTCGTCCCGACCCCCCCGCGGTGAGGCGTCCCTGCGCGGAGCGGGACACCAAGGGCCTTCACCTGCTCGTCCGGAGAAGTCGGTTTGAGCCCCTCCGGGACACTGAAGCCCGTAACGGCAGGTTTAACAGTTGTGCTTCTGTTCCAGCCGGGTTTAGGGCTGAAGCACTTCTGGCAGATTTTGAAGACGCAGCTTTCGCGGGGACCCGACTGTCAGATGTACAGGAGGCTGGAGCTCCGTGCGGAGGCCCTCCGCTCCCCGCACAAAGCTCGGCAGAAAGTTCCCGTGCTGGATTCGCAGCGTGCTCACGGCAAAGACGGGAACTAGCAAAACACCCGCGGGAAGTAAAGTACTTCCCATGGTCTTGCCGGACAAGGATTTGTGTATTGTGGAAACGTCACTCAAGATGAGAGAACAGAAACTGTGGCTTCTGAGGTTATGACGGGTGCTGTTTCAGCAAGGATCTCCAGAAAGCTTTACATTCATATACTCCCCCATTTCCTTAAGACCACCTGCCTTTCCCCTTCCCAGCCGGACTTGAGTGACACAGTTTGCTCCCAAGCCTTCCTGCAGCCCACGCGGCTCTGGCTCGCTCCACCCGCCCGCAGCGCTGAGGTCGGCGCGGGCGCCCGAGAGGCTGGGTAACCTCAGAGAAACGTGTAACACACGTGGGAAATCCGTGTGACAAAACATTGAAACGTTTTGCAGTGATCTGCAGCTTTATTGACGATCTGTCGTCATTTCAGAAGACAAATCTTCAGAAGTGGGGTGGTATTAGAGCGTACGTGCAGTCAGGTTCCGAATTCAGACGGGGCCCCCTCCTAATACAGTAAACAGACTCAATCACTTCAATGTAACATTTTGCCACAGGTATACGTGGCCGTAGATCTGTTCCGTACCATGGGCATCAGCACGGCTTATCTTCCTAAACCACAATGCCATCCATTTCAGTTTCAATTTCAAAAGTTTAGGTTTTTGTAACTTTCGAAGGTCGTGTAGCTTAGTTCTCAGAAATGAAGGTTAATGCTCCAGAGTATGTGCCTGACTGAGCAAGAACTTGTATTTTTTATGCTGTCCATAACACAGGACATAAAGTCCTAAAATATAGCATGTTGCTTAGGATATTTTTAAATTAGTTTCTGAGAGTTTCCTATCTTTTTAGACATTCTTTTTTTCCCCAGAAATTCATATTCTTTGCCTGCACCAGTTGTATGTGGGTGCCCAACTACATTCATTTCATTCTCATTCCCACCTAAATTTTGAACCGTTGCTACTGTGAGACAGAGGTTGTCTAGAATTTCAAAGAAACAGGCAGTCAGGTAGAGGAGCGAGACCCTCCTGGGCTCCCGCCATGCCAGGTCAGCTGCCAGCAGGCACCAGAGCATCTCCGGAGAGAGGCCATGGAAATGCTCAGCCTGCTGGGAAGCTTTGCTCAGAACATGCACCAAAACCAACCAGCCTCCAGACCAATCCACTTCCTCTGCTCTTGTGCTTACAAATCTGCTAGTTGGCAAATAATTTGAAAAATAACTCCAAATGCTGGGGTTTTTGTATCAGCGGTTATGTTAATTCAAAGCATGCCCATCATCCTAACTATTAAAAAGCTCTTTTCAGGAAAGGCTATAAATGAGTTCACAGATTCACAGACTGGTAGGAGTTGGCAGGGACCTCTGGAGACCATCTAGTCCAACCCCTCTGCTAGAGCAGGATCACCCAGAGCAGGTTGCACACGATTGCATCCAGGCGGGTTTTGAATCGCCAGTGAAGGAGACTCCACAGCCTCTCTGGGCAGCCTGTGCCAGGGCTCCGTCACCCTCACAGTGAAGAAGTTTTTCATCATGTTCAATGGATCTTCCTGTGCTCCAGTTTGTGCCCATCACCCTTTTTCCTGTCACTGGGCACCACTGAGAAGATTCTGGTCCCTTCCTCTAGACACCCACCGTCTAGATATTGATAAGGATTGACCAGATACCCTCTCAGCCTTCTCTTCTCCCGGCTGAACAGACCCAGCTCTCTCAGCCTTTCCTCAGTTGGCTGTATGCGCCACGGCAGCACCACTCACGTTTAAATGCTGGCCCTTGGGATTGCATCAAGCCCTGGATACACTGCTGCAATCACTTCTGGAGACAGCCAGGCTGCATCTCAATCTAATGAACGTCCACGCTGACTTCCACATGACATTGACATAAATCTGTTTGGTTCATACTGGGAAAGTCTACTCCAATCGTGTATCACTTGTCAGATTTATTTATTTTTTTTTTAATATCCCTTGCAATTTAAAATACAAATTTTTTACCATGAAATTATCTAGCATTTCTATTATTTACTGAGGAAAGTTGAACAAATTGCTTGCTTTCAGTATTTTATCTCCTTGGCAGAGTCTAAACCAATCCATTCACAAATAAAACACCAGCAGGGCCACTACTGCCATATTTCTCTGAATACTGCCTAACCCCCATCAAATGCAACAGACGATGCCCATCGGCTCAGGGTGTCCGAGTACGTGGGTACGTACCTGCAGAGAGACGGGGCAGGATTTTCACACTGCTGAATAACCACAACTCTAGTGAGCAGGGTCCAAAGACAAGACAACAATCCAAACCGTGACATACAAAGTTGGGAATTGTTCGTTCCATGTGCTAAGAACAGCTAATCTGCTGAAGGATCTACAGACGATGAAAACTGCCCTCCAAGAACAGAATTTTGTCTAGCTGACAGTTTGCTTTATTGTCAGCTCCAAGATGAAGTCTTTGCAGAACAAAAACAAAACCTGAAGAATTTCTATTATAAAACATCATTATTGTTCCTTTTTTTTTTTCCATTATTTGAGATTAAAAAGCTAAAAACATGCCTATACTAATGTGAGGCTGGAGTTTGAGTAATATTCTGCATTTAAGTGTTTTAGGTAATACCGGGTGACATATATAACCTAAATTTTGACACATTTTCAGACAGAGAGGAATGCCACAGCATTCAACGTCAGAACACTGCCTACATGTTGGGTTTTACTACTGTAAGAGATGGGTTCCATTAAAATTATCTATGGACATAAATGTATTCTCCAAGAGTTCTTGTCATCATCATTATTTAGGGAAAAGCTTAAATGGAAAATTTAAGGAGACAACATGTTAAACTAGGTGTATTCTTTTCATTTTTTTTAGATAAACTGACCTCAAACTCCCTAGGCATGTCTACGATGCAGTTTTGAGAACTAAATGCACTGCACTACTCTGCATTGGAACCATAACAGAGACCAAGGTCCGGCCCACGCTGTAGTTACCAGCATTGCAGGGCACCCCAACAGAAATTACCTTCTTGTAATCCCCTTTAGATTCAAAAAGGCTGAGACCAGAGCAATCTCCTTACTGATTGCTCCCATACCTTTAGATCACTGGCTTTCCAAAGCAAAGCCGATGAACAGCCAGCCTACTACTACAGCCTTTGGAAATGACAGCTGTGTTGTTAACCAGCAGGCTGGGGTGCCTGCAGCTTCTCCTTCAGAACGTCCCAGAGGCCCCGCACACGGGCTCTACCCAGCTGATGTGGCAGCAGGTACAGCTGAACGCTCCCGAGGCTTTGCCACTGCTGCCTGACTGCATCCTGCACGAGCTACTGCATCCCCGAGAAACTGCCCCCACTGAGCTCTCACAATTGTGAATCCAATTTCTTTATTGTCCCGTGTCACCACAGCTACTGCGTTGCCAGATGTTTCCTTTGGCTAATAAATTCCAAAGTAAAACATGGTAGTGACACGCTGTAAAAACAGTAAATCACGCATCAAAGTTTTACAGTAGAACAGGTCATTATTATTTCATCCCTCTCCTACCCTCACACTTTACACAATAACCACTCAGCAAGCGTGCCAGAACCTGAAAGCAACAAAACACTCCAGGCACAACGGATATGGGAGAAAAGCAGGGAAGCAGCTTAAGGGGAAAAAAAAAGACATAAATTTTGGTTGAACAGTGGAAGCCCTGTCCAAAGATCCAGCCTGCCACACAGGCTGTACAGCCTGTCCTCTGATTCTGCTCTCAGCAAACAGGCTCCCCTGGCAGCCTGCCCAGCACAGTCCCAGCTCTGTTCCCAGGACACGGTCCTCCTGCTGCTGTCGCAGAGGGATGCGCTTCTCCTGCATAAGCGCCCTTCCGACGCCGGCTGCTCCTGTGAACAGCCAGTGCATTCTGCCTCTTGTTCCCACCTCCTACAGCTGAGGTTGTATCCATCCACACAGCTGATTCTCCTTCCTCGAGAACCATGCCACCACTGCAAAGGTGGTTGTGAAAAGATCTGTCCTCTATTCTTCCTTCTGTTCCTATCAGGAGAAACGGTATTCTGATCAACTTCACCATGAGAAACGACGTTTTTGAAGATGACTGCTCAGCCAGCACCTCCCACTGTGCTTCCTTACCCTGAAAACAGGGTAAGTTTAATGAAGAACAAGCACTGTGAAAAGGCTTAATAGAAGAATTTGAAATAACATCTTTTGCAAAACTTTCAAACTTCTAATTTACTTGGCTTGAAGGTAAAAAAAACCCAGATCCCGAGTCAGACTTAAGAAGCAGCTTTATAGAGCTTAGAGGATACTTAGAAACTAATTTGTATTTAACAACAGATACTTCCCAGCTACCGTGAACTTACCAAGGGCTCTGACGGTCCGGCCTTTGCACAAACCCCATGAAAGCTGGGTCAAGGTTTGTTTGGTAAGGGCACACAACTTCTGAAACCTAAGGACTCAAGCAGCACTTTGAGTATGAAGAACTAGGTATGGCTCCCCACTGTTGGATTACATCTCAAACTTGTGCACAAACTATTACTAAATCAGAACGGCCACCTGCTATTTTGCTGAGATACCATGAACACAACTAGAGAAGCAGAAACAAGCCGTGGTTCCTTCTGTTGCACATCAGAACACTAGTCAAGTTTCTGCATTAACTGGATGGCTGTCAGAGTGATCATACTGTAGGCAGTCTGTGAGCAGCACATAAAACCCAATAAAAAGCTTTATAGAAGTTTTGTAACTGATCTGTTGCCCTTAAACTAAAGGCCTCATTTTTTTTCTTCATGGAGAACTGATTACCATGAGAACTTTTGTGGCAGCCCTCATCCTGTGCTGCAGTGAGCTCTGGGGCATGACTCATTGGGCAATGCTTCCATCTTCATAAAAACAATAGCTACCATATCCTCAAAAGACCAGCTAATCACACCTGTGTTCTGGTAAGTGATTACTAACCCACACATATTATGTCCAACATCCTTTGAGCCAAGGCTTCCCCGAAGACAAACCGTACCAGGTGAAGCCAATGTAAAACTCAGTCAGCTATGCCACTCTGGTATTGTCTTGCTGACTCCCGATTCAGAATTACCACGTCCATTATTGACTTGTCATTACTAGTGACAGGTTTACAAGCAATTGTTTCCAGCTCCCCCAGCTTCTCTCAGCACCAGGAAGACGGCAGCAGCCTCCCCTGCAGAGCACTGTGCGCACCTTGCCCCGTGGGACAGCTGGGGCAGGGCGCCAGAGCCCCCAACGACAGGTTTTGGGCTGGCTGGCCGGACCTGGGGGAGAAAGAGCTGCAGGGTTATAGCCTGGGGGTGGCCAAACCCCACCTCACTCCTGCCCCACAGCCTGGCACTGCCCCAGGTGCCCTGCCCTGCCTCTGCTGCCACACAGCTTGAAGTGCTGCGCCAACCTTTCCAGGTTAAACTTTTGAAATGCAATAACCAGCACTTAAAATGGGGAAAAAAAGGTTGGTGCTCTCCACAGCACTGCTTCCTCTGCTTATTATTTCAGTCGGATGACTCGTTTCGGTTACCATGATAACGGTCCTATCCTGCAATAGAATTGTCACATTTACGGTTCCTTTTCTCTATTACACAGAGAGCACTTAATACAGGTTTTCAATAAGGAAACTTCTAGGCAAGCAAGAAAATGACCTGGAAGTCCTGAGGAACAGTTTGCTGTATCAGTTCTGTAGTTTATTTTATCTTTACATAGTCCAAATAACATACAGTCCAGCTACAAACTCAGCTGCAGGAAATTAAAGTGTATTTTCAAACATTATAAATTTTTAGTATCAGAATAAATCAGTTGGATGAATATAAATTTGTAAGTAATCATTTCTTGACACACATATTAAATCAACTGATTAAGTTTTCCTATTAATGGTATGTCACTGCTATTTTTGTTTTCACTTAATTCCATTTTGTGCTGATAATCATGAATCTCTATACAGCAGTGGTTCTCCCAAACTGGTCAGACTGTAGATCTCAGAATGACCCCCTCACCTTTTAAGAAACCCTGTACAACTTCAAGAAGCAACTATGGTCCCTAGAAAGAGATCTAGCGTAAGGCACCTGCTTCCTCACCCCAACTCCACGTCAGAGATCTGTATCAGGGGGAGTGGGAGAAGGGCTGGCAATGATTTAATTAAGAGTAAACTCAGGTAAAGTAGGTCAGGCACCCCTGCATTAGGGCAACACCGAATCAGCCTGTATCATCTGGGCTGGAACACCCACAAATCAGATTTTGGGCTCTGTCAGTGCTGTGAGCAGGCTAACAGAGGCAGCTGGGAAGTGTGCCCTAGTGTAGGCTGAGTCCCAGAGGAGTACTATAGCTGTAACCCTCACTGGAAACCCGCTGCTGCTGTGGACAAGACAAGACTGCTCTGGGACAATGCCCCCTACCAGGGCACAGGCTAATCCACAGTCACACTACTGCCTGCACGTGCCCATGTACATAAGCTCACCAGGTTCGAACAGTTTTGTTACTAAGGAACTGGCCATGAGGACCATCAGCATCAGAAGGCAAAAGGGCCAAGTAAACTGGGGTCTCAGCCCCTTCATCTGGTGATTTAGGGGCTTTAGGACCTGCCATGTCTGTTCTCACCCATCCAGGACAGCAGGCATTGAGAAGGATGTGGTCACCTTTTCTCGTCTCATTTAACATCCGCGCTTGGATCCTCGACAAGACTGTGACACCAATTTTGGATACCCCATAGGCGGTATTTGGCCAGCCCTCTTTCTCATGCACACCTTTCTTGGTATCTTCCACAAATTTGTTCATGAGTTCCACTAACTCATCCTCAGTGATCGTGCTGCTTCGAAACTTTTGCTGTAGTTCTTGGCTGCAGCCTTGCAGAGCTGAGCTACTTACCATACTAGAGACATTCACCACCCTCCCTGGTAAAAGAGAAGAAAGACCCATTACTTTTACGTACACTGGACAAGCCCCGATACTGAAGTGGGCTTGCTCTACAGTTATGTATTTACTGTGTAGGTGACGATCTGTAAAGTATTTTGTGTGGGCTATTTTGCAGAGCTTCCAGAAGATCACAGTTAACTCAATGTCAAGTGTTTCTAGTGAATTTCGTTACAGAGGGTAATTTAAGGTGTGAACCTGCATAAGCTCTCTGTTGAACATCAGGAAACAGCCTGTTAGTAATCTGTAAGCATATTCGTGCTAGTAAGTGGTGTTCTCAGTAATGGCAGCCAGACTTTAAATATACTCATAGTTCTGGTGGAAAACACTCTCACTTCTGCAACAGCTCAAGTGCCACAAGAACGTACCTCAAAAGCCAGACTACAGAATTCAACAATCTAGCTCTTAATGCACGAGACCATGAGCTTGTTTACAGAATACCTGAAGATTTACAAATCCCAACATGCAGAACTGCAGTATGCTATTTATCTCTGAGCTCTTTGGTACAGAGGAATGAGTCAGCTGCATCAGTAATTCACTCACCTTCCCCAAAATTATACTACAATTTCTGCCTTACTTGCTAGTTCACAGCCATTCAGGCAACGAACTAGGGAAGGAACATGACAATTTAGAACTTAAAAGCCATAGAAGTTAATCCTTTCTGTTAATGACTTAATACACTTATCCTTAACCCTTAGTACAAAAGGACTAAACTCCAATTTTGGCACTGTTTACTCTCTCCTCTACTGGCCCCTACAATTCATTTACTCTGGCCTTTCCTTCTTCCCTAGGGACTAACAGTTCCCAACTTCTCTCTCATTTACTTGACTTCTTTTCTTTTGAAAGCTTAGATGTATTTAAATGTTCACATAGACTCTATTTCATTTATAGCAGCAAGCACTTCCAAATATCCATGAAAACACCTAGAGATCACAAGTCTTGAAGAGACTTGTATTTAAAAAAAATAATCAAAACACCACTTAGATTTGGTGTTGGTATTAGATCCAAATACCCTCTCTTCAAATTAGCTGTGATAAGTCAGTAGCGTTCCAGGGCGCTTCCAGTGCTCCAGGTTTTGGGAACATCGGCATTCTGTGCAGAACAGTCAGCCAGCAAGTGCACACTATTTGCATGCTGCTAACAACTCTTTATTATTGATGCATCTATTTTTGACCCTGGTGCATTCTATTTGCCATTTTTGGTAGTGTTTTCTTGCAGTTCCTCCTAACATCACCAAATCACAGTAACTTAACGTACATCTTCGGGTGCCCTTTAACTACATGACTAGACACCTGCACGTACCGCAAAAGCTGTGATCTAGATAGAGACAGACCAACAGCCTATTGAGAAGGTTTATTCAGCAGTAGCAAGAACAGGCATGTCACATCAAACTCAGCTGAAGCACTACTTTTAGGAAGTACTTTATCCTAGCTGTATCATCAACAGGTCTTTTCTGAAGCAATAGCAAATTATGTAGGCAGACATCATGGACACTGTCCTCATGGGTAAGTTCTTCATGTCTTCTTGAGGGCGCCATGAGAACTCCACTTCAATCCATAACAGAAGTATGTGACTGACCTGACAGTGGACTTAAATATACATAGCAGAGACATTTTGGGGGTCAAGAAAGGCCATCTGTTCTCTTACCTAATGTACAGCAAGGTGCATTCCTCTAGCTGTGGGGCAATGTGCTTCTGAGACAGGACAGAATTTTCCCATTTAATGAGGGTCAAAATTAATCCAAAACTACTTCTCTATTTGTTATGTTACACTTACCATAAGGCTTCACAAGAGGAAACAATTCTGTGCAAACATTCCTGGTTCCAAAAAAGTTTGTCTTCAGCGTAACTTCTGCTTGGACCGCAAATGGAGTTGTGTCATGAACTTTACGTAAGAGATGGTAGTAAGGGAAGAAAAAAAAAAAAAAGAAAAAATCAGAATTGTACTACTATTTTAAAAGAAGCTACCAAACTATTGAAACCAAAACTTTTATTTTAGTTCCTCTTTTCTCTTTATTTATTAGGAAACAGGCATATGATCAAATATGTATAAATAAGGAAAAAAAAAAGCAACATCACTAACACTCACATTCTTACTAATAAAAAGATCCAGTCCTGCAATATTATATTAACAATGAGCTAATTACATTTTCACTTCTTCTTAGCTGAAGGTTTTAGCTCTGCCCCAGCAGAGTCAGTTGCCTCACTCTGCAGTCATTTGCCAACCCACGGGACATGTGTCTTTCTGCCTTTTCTATGGAAGAGGCAAGGAAAGACTGCTCTCACAGGGCATGCTGCCCAACCTGCCCACTGACCTGTCTGTACTTACTCACACTCAGTGCTCAGAGTCTGGGCTGCCACTACCACGTGCAAGTAAGCTTTGAGGTGCCCTCTTCTCTTAAACACACAGCGCAGCACTTTGCCGCCATCCTGACGTAGCAGGGGAGGGGGCAGAGGGGAAATCAGATGGGAAGATCCTGAATCTAAGATGCTGCCAACTGAAGATGCAAAAGTTAGACTCCACCCCGGTACTAACATCCAACAACATGGCAGACAACTGCTTCTATTTCCTGACTCTTAATGTTGTCATGTTCTGGGTTCTTGGCTGGAACTTGAAGTCAGCAGTGCCAAATCAGAACAAACACTGTAAAAGCTTCTATAAACAACGCAGGGTAAGATTTGGTGCAGTCTGAAACAACCAACCAACCCCAAGCAACTCCCAAACTGATAAATACTTGTGTCATAAATCACCCCCTGAACTGACAGATCTGTGCGAACACAAAAGAGCAGGAATTGGCAACTCGGAAAGGGAGCTGACTTAGGCGAGTATAAGCAGCCCATGGAACTGCACTGCAAGGGTATGATTTCATCAGACAGAACTGACAACTTGCCACTACCAAAAATGGGGTAGGATGTGCCATGAGCTGACAATTTTGCTCAGCAATAAGCCATATGCTAAGCATTCTCCACTTTGAGAGGGAAATAAGAGTTAAAGTAACAGCATTCCTCCTCTTCTGCTACAGGCTCTATCTCTGCAGTAATAAGGGCCACCTACATGGGTTAGGCAGGTCTTCACTTGTCTGCATAGCCTAGACCTATGAAAACTCAAAAGAGAAGCAGTAACTGGTCATTTAATATTTAATATAGTTGTGTTTTTACTGCAAAACACAGCTTTAATGACTGACTTATACTCTCAAGCAATGTGCACCAGTAGGATCAAGTTTCGCAAATCACTTACTTGCATTTAAATCCAAGACACAAAGCCAGACTATGATCTATTGCAAGCGTTATGACAGTGGGAGACGAAATTAAAAGCCTACACAACTCAAACTCCGGCTTCCATGCCCACCTTGCAACAGAGAAGCTTCCCTACACTCCAAAACCCACTCATTTGTCCAATAAGAATGTACTACTTGTAACACCTGGTAAATACACACTCCCTTGATTTAACAAGTGTTACTAGAACAAATGTTCTCACAGAAGCTCACCCAGAAGGCAACCCATGGGTACACAATCATTTCATACATTAACAGTTTTTGATGGACCATCTGTGGCACAGCATAAAAAACTGAACAATAAACTAGATCTAATGCTAAGTCTAGTCTTTGACAGACAGCAATAATACACAGTGCTACAGTAAAGAAAGGAAAGCATAAATTCCGGGAGGCTAGCAGAAACCTGGTGAGGCAAGAAGCAGGCCTGGGTAGAAATGCCCATCTCAGAAACAGAAATTAAAGCTAAAATATGAGATAAGCATCACAGCAAGTTCTTATACAGGTATTAAACCCTCTAGCTTCTGTGCTAAATAAGCAACAACAGTTACAGCCTCTATCACACTTCTTAATTGTATGACCTGCTGCTCACTCATAGTAAGTTGTCAGCTTGAAAAAAAGGTCTCAGCTAAACATCTGGAAGCAACTTCTGAATTAAAAAAAAAAATATCTATGATGTAGTAAAGGAAGTAACAGTAACTCCTACTGGTCACACTATTTTACCTATTTATCTGTTCCATGGCTCCATGATAATAATAAACCTAAGATCTCTCACAGACGAGCTCTAGCAAATCTTGCTGCAGCAATGTGAGGTACCTGTGCAGGTACCCACCTCAATGGAGACTACAGCTGCTCTAAAGCCAGCAACAGGAAACACACACTGCACTTCAATTGCTGCAGTTGCAGCCCAGTCTTGCTCAAACTCACTGTCACTACTAGGTTGAGCTAAGGGCCTGATCATGAGTTGAAGAAATACTGGTCTGAGCACCTGCAGGTTTTATAAATGATAAGCATGGACACAGGCACAATCTTTTAACTGTTGCTGCAAGGTTTGAACACCCCTCTATATTGAGCGCATCCTGAAGCTCAATTATATTGAGTTGCCTCCTATTGAGCTGAATTCAAATGCAACCTTTCTGCAAAGTACCATGCAAAATATATAGTGACTGGACTTCAGAACACCACTGCTGTTGCACTCCCACTACACGAGAAGCTCCACTTCGGCAGCAGGGGAGGTTTGATGCATACTACCTGACAGGCCTCCTTAACTCTGGCTGTGAGCAGATGAGTCAGCCCAACACTGTGCTTGAACAGTTACATGTCCGAACTGGAGATCAGGCAAAGAGATTTAAAAATAAAATACGGAAAATATGGACAGAACAAGTTTGTACTGGCAGGGAAACAAACTAGTAGTTTGTCATTTGCTCTATTTGGAGCCAACATGATTCTGAATTTGGTTTTATAAACACCTACAAGGAGAATGCACTCTACTACCTCTCAATTTCTGTCTTCCTCACTTTCCCTGCCTTCCTGTCCATTAGGAGATGAAAGGGTTAAATTCTTGCTGAGCACAGCAAGATTTAGGTTAACTGTTCTATAGTTAACTGAATGGCCTGAGAAAGTTAAAGATAAATAAATCACCCAGGACCAAAGGTTCTTTTTTATTAGCTGGAATCCTTGAACAGTTAATGCATAGAACAAAGTATGAGGCTTGCAGAAGAGAAAAAACAGATCCCTGAGGAACATGGGTGATACTGACACAGATAATGGGCTCTCACGAGCCTGCTGAAAATATTTTCATGTTGTGTATGTGGTGCAAATACAATACTCTAGGGAAGCATCTTTACATGCATAGTTTGCCCAACAGATGCAAGGGGAAGAGCTATTTCACACTGCCCACCCATCATGCTTGAGAAAGTAGGTAGCTTGCCCAGCCAAGAAAGCAGCATGCCATTGGCACAGAAGTCCTGTACAAGAAGCTTTGTGAAACAGAACCATAGATTGGTAGGGGTTGGAAGGGACCTCAAAGATCACCTAGTTCCAAACCCCCTGCTATGCGCGGGGACACCCTACACTAGACCAGGGTGCCCAAAGCCCCATCCAGCCTGGCCTTGAACACTGCCAGGGAGGGGGCAGCCACAGCTTCTCTGGGCAACCTGTGCCAGAGCCTCACCACCCTCACAGGGAAGAATTTCTCCCTAACATCTAATCTAAATCTCCCTTCTTTTAGTTTAAACCCATTTCAACCCATTATCCCTCATCCTATCCTTGATGCATTTGTTGGACTCGATGATCTTAGATGTCTTTTCCAATCAGAACAATTCTATAATCTACTATCTTCTCCGCATAGCTCTGTGGCACAGAGGACTATCCCAGACACTCCACTTCCTACCTTTGAAAGCAATCCCTGCATTGTTAACCAGCACATTCAGGCCTCCATATTTCTCCTTCAGGAAGTCACGGAGAGCTCTGATGCTCTGCAGATCATCGATATCCAGTTGATGGAAGAGAGCACGCAGCCCTTCCTTCTGGAGCTTTGCCACTGCATCCTGGCCACGGCCGGGGTCTCGGGCTGTCAGGTATACGTCCCCTGGGAACTGCTTGCATAAAGCCTGCACAATTGCGAATCCAATCCCTTTGTTGGACCCGGTCACCACAGCCACTGGTACATTGGACATTGTCCTCTCTGAAGATTTGCCAAAGTTATAATAACTGCAAACAGTAAAGAAGAAAATTTCACACCTGGATGGACAAAGATGGCTATCTGAAAATGCATTAAAGTGTTTTTCCTTAAAAGTCCTATTTAGATTATGCAAAACTACACTGGAGCACAAACTAATTGCAACTTACCAAAGTAACATGAGGCATTTGCAAAAACAAATACACATTTGGTGTTAATACTTTGAAGAAAGCCCAACCAGTGATTGGGTAACAAAAAACAAAACAAAGAAAAGCCCACCAAAAAAACACAACAAAAAAGAAAGCCAATGGCTAATCTTTAGTACTAAATTAGCTTTTGATGGGAGAAAGGTCTTCTGGGCACACACCTTACAGGAATAACCATTTCCTTCTTTTGAGGATATTCAACTGGTTCAGTTCAAGCACTGATGCAGCCAAAGCTGAAAAACGCAGGCTCAGAAAAAGGGCAGGAGTGGCTTGGTCTTCAAGGGCCAGCCAGGAGAACCAATTCTAGCGTTTTTAGAGGGAAACAGTGGACCATCGATTGACTACAGAGAGTGTTTCTTCTGTTTAACACACCAGTCAGCTCTAGATACATCGCCTGCTTGCTGGTGTTTTTCTTTTTCCCCGCAGACACAACAGATTTAAAGAAAATGTATTTCCCCCACAAAAGCAAGTTTAAAACGCTGGCTTTATTCACTGTTGACTTACTTGCCATTTCTCTGCCGAATTAGCTTGTAACTAACCATCTAGTGAGGATGAAATCTTAACCAGCTCCTGAAAGCCTGCCCAGCTCCTGACTGACTTTACGAGAGCCAGGAGCCACCCTCCCGGTTCGCCATCAAGGTCCCACCTCGCTGCAAACCAGCACACGCGACTCACTGCCACCTCCCCGGGAACGGTTTTCCCCTCCTAACGTGGACGCAAACCAAACCCGCAAGCCACGAAGCAGCCCGGCTCCTGAGAAGGCTCTTTGCGGGACGATCCCAGCGACTGAGGGACTGATGGGCGGCCGCTGGGCGCCCCCGCCGCGCCCCGCAAAGGGGCTGAATGCAGCAAGGCGCTGCGGGGCGTCCCCGGAGGGGCAGCCGGCACCCCCTCACCCACCTCCAGCACTGCGTACCTTCCCCCTCGCTCCTCAGCTCTGTGCAACGATGAGAAAACGAACTGGCCGCTTGCCACAAACGCTCACACGCCGCGGGGGTGGAGGCAAGCGCATCTAAGATGGCGGCGGGGGAGCTCCGCCTCCCGTGGCGGACAGGGGCGGGCGAGGGCCGGCACCGAGTAGTGGCGGGACTGGCGGCCCCTGCCCCTTCCCCGGCAGATGGGCCGGCGGCGGATGGGTGGCTGTGAGGTGGTGGGGGGCGCCGGGCACCGGGCACCGTGTCCACCTTTGCCGTCTTCTCTGTTGGGAATTCAGCAGGGGAGGGAATCGGGAGCCGGAGCAGCTGTTAAGTAGCTGGGGGGGAGACAGGGTTTCTCGCTACACTCTCTAGTTCCCACTGCCTTAAAGTGCGAGGGGGGCGTGGGTGGCCCCCAGCAGAGCTGACTTCCCTCGGGTGTTTGGGGGTTGTGTCTGCGGGAGGAGGAGGCGGGGCAGCGGCCTACCCGTGCGGCCCGCATCTACGGCCGTGCGGTGGCCGAGCTGTCGTTTGGAGATGGCCACCCACCCTCCTCCAGGGGCTGGCCTGCAGGGGATTTTCTAATAGAGAGGCAGCACTCAGATTTCTGTTACTGAGATAAGGGAAACGTGGTATTTCAAAGGGACTTTAAATATTGGGGTTTCTTGTTTGTTTTACTTCAGGTTGTGTAAATAAGGCAAAAATCTGTTTCTTAATATGAAGAAAAGCAGAGGCAGGACAGGTCGAAAGAGAAGAAGAAAACACTTGCAGAGTTTCATGGATGGAGGTACTTTTCAATTTCCTTTATTTTCCAGAAGAGACCTATCTGACAGCATTAATCCCGTCTTCTTTACTTTTTAGTCAACTGCAGCGACAAACCGAAATACATTAAACTTAGGAAGTGGCTGAAAGATAGAGGATTTGAAGACAGGAATTTAAGGCCAGCACAGTTCAGGGGTAACTTTTTAATTATTTATTGGTGGTACATATTTCATTCTTCTAGGAGTGTTAGATTTCTGCTTTCATTCTGAATCACAGACCTGGCTGGCATCTGGAAAAAAAACCAGTTACCGGTAGTCCTTTAAGGGCTGCTGGCAAATGCATGTCAATGTCATGGAATGGAAACACGTCGGTGTGGAGGCCTGAAGTACTGTGAACTGTTCCTTATGTAAAGATGCTCTGGTGTAAAGCTCTGGTATAAGAATACTCTGGTATGCTGCAGAACATAAACGCTTATGTCAAATTCTTTCTAGAAATCAACATGTTGAGTGGTAGTAGCACGGTTTTAAAGAAGTAATATCTCTTAAACATTATCAGTATCAGAACCTAACCTTGTTATAATTTCTTTTTTTTTCTATACAAGTTCAGCAAATCTAGTGATACAGAAAAGTAAGCAATTTTAGAGCTGAGATTCACTTATTACTGTTTACAGTGAAGGCATATACTTGTATTTTTTCTCTTTAAGTAGATTATGTTTCAAGAACTTATGCATTATTCAAGAGAGAGTACTAAGAATTGGAGAAAAAATATTGTGAATAGAAATTGTAAAGTTTAGTTAAAACTCTGAAACCAGGAACAGCAGCCAGTGATGAAGGATGTGTTTAAAGAAGAAATTGGGGCAAAAAAGTTGAGTACTTGCTAGAACTGGACAGCAAGTGTTGCAGGGTATACAGGGCAAGGCCTTTCACAGGGTCCTGAAAAGTAAAAAGAGAATCAGAGAACAAAGTTGTTAGGATACATCTGGAACAATCCGTAATTGGTGTTTATGATTTGTAAGAGATAATGTATGTTCTTTTAGAGCTTTTCCTTGCTGGCCTGTTAATTTTTTGCAGCTTATTATAGTCTCCTGTATTTTACGTATATGCTTGTATTTAAGCATCCTCTTTGTTCATGCTTCAGGTACAGGAAGAGGACTGATGACAACGAAAGCTCTTCAGGTTAGTAATGTTGATTCTAGTGCATGAGCTCCTCAGGTTCTTTGAGATGTAATGACTTTTGCAACAAACAAAGCTCAAAATTCCAGGTCCCCATTGTGAATGTAATTTCTAGCCCAATACCAGAATTTGCAGTGTTGGCATATCTGTAAGATGATATCCTATGTATCTCAGTGACTTGTAGGATGAAGACACTCCTGTACTCATTTACAGAGCTTTAGTATATAGTCTTGTGTTTCAGTTTAAGGCAATCAGTGGCTAACTGAAACCAGAAGAAGCAGGCCTCTTCCCTCCTGTATGCCACCTTCTTTAGCCACTGACTCCCACAGCTTCTCTTCACTGGCTGTAGCAGTCTTCATCACTCGTGTGGTCAGTTGTGTTGGGAAGCTGAACTAACCGAAAACTCTTCAGAAAAATTATTAGCTTTGATAGCTTTGCTCCTTGAAATCTCCCACCTTGGTGAGACCAGTGCTGGTGCAAAGGGAGGATCGGCATACCAGGAAGGGAGATGGAGGAAAAGAAGGGGCCTCTAAGCAGCCTTTGCCTTTAGGTTATCTTAACCATAATGTGAAACCATGGCTTTAACCTCACTTTGATGGCCCTCTTCTTTGTTGATAGACCAGCTAATAGAGTCATAATTTTTATCATTCCCAGCAAAAAAGAGGAATGATAGAGAAAATACTTTGCCATACAGTTACTGGCACAGAAAGACTAAACTCTGACTGAAAAGTGCGTCTCAGAAAATAGGCTTGTTGGAGAAGCTTCCTAACTGGTGTAAGAATAGTATATCAAATAATGGGGAATCAGACCCAGACCCTTTTGCTAAATATAGAGTATAGCAAGAGTTAGGAAGGAGATGCAGTGGAGAAGTCATGTGTGAACAACAGTGTATATTCTTATTCTGGCCTAGGATTAGAACCAGCAGTTGAAGCCAGAGACTCAGGTTATCTACAATGCTGAGAGTCCACAGTGAGTGAAACGACAACTAGACTCAACTGGGCTTGAGGAGCGTAGGGTAACTCAGGAGAGGAATGGGAAGGGGAGACTATTTGGTTTATGGCCTCTCCCTACAGACATGTACACATATGGCTCAAACCAGACATGAAAGTTAATTACACACACAGCAGCTTGGCAGACAAGGTCAGGGTAGACATGACCTGAAATATGCCTACCCTGTACTGTTATGTTGATAGAACTTCAGGTATTTGTGAGATCTAATCTAAAATATATCTCAGTACAAAGAAAGTGAGTAGCCAGGCACCAAACTTTTGAACAGCTAACTTTCTGCAGGTGACAGTTCTTCTGACTGCAGTTGTCCTCCTTCCCGGGACTGTGGCTGTCTTAAAACCATGCCAGTTTCCATCAAGTTCAACATCACATCTGTTTGCTTCCTGACATTAGCGTTCTCTGGGCAATGTCTCTCTGTTCAGAAGTCATGTAGTAGATGAGTAATTTACACTTGAACTTTACTATTCTTTGTGTATGATTTTTTTTTTTTTTAAACTTTTTTTTTTCCTCCCTGTAAGGCAGGGGATCTGATTATTTCATTGCCTGAGAAATGCTTACTCACCACGGGCACTGTCCTTAGTAGCTGCTTGGGAGAATACATTATGAAGTAAGTGAAAAGTACACTTTAGGGGCAAGCTAGCCTTTACTGTGGATTGCTCATTAGTAGATTAATCATCTTAAGTGGTGGTAGGACTTAAAACTGTATACCCTAACTTGTATGAGTATTTCTTGTGGATTTTCATACTTGTGGAATGCTCAGATAAGTAAGATTTGGACACAGAACATCCCCTTCTATCTAGGCAGTAGTGGAGGGATGGTACAGGCTTGAACTTGATCTGCCTCTAGAGCCAGCTTGGACCTAACTGCCAGTTATGAATGATTTCTGGGGACTCTGTGAATATGCTTCAATAGGCGAAGGAGGATAAAATGGGGCTGCAAAGCAGTCACGTAAACATGGCCTTTTAGAAAATTCAGAACAAAGACCTATGTTGGACACTGAATACCGGTTATGTATCCTACCCCCCCACCCTCAAATAAAAAACAATCTAAGAGGGGAACCTGAAGTTGTTACTACAAACCAGTTTTTATAGCCCCTTTGAAATCATCAAAAGGAGTTGGACATGAACTACAAAGAAGTTTAAAATAGAAGCTATTTATAACATTTAAAAGAACTAGAAGAGAGATAAAATACGGCTGCATCCATTTCTTATCTCACCTCTGTGTATCTGCTATGTTGGTATTTTTATTTTCTAATAGGTGGAAGCCTCCTGTATCTCCTTTGATAGCACTGTGCACGTTTTTAATAGCAGAGAAGCATGCTGGTGAGAAGTCTCTGTGGAAGCCGTATCTTGATGTTTTACCCGAGACCTACACTTGTCCTGTTTGTTTGGAGCACGATGTAGTGAGCCTTCTTCCTGAACCATTAAGAAAGAAGGCTCAGGAGCAGAGAACGATGGTCCATGAGTTGTATGTGACTTCCAAGGTTTTTTTCTCTTCCCTGCAGCCTTTGTTTGCTGAGGACGTAGGAGCTATTTTTAACTACAGTGCTCTAGAGTGGGCTTGGTGCACTATTAATACCAGGACAATATACATGAAACATTCACAGAGGGAATGTTTTTCTCTTGAGCCAGATGTTTATGCATTGGCACCATATTTAGATTTGCTAAACCACAGTCCAAATGTTCAGGTAAGAAACTAGAAAGAGATCACTTAATTTCTTTATTTGTGAATGTGCTATCTCGATACAGTGTACATTTATGTGATGGATTATACAGTATGCACTTATGTGATGGATTAGGAGTGTCTGGAGGTCAGTGAGAGATCTCCTGGGGGAAATTGTCCGTTGAGCCACACGCAGGCTGAGTACTCACTGTTCGCATATACCCTGGGTGATTCAAATGTTTCAGTTTATGTAGCAAAACAAAGGTACAGAGAGAGACCACAAAGGCTGGGTGAGATTTGTGTCCGGTATAGCTATTGGGAAGAGCCACTTGTAAATATAACCTACCCTGCTCTCCCAAAAGGCTCCGCTGCTGAGACAAATCTTGAGTTACGTGGTCCCTGTATTACTTCACCTCTGGCTGAAGCTTCTGAGCAGCTTTAGGAAAGTATGTAGAGCAGTTCCACCTTCTATCAGGGACTATATGCCAATGTAGAGCTGGGACAGCACAGAAGTGGCCAACTCTGCCTGAAGCCACCTTTATTTGCAGATTTGGGGCCTCTGTAATAAGTCTACACAGTGGGTGGCACATCCTGCGGACTGAGGTTTTGATGTTTGTTCTTCTTTATACTAGTATTTATAGAGTGATCCTGGTGTGGAATCATCCAAGTGGGTTGCCTTTTCGGACATCTGTAACGCTATCTGTTTTGTTCTGGTCTTAGAGGATTGTTCAATACTCATGGGTTTTAATATTCAAGATCTGATTCCTTTTTTACTCTGTCTTCCTGCCAAGAGTAAAATCTTTTATTTTTAACTTCTCAAAGGTAAAAGCTGCCTTTAGTGAGCAGACAAGAAGCTATGAAATTTGGACAAATTCACAGTGCAAAAAATACGAAGAAGTATTTATCTGCTATGGGCCCCATGATAATCAGCGACTGCTACTAGAATATGGATTTGTTGCCACTGATAACCCTCACAGCAGTGTTTATGTCTCATCAGGTTGGATTTATAGATTGTCTTGACATTGAAAGGTACAATAGAAGAGAGCAGAGTATTTGAGCATATTAATGCTGTCTGTCTTCGACAGGAGATGTGGGTAAAAAGGGATAACTAAAGGATGGTGAAGAAATTTACACAGTTGCGTATATATATATATGCACAGTGCACGATATGCACAATGCTTTTTAAGGCATTATGGTTTTTTTTTAGTACCATCAAAATATTTGTATGTATTTCCAAGAAGTGAAATAGAGTTTGATATCACTTTGAGCTGCACAGAATTTAAGGATTGGAGTTTTAAAATGGAAAGAATTCTTTGGTAACTTTTCCTTTTGTAAAATTGCAATTCTTACCAGCATGTATGTAGGGTTTACAATTGGATGCTTAGATTATACTATTGACTTCTGGATTTAAATCCTGATCCCCACAAACTGAAGTTGCTGATAATGGTTCATAACTTCAGTTTGAGTCAGGATTTCCATTATAAGGATACAAACCTGGAGATTGCGGGTAGCTTTTGAAAAGCAGGTAGATTTTTGATTAGAAGGGTTTGGTCTTTATCCTGTAGCGACTTGAAAAACATGGTTGAAACATCATTTCAGAATTGAGGATTGTGGTTTCTTCTGCATACCATTTACTTAAATATCTAAAATGTATTTTTATGCAGATACTCTTCTCAGATATTTTCCACCACTGGACAAGCAGAGAAATACAAAACTTTCCATTCTAAAGGATCATGATTTCTTAGAGTAGGTATTGTGAGTTTTTTGTTTCCCTGTGAGATTTCTTTTCAGTTTTTCGGGGAGTCAATTTTTTCTTCTAGTATCATAATCCAGCATAAAATAATTATTTGGTTTATTAAAAAATTGATTTGCTTGCTGTTTGTAAGGCAATGTAGAAGTGGTAAATATCAAAGCTTGAGATAGTTTTCAAGGTCCAGGCTGTCTCCTAGCTGCCAACAGCAGCAGAGTAAGGGGAGTCAGGGAGACCTCTATTTCCAAAGACCCAGTCTTCCCCAGGAAGAAAGCTATCATGCTGCAAAAGATCAGATATACTTCCTGCATCTTATCACTTCTGACTTTTTAGAAACCTGACCTTTGGATGGGATGGACCATCTTGGAGACTCCTGACAGCCCTCAAGTTGTTATGTCTTGAAGCAGATGAATTGTAAGTTTCAGTACTTTTTGAGTATTTAGACAATGTGCATGTGCCATTTTCCTTTATTTGCTCTTTGTTGGCTGTGTGTGAGATACTGGAACAGTTGTTCGGATCTCCTGGGTCTATCTCATTGACTCCAGGTGAAAACTGAAAGAAGACAGACAGAGTACACTATATAATGTAAAGTCATTGCATATTTGCTGCTTTGGTCTTTTGCTTTCTTGTATTAAACAGTAGACACACCCTATTGTTTTCCCTTTCTATTATGAGAACCAGATATTACTTTAAGGTTCAGACTCCAGACCTTTTTTCCTGTTGGTTTGATGAGACTTTCAAATGCTATTGACCGTGCTCGATCTCTTTAAAGCATTTCTTCCACAGGCTGCTTATGAAATTCTAGGGCTAAATAAGTCACTGAATTAATTTCAAGTGACTGTCAGCCCAGTTTTGATCATTTGTTCCAAATGGCAAATTTACCTTCAAACAGCATGGCTCAGACAGAAAATGGTTACCTGGGCTTTGGTTGTAACAATAAAATAAATAAATAAATAAGTTTTCTCTTTTTCAAACTTGTTTATGCTTTGAAAATTCATAGCTGATTGCAATAAGTTGATTATAAGAACTAAAAATAAATCCCTGTGGTCCTGATTTCAAACTCAGGAAATGTGTCAGCATGTGAGGAGCAGTTTTGCAGAGGCCAAGCTAATAAGTTCTGATTTAATAGCTTTTACTTCCTCACTGGTGCTGCTGAAGTTGGTGGCAGCATGGCAGAGCAGCAAAGACCAGAAGCACTGGTCTAAGTGAAGACTGTGGCTTTGGCTGAAAAGGTGGGGGCAGAGGATTGGAATTGCTACTCCAGACCACTAAATCTCTCTTCTCTTTGCTTGTCTTATCAGTCTTGTATCTGAACGCTGTGTGCCTGTTCCGCGTGTGCTAACCGTACTTGCCTTACGCCAGCGATGTTATTCTTAGCATAACCACGTGTTCATCGTTCAGCTGGGGAATACAGCAAATGATTGTGTGTTGTTCGATCATTTTGGTTCTAGTACTTGCTGGAGAAGAACGCTGCTTGGTGATTCAATTTCAGCCAGAAATGAACAGCAGACTTTGAATATAACAGCAAAAATATGTCATTTTTTAATAGAGGATACACAGCATGTCCTTCTCCAGGTAATTTGACTGGAAGAACAAGGTAGCCCAGATTCCATTCTCTCCTAGCATAAATGTACTGTAGCATAATTTTCTGGGGCGAGAACAGAGTGATGGAGGGAATTGACTGCACTGGGGTGGTGTAGGATTTGTTTCCAGGGTGGCTGACAGCACTGAATTGCTCAGCAGAATTTGTGGCTGCAGCAAAGAAAGGAACCAAGCTTAGCCAAGTAAAGAAGTGAGAAGTGTTCAGCCTTTCTCTGCCTGCAGTATCAATGTGTTTGCTGAGGTTACCTCTTAAAAGACAATGCAGGCTTGTATGAGGTGAGCACACAAGGTGTTCCAGACCTGCTGTGAGTGCCTTGTTGTGGAATGTGAAGGCTGTGCTCATTAAAGCTGGTCAAGTCAATTGAGCTACCCATGTCAGCCACTCTCCTGTGAGGGAGGTCTGTGCTTTTAGAAAACTGATCCCTCCTTCCTTTCCGAATTTTGGCGAACAGTGTGTACTTAATGTCAGGTAGGATAGCTATCGTGGAAAGGGGCTATTAAAACCACACTTTTGTAAAGAAAATTTGTATATGCACAGACTAGGAGGTGAATCTGGTTTTGAGCAACATCTCAAGAATAGTAAGGACTTAGGAGCCTGCTATCAGGTAAACATTTCCCTTCCTCTCCTGGCTTTTGATCTGCTTCCTATCCATGTGATGATTTTTTTCTTTTCTTTTCCTTTTACAGTTTCTCCTGTGAAAAATTAAAAAACACCTGTATTTTGACATAGTTTGTGAAATCCCTACCACAGATGAGCTTTTCACAAATTTCATGTTCATGTCCTATATTAAATAACATGTATTTCTAGTAATTTCATCCCATTTGTATAAACTTCAGATTTCCCAGTTGAAAAGGAACAAAGAGAAACTCAAAAACCACTTGGCTTTGGTAGAAGCACTACGCTTGGAAGATCTGAAGATACTACAAAAATCAGCTGAGATTCTTTGCAAGTTGAATTCAACAACTTGACCCATCTGGAGCTGTGGTAGCTGTGGCTGATGGGAGCTCATTTGCCATGCATGCGCCTTGCTCAGTTTTTTAATGGACCTGAGCAGCAAAGAATAATGTAAAAAGTCATCAGAATATGCCTAGTTTTCTTTACAGGATTGCACAGGTCTTAATTAGTTCCTTGCTGACCTCCTTCAGTAATACAGAAAGTTGGCCAAAATGCTGGGGGTGCACAGGTGGCTTTCATCGCATCTCACTGAAATCATGGCTGCTGTGAGCAAAACAGCTTCTGGGGTAATTTGAGCAGCCCCAGGACTGTGGGCTCCAGCAGCACTAGGCTTTACAGCTGCCTGCGTGGCTCAAGTGTGGATCATAGCGTCAAGCAAATAACTTGTTAGTGTGTATTTGAGCTCTGGTGCTTGACAGAGTGGAAAAGAACAGAGCTGCTGCTGTTTGCCCTGTACTGATCCTTTACTTTTCTCTGAGATCTGTTCGTGTCCCCAGGATTTAGCAGTCTGTGTAGTGCCTGTTCGCTGCTGGAGTAATAAATGTGGACTAGAGCACAAATCAGCCCTGTTGTGACTCCTGTCAGCCCCAAATCATTCCCTTCGCAGTTTCAGCCCAAACATTCAGCGTAAGGAAGTGTGAATTTCCCCCCTTTACTCTCAAAGCTCCGCCCAGACTCCATAGTTCGTGTTCTGACTCCTCCTGCTGGGAATGAGAACTGAAAGGATGTATGGCTTTGAACTCCCTCCTTTGGAAGACCACCCAGGCAATTCACTTTGTTTCTATTCAGTTCTGGTGATCCCATGGAGGCATGTTCCTATCCTGTCTATGAGGGGATAGTCCCATGAGCTGCCTTTCAGTATTAGTTCTACTTACGTAGGGAGCTTGAGCTCCCTATGTTGTTTGGAGAAGAGAGAGACTTCTTCAGAGGGCATTTCAGGGCAGGACCCTTATTTAAGCTGTATAAACTTCATTTATAATTCTGGTTGTGTTGTAATTATTTTCCATTTTGTGGGGAATCACATTTCACAGAATTTTTCGTTACTATTTTTTGGCATTTTTTAAGAACCGTGTATTTAAATGGTGTTTATTTTTGTAAATATACTACTTCATTTTCTACAAGACGTCTCTATTTTTGAAATAAATGAAATTGTTTACAACAGTAAAGGCATTCTAGCTAATGATTATAATTTAAGGAAAAAATGCAGTGAGTGAAATCACTCAAATATTCAAACTGAAATGCACTTTCAGACTTTCTTTGGTACCTTGTGAACGAGAACATTATTGTGTAAATGTGCTCGGATTTGAGGGTTCTGGGAGTTTTCCCTGCTCGTTTTTCTGCCTTGATCTATTTGAGACAGGAAATGTCTTAATACTTGAAGCTCTGAGAAGGCCCTTCCTTTCCTAGAAGGAAATATTTGTTCAGTATCAAAAGACTGGGGGAGCTGAGAAACAACTGCTGTAACTCAGTTTCCAAACACAAAAGTTCTTGGTTTTGAGGTGCCATCTTCATAGTTTCTTCCTAAGATTAGGAAATTCTGAAAATAAACTTTTTTCTGCCTTGTTTACCCTACTGCACTGAGAGTCTTTTGTGCTCTGGCTTCCTGTATTGTTCGTATGGCGATGCTGACTGTGTGGTTACTTTACATTTCAGAGCAGAGGGCAGGGTGAATGGGTTGGGAGAGGAACTGAAGTGCTTTCTGGAGCAAGAAGCACATTTATTACATCCTTTGGGCCAACTTACTTTCCTATTTGCCTAAACTATGGTTTTAACCCCTGAAAGTCACTTGGCATCATATTTTATACTCTGGTCAGGCCTGTTCTGAAGTACTTCCTGGGATGAGACCGTCTGGATTTGGGAATGCCGTCTACTAATCTTACCGAGGGCAATTCTCATCAACTCACGTAAGGATCCTTCTGTAACCCTGAACCTGGCTACAGCAGAGATGGGGGGCAGACACCCTGACCCTGTGACTGTTTCCCATTCGTTTGGGTCTACAAAAAAGCCTACAGGAGTCATGGGTGACATGATGGTGACTGAACAGTCACAGTGCAAGAAATAAGGGTGCAAAGGAGACTTGAAGTTGGGTTCAAAACTCACAACAGGGTAGCAAATCCATTGAGGTTGCTAAGGATACAAGAGTTGGCACGGGTGCAGAGCACATGCACAGGGAAGGTGGAGCAGTTACCAGGGAGCCAGCCAGCCAGCTTTGGTCTGATGTAGTCCCCTGATCTCAAAATACTTGAAGGTTGGGAGGGTATTGCTGGCATGTGTTGTGTCATGCTCGACCTGGGCTTGCTCTTTTAAGGTGTTGGTGGACACTGTGGGAAACGGTACTGGGCTAGAGGGATCCTTGCTTTGAATGTGTCCTGCAGTTCTGATGGTTACAGTTCAACTGGTTGACGTCTGACTTTTTTTAATAAAAAACTTACATTCTCTAAGAACAGATGTGTTTCTCATTTTATAATTTTATAGTGAGATGGTAGCAGAGTTAAAGAAGGTAAGGATGTTCGGTTGGTTGGGGTTTTTTTAATTCTCTTTTTCTTTTTTCTGGAGTTGGTTATTTTAAGAACAACTTCTGTGTGATGTGTCTTGCAAGATGGATACTAGTTTGACAGAAGTTTATTTGCTTCGGTATTGCACTATGGACCACACATTGCTACCAGGTGGTTTGAATATGGGCTTTACTTCTGTAACTCCTACACGCCCTCCAGGGAGCGTAGGAAGGGGAGCTGCCAGTGGGGGAGAGCGGGCAGCACGAACTGGTTGTCTGCCTCTTGCGTGTAAGCACGGCGGTAAGCCCACAGCTTTACCCTCAGCACTGTAGCGAGTGTTCTGAATAGAACCACGTGTGTTTAATGTCAAAGGCAAAATCCTAGTGCTTTGGTAACCAAAACTAGTGCTTTGGTAACACACCTCATTAGCAATGGATTTTGGACAGGAATAAGCCAGCGTAGCACAGGTTGTGATTCAGCATTCATCTATATACACACCTAGTCAGCAAAAGCTTAAATTCTGTTTTGAATCAAACCTAAACTATGTGCAAGATGGGGCGTCCTAAACTGGGCTAAGAGCTCGGGTGCCTGAGGAAGTAACTGCGCTGGGAGAGCTCGCCAGCTGTCTTACAGAACGCTCAATCAAGTTTTTGAAGAGTGAAGATGCTTACTCTCAGCCTCTGCTCTAACTGGAGGCCCTCTGAGCTGCAAACGTCTTAATCGCTTAGCTTTAGTGATGTGCTGTTAGCGTTTGGCTCTGACTCTCAGTCTAGGAAGGGATTTAGCTGAGATCTTAGTGTGGAAAGACACCCTGAATTTCCCTCTTTGTATAAATTTCCTTTCAGATTGTATCTGCAAATCTCAGCGATGGCAGGAATAAACCCCAGCTTTTTACCATCAGCAATACAAGCCTGGGGCAGACCATGGCAGTGAGCTAGATTCTCTTCTGGTTTGTGCAGTGTTCTTCAAGCAGAGCTAAAGTAGGACCGTGTTCTGTGACTGCACTGAAGACGCTGCGTTTGGGTAGGTGTAATGAGAAAAGCCTTATTTCTTGTGATAACAGTGTGAGACCGAAATAGCACAGCTTGATTTTCTTTTTTTTCTTTTTTTTTTTCTGTTTTCTTTTTTCTTTTTCAGGAGGGAGTTGATTTAGCACAGTCTGGAGTCACTGAAAAATGATAAACATGAAATGTCATGACAGTATCCAATTTATGTAAATACGGCATGGATTTTCTTTGATCTTTTGCAGAGAGTGGCTTCTAGTTTACAGTTTTCTTCAGCTGTAATGTGTGGAGTTCATCCATCATTGCTAAGTGCCTTTAGACCTGTCTGTTTCAGGACAAGATAAGGGAGTATCAGCTCTCATACCCTGATAATTAAAGCTTTTAGGTACACTACGAAAACATTTCAGAGATGACATTCCCAAAGAAAGAGCTTTTAAAAATGATGTCTCCCAGGGTATATGGTCCCTCTCCACCTGGAAGGTAAAGAATACCCCTTTAAAAATGCCACACTTTGGCGTAATTTGAAGTGTTTGTTTGCACTCAGCGCATCTGTGGCTACAGAGTTGAAGATAATGAACTCTAGAGTGGAGGGAAATTGTCCCAAAAGAAATTTATGGGTCTCTTTACACAACACATATGAACCGAAGTCGTTAAAAGATTTACAAATTTTCCCTCAATTTGGACTAGTGATTGATCTTGAACAATGTAAAATTAATGATTGTTATCATTTCAGCACAAAAGAAGAGAAATCACAGCTCAGTGACTGAATTCAGCTGGAGGAACAAACTTGATTTTATTCCTATCTGCAGTAAAGCTCAGGTGGCATCACTCTGCTGCAGGTTGGAGTGAAAAGTCAAAAAATACATTTTCAATTCATTCTACTGAATATTTTACGGATATCCGTAATTCCAGAATTAAGTTCTAGAAAGCACTGCAATGAGATGTATTCAGTGGAAAAGCAAAGATACTCAACGAACCCCAAACTGAACTGGGTAAAACTGATGTAAAACTAATGCAATCCCTGCGTTGTCCACTAGATGATGCAACCGTACTACAAAGAAATAAGAAATTACAGTATATCCCTATGCAATTGTAATCCTATTTAGTGTCTTTTTAATAGTAAAAAGTGTTGTCTTCAATGATACACCACATTTGGTATCAGATAAATAGTTAAAAATGTATTTTTCTTTCTGTTGCTTTCAAGTGAAATGTGAAGCTTTGTAATCTTTTATCTTCTCCCAGGTTTATTGTATTTTAACTTTGTTCAAGTTACTCTTCTCTCAAGTTGAATCATGTTGTTCTCCCCTGAAACTATCACCCGAGACATAACTAATGGTTCAAATCATCTTTGTTACATTAACTTAACCCTCTACAATGGAGAACTGTCTGCTCATCTGTTTTTTCTTCAGAGATTAGGGGACAGATTCATCTTTTGCAGAGATCTCTTTCAATGATGTGCTTTGATGTGCCTGATTGAACTCCGATTGAAACGTTTACTCCGTGTAAGGTGATTTTGTGAGCTCTCCCTTGTGTCAGTTCTCCCGTGTCTAACAGTAATGAGCTGATGTTTGACCCTTTCCTTCACTGGGGATTTTTTCACAGCCCGTTTTCATGACTTGTGCCTGCTTATTACTTTTAATGTGAGCCTTTTGCCTTGCTCACTTTCCCAGGGGCTTCTGAAACAGCCAGTGTGCATCTACACTGCAAGTCCTTACAACCCTGTCAGACTGTCCCGGTTGCCCTAGAGCTAAAAGAGGAGGAGCGGAGGGATCTGCTGCTTGCAAAGCTTCTGTTTTCTCCCGAAGCCCTCTCTCCTGTTCCTTGGCTCTTTTCCCCTGTGTCCGGTGCTGGACCATACTGCAGCATTGTCTTGACAGCACTGAAGTGGACTGGGCTCTAGTACCACCTCGTGCCTGGCAGGAGGCAGGTATTTGCGGTGCACTTTCAATGTAAGAATGTTTTTCCTCTTTACATACACCTGTAATTGTTCTAAGTCTGACAGGGCCAGCTGTGTCCAGTGCTTTACCTCTCCAGGAGAATGCCAGAGTTGGGCTGGAGAAGTTGTTAGACGAGCACTGTATCCCTTGAGATACATCCAACAGGCGCTGGATGTCCTATTTTAGTAGCTCCCTCCTTGCAAGGGCTGCTCTGGAAGGAGCTGGCAGTGGCATTTTGGCTCCTTTGACTCTTGGCATGCAATGATGACTAGGGAGAGGACAGCGGGAGGTTCTCAGCATGAGGCTGGTGCCATGGCTGGCTGTACCACCCTGTCTGGGCCAGCATCCAGAGCCTGTATCTCTATCCATAAGAAGCCAGCCCTCTTTGCAGCAATAAAGTGCCAGTGAATTTGTGTATCCTTCCCATGAGATGAGCTTTGCATCAACAGAGATGCTCTGCTGTGGGTGGGCTGGCCTGCAGAGGATGTTGGCGAGAGACCAGAAGGGACCATGCCATCCCAAGATGACTCACGCTGCTCTGAACTGTTTCTGATGAGTACTTAGATGCTGGAGTAGCCAGCCCCTGGCTCAGGAGTGGGAAAACACTGTGTAGGTCATGGGAGATTCCTGAAGGCCTGCTAGGAGTGCAGTGAGGGCTGGGCTGTGGAGGTGGAAGTGGAAGGGTGGACTAGGACAGGAGGAGCAGGGTGGTCCCACTGGAGAAGGGATGTTTTATGCACTAATAAAGAGCACACAATCCTGTTTGGCTTTTCTCTGTAAGTTCATGTATATAACTGGGCAGTCATGCTGTTCCATCAGAAATGGTGTAGAGGCCAGGGTGGCCATTTCTGTGCAGGTTGGGAATGTGGTGGGAAGGTGAGAGAGGGAAACATACAGTCTGGGACAGTAATCCTTAGAAAATCACGTAGCATACAGGTATGTGTGTGTCTCAGTGTGCAGTGCTGTGGCTAGCCAGGACTATCCCATTTTCACAGCAGCAGGATTCTGGGGTTTAGTTGGCTGCTGTTTTGGCATGTTTTCTGCAGTGTTAGAGCAGGAGCTGAAGGTCGGGGGTGAAATAGCGCTATTGGAGCCAGAGCTGCAGTGGTAGAGGGAGGCTTTTGGTTATGCTGGTCCATCCCTGTGTGTCACTGCTCCATGCTGTCGTGCAGAGATGGAAATGGGCATGGAGCCTTCCATGTTGCTGAGTGGGAAATCTCTTGTGTCAGGTCTGGTACGGCAGAGTGGTCAGCCTCCCTGTCATGGAAAGATGTGCAGTGCATCCCACCATCATTCACTGGAGGGGTTGTCCTGCTGTATGGGATAGGAGTTGGAGGATGTGAACTGCCCTGGCTGGGATGCTCCTGGGCATGGAGCTCTCTGGTGCAGCAGGGAATGTGTATTGGAGGAAACTGAAATCAGTGAGCAGTCCCCAGATTTCCCCTGGCATTTCAAATGGGGTGCTCTTGTGATCACCCCTGTGAGTATGCTGCAAGACTAGGACAGTGTGGATGGTCAGGGAGCTGGTCTCTGAGCAGGTAGCCAACAGCATTCACAAAGGCAGTGTAGGTGCGGCCTTTGAGACTGCTCTTTTTGTGTTGTATTTGATGGAATTTGGCAAAAACTGTGAAAAATTAGTTCATCCCATGTCAGTTTTATGCTGATTTAATTCCACTTGGCTCAAATGGAGTTACACCTCACCTTTGATATCTGTCTTCAGGGCTTCATTAGGCATACTTGTGGTCCAAAGCTTGCTGACAGAAATCAGTTGCTTTATGTGGATTCAAGCTTTATTTTTATTTTTGTTTTCAAGAAAAGAACAAAATACATTGCAATACGAGAGGAGTTACAATAGCCTGGTAGGAGGATCAGAGAGCGTGAATCCTTTTCCAACCTACTCTTTGCACTGGAAGGATGAGGGTGTCGCCTGAACTCTTGCACTTGGGGAAAGCTGTGTGACAGCGCCTGGCGCAGCTAAGTGCTATGGTTAGGCTGCCATATGCCGGATTTTTTACTGAAAGGAGTGTTGTTCAGGTGGAAAAAACAGAATTTGGTTCTTACTCTGGGACTACCAGAAGCCAGCAAGGTCCTTTGGTGCAGCCATGACTGGAGTGTGCCCCACCAGCTGCATCAATGCAGTGGAGCAGCGCAGCAAAGGCTTTTTATGTCCGAGGAGACCTGCATATGTTGCTCTTAATGTACACATGCCAGGCAGCTGATGTGCCCCTGTGCACAGTCTGATACGTGCCACCTGTACGTGCTCTGGCCAGCTGGGCCTTGTAAATAAAGTCACACACGGACTATTAATAAAGCCACCCTGTTCGTGCCTGTGGGGCTTGTTGGCAACCGAGTCCCTGGTTTATGCTTCCCTGAGAATAATCAGGAAGCCTAAGGCTGGAGTCCTTTCCTGAGGTCTGAAGGAATATTCCTGCTGAAGTTTTGAGCTGTAACATCAAAAGCAGGTGGAAACTCATGTCACAGCACTGATTATTTTTATTGGCATATTTTTCAAAATTGTTGGGAGAATCACCTAAGGATCAACACCACCCCCCCCCCCCCCCCCAAAAAAAAAAAAGGGAAGCAGCACTGGAAAAACAATAGGTTAAGCATTCCCAATTTCAAAATAAAATGTTTTTGTTAAAGAAAACAGAGAATTACTGAACAAAGAAATCCTAGACCATTGCAAAATGAAACAGCATGAAAAATGTTCTTAATGTACCCACATTCACTGGATTTTTTCCCCCTGCTTTCCCCACTGGTTGAAGATGAAAGTAAGATTTGAGTCTAAGTCAATAACAAGATGCAACTGTTGAACATCAAGTAGGGGGGAAAATGTGAGCATTACTTGGATAATTCAGAAAACAGCTGCTGCAGCTGCGCAGCGTGGTACTAGTTAGGAAAAGATGCTACTCCCCTTGGGAGGAAGAGGCAAATTTCTGGTAACTTGGTGTCCTAGGGGCAACAGGCAACGTGGTTGTGATGCTGCGTGAGGCCAGGGCAGGCAGAGGTCGAGACGGGGATGCCTCTGGGGGTTTGGGCTTTGGGGTCTCTGCGCCATGCTTCCTTCCTCCTGGGCACTTGCCTGCCTCTGGTGGGGTGCGGAGTTAGAGACGGTGGGGCGAGCAGATACCATGACACAAGGACATTAGATAGATACTCGTGACAGTCTTAGGTACTAAATGTAGAGCTAAATGGACCACAATCCTGTGTTTAAAAGGAGAAAAGGTCCTCCAAAGTGGACTAGTAGTCAGTTATTAAAATCATTCTTTAAACGCCTCTTCCAGTCATATAGCTTGAGCTATTTTTACCTGTCTCAATGCTCTCCATGACTGATAAATATTTTAAAAAAATAGGTTATACACTGGTTGTTACTGGTTGCAGGTTGCAGCTTATATGTAAATCAAATGCCGCTGACAGAAAGCTCCACTGTACACCCTCTTTGCACTCTGACCACTTCAATATTAGAGAATCGTTCTCTCCATTAGTGCACTTATATTATGAAGCATGATGTGGAACAGAGGTGCTAGCAACTCCTCCTTTGTTTATAGCTAGAAAATATCTGACTACTTGAAAGTACATGAAAACGAGTTTTGTCTTCCTTTCCTACTACTGTCAAACAAACTTCACCTCCGCGCTCAACATCACATGGAATTTGTCACTGGCAGGAAGCGTAAACCCTACCTTGTGAATATATAACTTACAGTCACTTCAGAGGGAGAAAAAAAATCCTTTCATCATGTTCAGTTTTCTTCACTGTTTTATTTCACTTAAAACATCACTCACTACCAAATGGTATTTGTCAGTAGTAATTGGCTAATGCTGGAGGCGGTTTTCAAGGCTGTCTGAATGGAAAATCTCAAAGCAGTTGTCTGCACTGAAAGAAAATATTACATTTGATCTTTTTATGATTCTTGCAGACATGATGTATGTCTGCATTCCTTAGCCTGAAGAATTCTTGGTGTTTGGGTTTCTTTTCCTTTAAATGACAGGAAGTAACACTTCAGTCTTATTTTGCAGTATTGTCTGAGAATTAACCACAACATAATGGTAATGTACATTTTTTTAATGCTTTACAGAGATTCGTTTTTATTAGCCATTTATTGTGGTTTTGCTTGTTGGCAAGATTCAGATCCTCTGAATGATAACTGTGGCTATTGCGTTTCATCTGCGTTTGTATTTAGACATCTATTTCTCTTGATGTCTTCTTTCTAAATAATGTCTCCCTCAAAGATTGCCTTGCAATAAATCAGCTTTCCCCTAATGCAATGGTACAAATGTATTATTGGTCCTGTCACCTCTGCCCCTGCGCTTTTTGGTTACCCAGATAAAGGATAGATAGCACATTACATTAACACCGTGGTTCAAGTCTGCAGAGCTGGGATGTTCCTAGTGCCAAGTAGAGCTCCATACCAGGGAATGGAGGACACAATAGCAGGTGAATAGTAACTCTCAGAGTCCCTGACCACCTCAAACACGGCTTAAAAATGCCACTGCTGGTCTCCTCAGCATTTTAAAAACCTGTGGTATCTAAAGGGTAACTGACTGCTATCTTTTCATAATTTTAGCTTTGGTTTTATATATAACAAAATGCCCACTGAGAGGTTCTTTTACCTCCAGTGTGGATGATAGTTAGTTCTGCAGCATGCTAACAGCCTGGTATCACAGATTAGATGTGCAAAATGCCCTTCCATCCTGGAGGTGAGCATGTTTTTACTGGCTGCAGATCTACTGCCTTGCATCTGGAAAAGTCACTAATGACCTGGTCTAGCGATTCCCAAGCACCCAAAATCCCAAAGCGATGGCTGCGCTCCCTCAGTTCTGGGGCAAAGCCCTGAGGGCAGCAGTTGCTCTGCAGTAGATAACACCTCTTCCAGCCACCTGAAGCACAGCAATGTCATGGTGGTACCATGGTGTTCTCAACAAAAAAAAAAAACAAAACAAAACAAAAAAAGGGACAAGTGGGCATAGAGCTTTCCATGGGATGCTGCTCCAGGGGGGATGGCTGCCTTGCTCCATTCTGCTGCGTCTGGACTGGTGAGGGAAACTGCTCCGTGCTCTGGCACCCCCCCGGGGCTGACTTCTCCCTTCTTCCTGCGACGAGGCGCTGCCTGGCTGGCCTCTGCTGTCAAGGTCTGTGTGACAGGCAAGGCTCTTCTGCCATCTCCTGCTGACTGCTGAACTAGGGAAAGTTAGCACCACCGCCAGAAAAAGTAAAACTACTGAAAAATTCTTCAGAGAGCACCTTTATGGTGCCTAAGGGCCTGATATCTGCCTCTCCCTGCCATCATGGGGCTGGCCTGAAAACGCCAAGATTACATGAAATAAAACACTGATGATTTTTGGTAGTGTTTTACTTGATTTTGAGTTTCCAGCTGTACTAATCTTAAATTTTCTTCTTAATAATCAGAAGAAGCAAAGAATTATTTTTCCATGCAAGCTAGAAGGTTGGTTCCGCAAACGGAGGCTTTGAGCTCTGCAACAAGCGGAGGCTGTGGGCAGCCCTGAGGTGTGGTGTCTTGGTTATGTCACCAGAAACCAATGACATACTAAAATCCTGGCTATCTCATGCAGGAAAACTCTGCTGTGTGCCTTGGTTTGCTATGGTTAAACAAAATGCTGTCAGTCATATAGAGCATATACTCTGAGAAACAGTGCTCATGTGGGGGTGTGTGTACAATATATACACAAACACACATGTATATACATGATTTCCTTTTAAATGTCAACACACCCTTAAAAACATAGCATAACCCATAGGAGAGAAATGACAGCTTATTTGCCAACAATGTTGTGTTAGTTTTATTTTGTACCAGAAATGAATTATTTTCCCTCCACGAAGGATTGTGGGTTTTGCACTGACTCACTGTGGGACTGTTGGCCAGGAGAGGTCAGATAAGGCTTCTGTGGTTGCAATCCGAGACCTGATTAGCTAAATTAGGTGTTCGGGGGCTGATAGGGGCCTCTCTTGGGCTCTGCAGTGGGCTGCAAGTGGGCAGGCAGCTCACAGGTTGGGAGAGGGGAGCGAAGGCACTAACCGAGGTCGTGGCTGCTCTGCAAAGCATTAGAAAGGCTGCTGGGGCCCGGGGGGTGTGGGGATGCCACCCTCCAGCCACGCTGCCTCTGCCCGCACCCTTCCACCCTCTCCCTGGGGTGCTGCTGCCGCGCTCCCCCCGCAGTGCGAAGCCCGGGGCAGAGAGCCAGGCTGCTCCAAACCCAGCGGGGCCGTTCCCCCTGCGCCTCGGGGCACCGGCTGCTGGCAATGGCGGGTGCAGACCCATAGGACTTGGGGGCTTGTTAATTCCCTGCCTATGGAATAACTTGGGTGTAGTGCAGTGTATTACTCGGTGTTTTCTCTGTCTCATCCGGCTGCGATGAGAGCTCACTCTCTCTCCTGGGTGCAGGGATGGGCTCCCACTCTTGTTGGGCAGAATTCAATAAGAAATAAAGTGGGGTTTTTTTGCAGCCTGTGACTTGAGCTATTCAGCCACATTTCTTGTGGCTCTGGTGACTGTCACTTTTCTGCAGTTCCCAAATTAATGCCACATCAGAGATTCCTAAGCCAATAGCACAATTAATGAACAAAAACTATGCAAGACCATGAACAAAATTAAAGAGACGCTGCAACAGTCTTCTATCCCCAAAAGTTTTGTGGGCCTTGTTTAATTATTATCCTCAGGCAGTTGCCCTTGTCTTCTTGTAAATGTTGTGTGAGAATATTCGGGAATGTTTTGCTTCATTTTTGTCACCAATCAGCAGAACAATAAATGCACAAAACCCCTGTCATTTTTCTCCCCTCTGTTGACACACAAAGCCAAGGACTCGGTGGTGTTTGTGGGAAATGATCAGTCTTTTACAAAACAGTGCCAGCCAAACATTTTCACCAGAAGGAGAGGGTGTGTGATGCCAGACACAGCAGAATAGCTCTGCCTTGTGTCACTGAAGTCCTTACTTCATGTGTAACCTATGCAAGGCCACATGGTCAGTGAAAAGGCATGAGGGACCACAGAGGCCCAAGGAGATGTTAGAACATCCTTCAATGTAGAAGGTCACAGCAGTGGTGGATCCAAATAAGGGCTCTGGGTCTAAAACCTGAAGGTTTTAGGGTGTCTCAAGTGAGTCTAAATTCAGTAGTCCGGATCCATCTCTAGATGATGACCTGAGAACAGCCTTGCGCCAATGAACCTGGAAGTG
>VWZZ01005133.1:446220-505678 GCA_013399095.1 Psophia crepitans | reverse complement strand
AGGAAGGAAGGAAGGAAGGAAGGAAGGAAGGAAGGAAGGAAGGAAGGAAGGAAGGAAGGAAGGAAGGAAGGAAGGAAGGAAGGAAGGAAGGAATCACTGTGCTGAAAACACAGGTGGAACAGGAGCACAGACTGGTTCTCCATACTGAGAAAGATACTGACTGCGAGATGTATAGGAAAGAGAAGAATGTATGCAGTAATCACAGGGGTTTCAGATGTTAGTCTCAGTTTTCACGTGAATGATCGCTTCTGAGTATGTTATGCACTTTTTCACAGCAGAAGCATTCTTCAGAAATGATGGGCTGATTTTGTGTAGCACAATATTGGAGTTTGCTGTGTAGCTTTCCCTGGGTGCCAGGTGATGGTGTATGGTTTTAAACAGCCTTTAAAATAAAACCTGTAACCTGGGCTGTAATTAATTGATGCATTATATTTGAAAACACGTTGAAGTTGCAACCAAGATCGAGACTTCTTTGATTCGAGGTGTACATTACAAGTTGTTTTTTCTCTAAGTCAGTTGCTCTAATTTGTACATGATTTTTAGAGCTCAGAAATTCTGCAAAAGCATATTTTCACTTGCTTTAATAATTCTTCATATGTTTTAATAAACCAAATATATCTTTTTCACTAGGTATGTATAATTCTAAGATTATTTTAGGGTCTGCTTCCAAATGCTCATCTCCCTATCACAATGCATACAGCTGAACTCAGATTGAAATACTTAATTGATTAAATTAATTCATCTTAGTGCCCCTCCCAGACAATGTATATCCATGCTCTGCAGTATTCTTTGTGTGTTCAAGAGCTGTGCAGATCTGCAGAAAGCCATCAGGAACAAAAGAAATTGGAGGTAGGGAGTGCTTCCTCTTTCCTAGAACAGTTTGTTTATGATCAGAATGAGCAAAAAGCATTTGTATCTGCCAAGTGTGCACTGTTTCTGACCTTTTAAGGTTAAATAAATGAGTCAGAATCTTTCTTGCTGAATTCATGCCAACTAATACTGCCTGGCAGTTCAAACTATTTGGGGTTAAATTCAGTTCTATGCAAAATAGCCATTCTTCCACTTATTTTCTAACACAAGCTATTCGAATAGGAGTTAAGAGGTGCGCAGGCGGTATTTCAGCCCTTTCTTTGGGAATAGTTTCACTCCATTGCACACTTGTTCTTCAGCTGAGACACTTTGAAGTCAATGGGGTATTTAATTTGGGGATTTGACTGCCTTCAGGATACTGGTGTCACCTTGTGACTGTTGGGTTGTGGTATATGAAAATACTGGTTCAGTGCTCAGCAGCAGTCAAAAAGGCAAATAGGGCCTTAGAGATTTCTGGGAAAGGGACAGGGAATGAACAGAGCATTTTTCAGTCACTGTATAACTCATGAGTATACTTCCTTTCAGGTAGGAATAATATAGCAAGGTAGGAATAATATAGCAAAGTATGGTATAGTATAATGCGATATAATGTGAATGATTTAACGCATATCACTTCCTGAATACAGCAAAACTAGCAAAGGTAAAGAGAAGACCAGAGACTAACGTGATCCCTGCAGAAAGTAAGTTTAAACATGCCAATTTCCAGAAATTTTGGAAAACAGACAAATGGGATAGGAAAGGGTTATGATAGGAGAGTATAAAATCCTAAATAGTATGGGGAAGGCAGATAGGGAAAGATTAAATATTCTTTCTCAAAACACAAGCAGTAGGGGGTGCCTAGCGGGATCATAAAAAAAAAAAACCAAAACCAAAAGGGAAAAGTATTTCACAGTAATGTGTAGCTGGTTTATGGAGTTTATTGCCACAAGATGTCCTGAGTGCCAAAAGGAGAAATGATTTCCAAGAGTTGAGACAAGAACAGGGACGATCGTCTGGATGCAAACTGGAACAAGATCATCATGCTTGTTCTCTGTCTTATGCCTTTGCCTTGAGCATCTGTCCTGACTGCTTGTCAGAGACTGGTCACTGGGACAAATGATCTTAGTTCTCATACGGAACTGACATTTCTTTCTATGCTGTTATATTCAGAAGCTGCTGGATGGTAATCTCACCAAAGTATGCTTTGCTGCTCACTTTCTTCCAGCTCCATAACCACGAAAGGTGTGTTATATGCCTGTGAGCCACGAATTTGGCAAAGGAGCTGACTTCTGCTTCCTGAATGGATAATTTGTGTGCTAAACCCTTATCCAAAGCAGCTGAAAATGTGAGCACACCAATATATTTTTCAGTAACGCAGCTCACAATAGAGTTAGTTCATCACAGCTAATTTCTGAAAGGTGTCGGTGGGGTTGGGCTTCCATAGTGCTCGAGGGGCGTGCTGATAGAGAGCAGTAACATAGCTTGTTTCTGGTTCTGCAGAGGATTAGCTTGAGAGACAACTCCGGCTAACAAACCGAATTATTCATGGCAGGGTGAAAGGAAATGATAATATAGCTTCCCAGAAAGATGGACTGATACTGCAATAAATTTGTGAAAGTTAAAACAAAGGGAGGAATTGGCACAGGTTTGGCACTGTTTCCAAAGGACCAAAAATGCAGTGCAGAGCCCACGTGTTAGCAGGTGATAAGGTTGCAGTTTGGAAACCTGTGGTGTCTGCCCCTTTATCTAGGCAACCGTGCTTATTAAAATGCACAAGTCTCCTGCATCTGCTCTAAGCTGTCCAGCTTTGTGACTTAAGAACAGGCTTAAGAATTGCTCAACATTTTTATTGTTCAAGTTTTAAAGAGCCTTTCTTTGGCAAATCCTTTCTGTATTACAAATTTTATTTAGTCAGGATAAATTTTTAAGGGAAAAGCACTGGCACTATAACAGTGTCCTACTCCTTAAACTGCACATAATTTAAAATCCTATGAAGTTTAAAAGAGAAATATGAGCTGTTTAGTGGATTTCAGTGGCATTTCAGGACCTTAGGATCCTGAAAGTCCATCTCATAACCAAATGGTGGTTTATTTCTGCCTTATATTTCTCCTCCAGATGTTTTGAGACCTAAACGCAAGTTTTAAAAGAATTGTATTAGTAACTTTGGCTCAGTGTGTCTCTTACTCAAATTTTCATTTCTTTATTTAGAATTATTTAGGACAGTAAATACTAACAAATAGTTGGTTTAAGATTCTTTGTGTGTATGGCTTGGATTTGGTGTTTCATCATTAGCTGCAGACAAGCGTATTTTTAAGAAGCTCTTGTAAGACTTGCAGGAAATATATATGAGACTTAAATGTCAGGTCTCAAGGGAGCTGAGAACTATGCACAATTGTTTTTAGTTTTTGACTTGTGTGATTCTACTAATGACGCGAATGCTGGTTTTTGCCTTTTTCTGCGCTTTCCAGGATGCCTTTGCAATGAGATGCTTCACTGAAATAAGATTCTCCTGTTTGTGTAGTCCATGCATTATTTTAAGAAGAAATCAAATGAACAATCATGGCAATGTAACTCTGGGGTGCTACTGACAAGGAAGATAGGGTGCCCCTGTTAACCAGGGAACAGGAATCAGAGAAGCTGACTTCTCCTACGTCTTCCGCTATGTACCCTTTATCTGTCTTTTGTCTGGCTACCTGCCCGTGAGAGCTGGAGCAAAACCAGTACAGGATCCTCTGGACACTGTTTTGACTGTAGGGAGAGCAGAGGCTCACTCTCTGCCCCTAGCAATCTCTGCGTGGGATTCCCTCACGATGCTTCATATTTGTTGTCCATTTTGGAGGGGGATAAAAGCGCTTGCAACACCTGTTCTGGTGAAGCGATTACTCTGTTGAGTATTTGGCAGCCAGGTATGAATCACAACATTACGCAGTGCTGTTTGCTTTCATAAAATATGCATGATGCAAGAGGGGTCACATCAGATATTTGCTTATCTTTCAGCTTGTTTGAAGACCAAACCACAGCCATGTTGGGATAAAACAACTGAGGTTAGATAGTGCTGGTAGCACGCTGTTAACTCCTCTCCCAGCTTACCACGAAAACCTCAGCGCTGATACACTTTAGCAATGTGTACAGACCGGCAGAGTAATTAAAAAAAGTAGCTTACAGTAACGCCGCAGCTGGCTCTCACTGAGGGAACTCAAGCCTGCGCTGGGAGACAGCGAGAGGTGTAAAGCCAGTGCCTTTCCTAGCACGGTCATGCTGCCGGAGGGGGGGGACACATCTGCTTGGAAAAGCACAGCAGCTGGGGTTTCCAAAGGTGTGCGAGGTGTGCCCAAAGAAAATCAACACGCGTTGAGTGCCTGATTGCCTTAGGCATCTTTGAGAATCCAAAGCGAAGGTGATATCATCATGGCTTATTCTTCCAACATAGGTACAGAGCCAAAGAAATGTCTTAAAGACAAGAATTTTGCAGCATTTTCACTGTGATAATTTTTTTTATTACACTTTTGACTGATTTATAGAGGACTGTATCAAGGGAACAAGACATGAGATATGCGTAAATGACAGTTCCTGCAAACATACTGGTGCAGCGCTGGCTCCAGCGCTGCCAGGAGTACAGGGAAGCAGCCTGCAGCACTCATCTGAGCAGGTGGTTCATTCTCAGATGATTAGAGATGTTAATGATCTCTGGGATTCACAGATGATTAGACTTCCATCCTGCTTAGCTATCCAGGTAATCAGAACTGGTTTTAGCTACCCGATAGTTACCTTGGTTATGCCTACAACAAGGCACAGACGCAACTTTTGACTGCAGTATCAATGTACTTATCATAAACTGTCCTGACACAAGCTGTTGCATTTTGGTCAGCGCTGCCTTGGGCCTCATACTGCCTCGTGCAACCTCTGCAGGGTTAAAATGTACCAGATGAGGATGGTTGCATTTCGTTCCTGCATTGCAGACACCTAGAGGTCTGCATGAATCACAAACCGACCACCTCGATGTCTCTTGCATTGCCCGGGTGTCTTCACTCTACAACAAGTTTTAATGTGGTCTGCAGGATGTGGGCACTCTCTAGGTAGACCTGGCAGCTGAGCACGTCTCAGTCCACGGTACGTGTCCACAGTGCAGTTATATCTTTCAGTTGCGTGTTAACACAGCAAATTTCTGGATGAAACTTTACAGCTCAATGGAACAAATGCCATTTTACTGTCCTGACTTCACAGCGCTAAACGGTGAGAGACAGAGCCCTGTTCTGTAATAGAGAGTACACTGCAGTTTCATTTGTCTTAGCTCTGCTTACGTGCAGGGTATTTTGGACCTGCTAGTCTGCTGAGCCAATTGCCTCTTATGCCACATGCACGCTGCAATAGTTATGGGACAGATACATGCAACAGTCCCTAAGATGTGTACGGTGTGGATCGTGACCAGATTTCTTAGTATCTGCAAGGGCTCTGTTGCCACTTTCTGCAGAGCCCGTTCTTCCCATGAACAGAAAATGCTGTGCTTTTCATGGTGTCGCCGAGAGTAGCATTGACTGTGGGACCTTAAAATGCAAACTTCTTCAGCTTGAGCTAGAAAAAAAATAAAAAAATCCTAACTCTTGAAGTAGTAGCAGCCAGTCATGTGGCCCACCCACTCTTCAGCACCGCCAGCGCATGACACTGAACATGTGCGTCTGGATAAGAAAAAGCCAGTCTGGCCAGTGCACTTCTTCCCGTGTTGAGGTTTCCATCTGTTTTCACTCGTTCTGAAGGGATGTGGGCAACGCGCCTCTTGAATATTTGAAGATAACCGCACACTTCCGCTCTGAAGAGCAAACAACTCCTTGATGATAAGATCTTTGACGACATACCATGGTTTTCTGCAGTGAAGGATTGCTCGTGTTCTGTGCTATCAGGTGCTGCACATGGAAGAGGTGCTGCCCTGGCTTACAACGTGTTCGCTGGATATGGCATGCCTGTAGCCTCCTCCTTCCCAATGCAGAGGGAGCTGAACATCCCAGTGCTGACGAAAATGGCAGTAGACGGCTCGGAAGAAGATCAGGACCAAAAGTTCATGTGCTGAGACATCAGCTGTATTTTGGCAACAGTGCTATTCACTCGAAAGGGCAGTGCACTTTCTTTTTTTTTTTTTCTTTTGTATTGCAATATTAAATGTGGAATTTACCACAGCACTTTCCAAAACAAACACACCCTCCCTTTTGCGTCATATGAATTGTCTGTACCTGCTGCAATATAAAACATGATAAAGAATTAGCTCAAACAGATCATGGGGCAAATAAATGGCAGGGTTAAGAAAGGGTGCTGCTGCTGTTCTGCCGAAGTTTCCTTTGAGCTGAATGTACCCCCATAAGCCAGATTTTTATAATTTTACTCACTTTGAACATTAGACTCTTGCCCCACAAATAGTTCTCCTGTAGTCTGTGAAATAATCTTCTACATTATCCCAGGATAATCTCACTTGTAAACGCAACATAAATCTTTGTACTGATAAATCAGAGGTACAACTCTCTAATCCAGGTCATCACCTTCTGTCCAAACAAAAATCTTGGCTGCCCTTATGGGTGTCTAGCTGTCAGCTCAACAACAGCATCACTGCAAGTGCAAAATAGCATCATTTTGCCCGTCATACATATACATCTGCATATTTATATGCGGCCAATTTCTTGTCCCATTCAAATAACAGTAACATCACACCTCACTCCACACCCCCCTAAATAAAACCCAAGTCCTCCTCCCCAAGATATTCAGGAACAACATCAGTACATTTCTCTGACTTTAACAGGTCTTCATCTGTTAACTGCAAGAGAGGTTACACACAGGAAAGATGCCTATATCTGCCAAGCCACCTCGTGACTGCTCCTTTGCCTTGCTGCTTGCAAATAATTGCACTTGTTTCCTTGTGTTTCTTGCCTGCATGTCTCTTGGTTTGTACTTCATCTGTAAACATTTCACATCATGGGAGTATTTTGTGTGCTAAAGTTGTACAGTATTTAGCATGTTTGGGTCCTAATCCAAGAGAAAGGCTTGAGGACACTTAAAAACCAAAGTCCACATGAAGTCCATAAAGACCACTGTGGAGTATTGTCTATTAAACAATGGTATATGGTCAGAGCCTGGTCATTTTTAACTTACTGATCTTTTGCAATTGTTTAAGAAAAAATAAATTGTCCCTAATTCCGTTCTCATTTCTGCAAAAAATTACTACTTAGATTGAAGGACTGGGTCTTCTGTGTGTACACAATTTCCATGAAGTACTCTGAGGTTTCTTGGCATTGCAGGCAACCAGTGACACAGGCACTGTCTGAGAATGAATAACGGTTTCCAGCTACAATGCTTAATATGTCTCTGAAATTTATCTGGAAAACCATTTTAAAAAAATAATCTTTCAGGTTGGTTTTCAACCTAGGGCATTTTTCCTCTGTTCCAAGGCACAACTGCAGGAAAAGGACCACTTAATGCTTTTGCTGATGCTTGTAGTTTACAAGAGACCCACTTTGCAAAATACCACTATCCTTTTGTTTTTCAGAAGTCAGGCAGCAAAGGCAATCTTATACTTTACAAGGCAGATGACCATGTCAGCAAATGTATGTATAGGGCCACAGCTCGGGCCTCAGCCCGCACTCTGGACAGCCAAAACTGTTGTGATAGGCACCAATCTTTGCATCCTATATCATTTATAGTAAACTGGGTTTGGATATTGACTGGTCAATATGTGCCCTTACTCCGGGTCATCACTGAGCTCCTTTATGTGCCTGGTACCTTTCCTGGGCAGCGTGACTCTGTCATCCAGCTACTGAGCTGCTGGAGCCTGTAGTTTAGCCTTTCCAAACGTATTCTATTAAGGTGCTTTCTGTGTCTGAGGCAGGTCAGATGTTCCATTTGTATCCTCCTGGATTCAAGTGACAATAAACTAAGGGATAGTTAACGTTATTAAAACATTTCTTGATGCATTCACTGTTGAAAAGCAGCAGAGACAGAAACCCAAGGAAAATAACGAACCCCTGAATGCAATTCTGCAAATTCTCCTCTGATCACTTCCATGAAGGTTTAATCTGAGTCTCTTTCTGCAAGGCTGCCTTGCTTTCTCACTTATCCTCTCTTGGCAGAGAACAGTCCTGTTTCCTATCAGCTGTAGCCACTGCCTCCATCCATGTGCTTTGCACAATTTTCAGGCTTCTTTCCTCCTTCACTCTTATGCTTGTATTAAAAGTTGTTTCTAGTCACTCTGGGTTAAAATTTTGGCTCCTCTGCTGGCCTGATGTCTCCAGCATTGCTGACCCTTGGCTCCTCTGCCACCCTTTCCTGGACTGAGGCTAGGTATTACCTCCCAGTTATGAAAGGCATGCTGTAAAGTCACAGGAAGGTGACTTTTCCGAAGAGGCTGTCGTGGCTTTCTGTAATAAGAGTGGCACCTATAATCTGTTGCAATCATTTCCTTAACTCTTCGCGCGTGGGAATAGCGTAACCATGGTGCCTTATCAGAAAGCTGCCTTCAAGGCTGCAGGAAGATGCAGTCAGAGAAAACTTACTGGAGGTTTGATGTTGCTGATTGGACCATTTCTCACGTTCATTCAACACGTAGGAAAACAGCCCCTAGACCACTCTCTGCTCCTGTGGATTTCAAAATGCAGCTTCTGCCTGAGGACTTAAAGGATTCCAAAGGAAGGGAGACTGCTCATGTGGTTTGGGTACATGATCTCTTTCTGGAAGCCCTGAGGTTCAGGCAAAGGAAGAAACCACCTGGGTTTATTTTCACTGTTGGGAATGAGTTGCAGTAGCTCAGCAACGAAAACTAGAAACACAAAAGATAGGCTGACTGCCCACCCGCTTTGTAAACTCAGCGCAGGTGGCTGAAAATAATACCTGAGCAAATATCACCAGTCACTTCTGAAACTTTCATTGTATGAACATTTGCTGTAGGTGGTTCACACATCTATTGGTGTTTGCTTGGCAAACAACCTGCTTTGGAACAAAAGAAAAAGGCTTCCAAGGAACGATTATGCGTTAATTAACCTTACAGATAAAGTTATTGGCGTTACTTTTTCTGCCATTATGAACTGTAACACTGTTCTCCATTTTAATCTTAACACTGACACTGCTTAAGTAACTTCAGTTCTTAAAGGTGGTGAATTTTTTGGCCTCTGTGTTTTGGAGACCCTTTAGTGGCTTCTCCTTGTCCCCAAGACTGCATTTTGTGAGGGAGGAAGAGTCCAGTTGATCAGGCAGCAAACTGCAGTGTCTTCAGCTCCCTGATTCTCCTCAATGGATGTGGGCAATACTTTAATATTTGCAGGTCTCAGTTTTTCTCTGCAAAATTGGAAAACTCCATTGTCCTATCCTTTGAGGACTGTCTAATTACTCATAGAAAGATATATATGTATTGTGGATGCATATTTCTTCCTGTACGTAAGTTTCATTCAAATAGGGAATTCACATCTTTGCAAGCTCCATTTTAAATAAAAATTCACTAATACGAAGTGGTCTTCAGGGTGGCCTTGGGAAAGCTTTCCATAACTGAAAAACCTGTCCTTCACCCCTACCTTTGATAGAGTGAGTGTTTAGAGAAGGAATTATCAATTGGCTTTTTTTCATAAAGAAAAGGGGCCGCAGACATTTTTTTTGTATCATTATATCTTTTCCTGCTCAAGTTCGCCTTTAGTGACCAGTTCTGGAGTTTTGGTGCAGGCCTGTCTTACATATTAATCAGCTCAGAATGTTTAATTAAGATCTTTAGGAAGAAAATTGTTTGGAGCTTGATTTTGAGAGGCCCACCAGCAGTTTCTTTTAACCCTCATAGTTCAGCACAAAAGAATCTCAACCTCTGAATAAGGCTGTGGCTATTTGATAGTGAAGAAAGAACAGAAGGCTAATTTGAAATGTTCCATATAATTCTTTTTGTCAAAAATGTGACAGGCACTTCAGAACATTTAAAAATTATATACATTTCCGTGTACTGCCCTTCGAGATATTGTATTTTTGGTCCAACCGGGAGCGATGAAGATCCCTGTAGGATCAAACCTCCAGGTTCCTCCACCTCTTGCCTCCTACACCAGAGGGAAGATGCCATCTGCGGTCTGGGTGCCTGTGGCTCTACCGGGGATCTGAAAAGGCAGGTGCCTTCCTCTTCCTGTGCCCGCAGCTAGAGCCCTCCAGCCCCCCGTCACACCAGGGCTGTATCTGCCCCTCACTCAACTACCGTGGCCAGTAAGTTCAGGAGAGGACAGAGCCAAGGCTGCTCGGTGCCCAGGTCACAAGTAGTGAAAAGGCAAACCTTTCCCTCCTGCTCTGACTAGCGCCATGTAGTGATATTCCCACCAGATGATGTTCTGTCTTTAAAATAACTGTGTTATGCATCTGCCAAATAGCCAGAGCTTCATGCTCACAGATGTGAAAAGCAAGGTTTTTTTTGAATAGGAGAAATACTGCTCCCCTGGGGATAATTTCATCTCCGTCAGCCGAAGCATTGCCTGCGCCAGTGTTTAGAGATGCTCTCGCTCCCTTTTTTAGATGAAGAAAAACTGGCTCCTCAGGCCCCTTCCCCCCAGGCTGAAAGCACTCGGGACTGCAGGGCTCTTCTCCTCTAACTGATAAATGTTTTAAGGTTTGAGCTTCCTTTCAAAAACACATTTGCGGAAGCAAAGGTTGAGCTCCCAACCAAGTGGATTTAATTTCTGAGGTGAGCTTCCCACTTTGCTCTGGCGCTTAGTACTCCAGGATGAGCCTGAGCCCAAAATGATGCCTGTGACGCTGACTGGGAGCTCCATCCTGAGGAGAGTCCTGAATCCTCGGCATGGGGCATGCCAGCACAGCGGGGAACATGGGTGCTCCAACACATCTGGTCTGTACTCATACAGGTGTGATGCTGGCAGCAAGGACAAGTCCAATAACTTCAGTGTCTCCATGGGGTTCTAGGAAGGTGTTGACCGCCATTGCAGCCATTACTGGAATAAAACCCCAACAACATAACAAGAAAGACTTCTAGCTCCACAGAACTGTGATTTTTTTTTTTTAAATTTAATTGTTAAAAGCACACTGGGTGGCTTTAATTTACTAGTTAATTAGACTTCAGATGTTTGTACTTCGCATTCATATTTGTCTTGGTTGGTAAAGCCCTAGAACATGATAGTTTATCTTTTTCTTTTACCGTATGTCTCTGTGACTATCGGAAATGCTCGCCCTGGTAAACCTCATTCATAAAATAAACCTGCTAGGAGTCCTCAGGAGGGGAGCAGTGTGATTTTTGATACAGTTGTTAGTGGATGTTCGCTTTTCTTTGGAGGCCGAATGTGTATGGACTTTGCTGCACCATCAACTTTTCCTAGAAAACCACATGTTAATAGTTGTGATTAGGTAAATTTTTTCAGTGCAAATCATTACCTGACCTCACTGTTATGTTTTTGTGATGGTTTTGCTCTTGTTGGCTTATCCGCAGCAGCCACCTGTGCAAAGAGGGCTGTGTTTGCCACGGTCATCCAGAAGACATCATGGCAAACCTGGGCTCGAGGCCATGCATTGCTTCAGCAGTGGAAACCGGACCTCAACTCTGCAGACCCTGCGTGTCCTTGCTTCCCGAGTTCCCCCCTCCAAAACTGGCTTCCTTCAGCTGTAGGTGGGGTTTGTGCCGCTGCATTGTTCCCAAAGTCCCGAGCCCTATTTACCCAGCTGGTGTCAGTTCAGAGCGCTGTTTGGATTGCTCCGTAGAAAGATTTGCCTGAAAGGTTTGCATATTCCAAGAAACCACAATGATTAAGTACACATGAAAGAAAGCATTATGGTGAATAATCAGGACATAATCAATGATACCCTTTTTGCATTATAAATGATGACGCTTATACTCAACAGCTTTTAGGCAGAGTGTGGGTGTGTCAGTTTGAAAAACAGCGTATAGCATGACATGAGACCTGTCAACTCTTAAATGAAGTAATTAATGACCTGCTAAGCATGCAGATTTTAAATGTCAGTTATTTTTCTGAAATATCTCAAGAATAAAAAATTATTTGCAATTTATCATTCTTATTAGTAAAAACTCAGAGTAAGAATACACAAGTGCAATGAGAAATAGCACTGACTTATGACAAAAATGCTTTATGCTTTTACCACTAAAAAAATAAAATCAAACCTCCCTCCAAGATTACTCTCACTCTACACTTTCTTCAGTGTATCACTTTAGAGGCAGACATGGACTGGCTATATTTTGTGTACGTGGACTTGCTATTTTTTAGGACATTGTCTTCAAGGCCAGTTGCTTAAAACTGAGGCTCGAAAGAAAACCATAGATTAATTTATTCTACCAAATGTCTGATCCTAATCCAGCAATATCTGAATTTGTATAACCTTTCTTCCAGGAATTGACTGGTATCAAAAAAGGGACAGGATTCAATTTTAAAGGAAGTTCAGAAGGCATCAGTTTTCAAGTGCTTGTCAAGTCTTGTAGAGAACCAAGACACAGATCTACCAATGCCTCCTTGCTTTGCTCCTGACTGCCCCTTGTTCTGCTAGCTGTGGCTCATTAACCATTGCAGCTCTGTAAATTTTTATAATTTCATTTTTTGGCAATAATGCATAAAAGCTGCAAAATGGACAAATTTCTTCTCCACAGAAGACCTTTAAATACCTCCTTCTATTTAATGGATTAAACAGGGTTTATAGCGAAACTCCACACTATGAGCTACGGTGCTTGTACCCAGTGCTGGAAGCTGATGGTGTGGGAACTACTCACCCCAGACATGCTCAGGGGCAGTTTGCCAACTCAGACCTCCATCTGTTGATACCACCCACTTTCTGGTGCGTGTCCCCTTTAAGAGAAATCCCCCTGAGCATAAATCAAACATCTCTAAAGCTTGTCTCTTGGTCCCCTCTCTCCATTAGATATTTACAAAGTCTTCCTCCTTTTGAGATGTTGTTTCCTTCTGTCATGCTTTGGAGATTGCTATGCTGGGTGTTGGATAGATGGTGCTGAGTTGTGGGTGTCACCTCAGCCTCTACACTGACATTTGGCCTAAAACTATCATGTAAATAATTTTCAGGAACTTATTAGCATTAGCTGTCTGAAGGCTGGCTGTTTACAACATGCCTTATTCTTATGAGACAGTTCTCTGCAAACCTTATTGCCCATTTTGTTTGAGTCTTTGTTCAGATGGCTGTTCTGGTTGTATCACTCGATGATGATGGATGCTGCATGTGGTGTATGCAGACCCCTTTCCCGGGAAGCCTGTACAATAAGGACGTGTCAGAGATTCATCTTTGCACAAGCAGTGGGTGGCACTGCCTGGGTGGCTGTAATATAAAGTCCTCATCCAGTGCTGATTTACTCTGCCCGGGGATATGACTGTTGACCTTGAATGAATTCTTCCACTCCCTAAAATAGCCACTCCTTAGACCTTGTTTCACTGTGCATTACTGTCCTCCTTTCTCCCCCTGATTTTTTTATTCATATACTCTCACATCTTTCAGCTCTATTTGTTTCATCTTTTCTTGCTTTTCTCTGACCTTCCGTAATATCTGGGTCCTCGTTATTCAGCCTATCCTACCCGTGGACTCTTAATGCTTTCTTTACTCTTTTTCCCTTTCTGTCTGCCAGTTTTCCCTTCATTCTTTAAGCTCCTTTGCTGTTTTCCCTCACAAATAAAAAAAAAAAAGAAAAGCTAGATAACAAGTGAACCATCACTGTTCTTGTAAATTAAGAAGGCTTCTGGTGGCTGAAATAAACACGTGGGATGCTTCCAAACTGGGGCTGATGTATCAGTAGCAGCATATGCAGAGACTTTCATTGTCTCCTGCAAACAACACTACGAATTTGTCTTTTGGTACAGTAGATCTTACCTTTTATCTGGTTTTGAATCCTGGATGTTTAAAATAAACAAGGCACAGAAAAGGTACACTTTAATCTTTCTAATGACAGCTGGAATATAGAGTGAAGCTCAAGAGATTATAATTTAACAAAGACCGTTTCCTAAGTGCTATCTTAAGGATTGTGTTTACCCCTATGTGCGCATGATGAAATTTCATTTAGATGCTTCAGTAAATGAAAGGAAAGAAAAAACCACGCTGATATGGTGTTTGGAGCACTTTGTGTCAGGAATCATAGTCACTGAAAACTGACTTTAATCCTGGTTTAAAAATCAAAATGTCCAATTCTGTTTAGATGTCTGCCTTGTAATGTTCATGCGACCAATAACAGCAGCTTTGCCAACTCTTTGTAATAAGATTTTCATAACGATTAACACCCACATCTTACAAGGCTAAATGGACATTTTCTTCTCGGGGAAGAAGAAAGGATGCAGATGTGATTCCTTAGTCTTCTTCCATAAGTACTGTCTGGGGGGCAGAGCTGCCCTGGTCTGTCAGGACGGTGTGCTTAACAGGGTGCCTCCGACTCCGAGCTTTTATTACCAGCATGGCAGTCAGTTTGAGTCATACAGAAGAAAAAGGCATCAGCAATAAAATAAAACACAGAAAATATGAAAGAAGTGGTGATATAGGAAAGATAAGATCTGATAAATATATTTCAGGGGGTTGGGGTTGGCTACTCGTTGTGGAAATGTATGAATCTTCAGCTATGCCAATGCATAATATTAATGCAGCCTAAATTCCTGTCAGCTACAGGCTGATCCAAAGCTCCGCTGAGGTGAATAGGAGCCTTCCTACAAATTTCAGTAGGCTTCGTAGCAGAATGCTTATATCTGCACACAAATAGATGGGTGTGTGCCTTACACAGCAGAGAGCAAAACTAATTTCTTCTGGTGTTGGAAGACAGGTTGTATCATATAGTGTGTGAGCCAGAAGGCTGTCAGCTCCAGCTAGTGCGCTATGACCAGCTCCTCAAGTTCGTAGCTCCATACGTAGTAAATGTTGGCTTTTATCTAGTTACTATGTGTTACTATCAGGCTAATAAAATAATGTTTTTTGAAGTATAACAATTTTCATTGTTAACCCCCCAGCAATCTCCATTCCTGTGTCAATACCTGTGGTAAGCTGGTGAATACCTCTAGCCTAACTTTTTCTTCTGTTATTCCTTTTCTTTTACTTCACCTGACACTTTTACTTCAGTTTACATATCTTCTTGCAATTGCAGTTTGGAAAATAATCCTCCAACAGAGTGTACTATATAGTTTAAAATAAAAACAATTTTCTCTTACAATGCCAGTGGAGTAATTTTACTTCAAAGTAGTCTACAAATGCTTTTCATTGCACTATATATTCAGGTAAACTCAGTCTATGCAGCATGACCTCCACCCCTTAAGTTAGATCCAAGCTTCCCACTGGTTTCAGCTGAGTACAGTCATGAAAGACCAAATACATTGTTGTCATCTTGCTTTGACTGAAGCCCAGAGTGACTCTCCTGTCCTCCTTTTCAGATGTATATCCGTTTTCCAGTCCCTTGTAAATAACACTGTTTATCTACTATGATGCACGATAAAATGGACTTCAGGCCTTCTTTTTGGTAACTATGGTACCACTGACTAACTTCTGGGAAAGTAAGGGTGCCTCTTTCCAAAGCTTCTAAGTTTTTGGTGTCATCGTGTGCAGGTATTGGCATGAGTATCTGCACTGATATAAATATCACATTACCCTCACCAAAAGGCAGTGTTTGAGACTTCAGTACTTCGCAAAATCACAGCCCCGAGCTTTTGGTTGAACACAGATGTGCTGTGTTTCTTTGCCCTCTATTCAACAAAAATATCTATGGCTTTTCTCAACCATCCAGGTTCATGTTTATTTTCTCATGTTAAACTATAGACAAGTCAACAGTAAAGTCCTCTTCATGATCTTGGTTCTCTCTGAAGCTGGCAGGAACACGCTCATTGGTATATACACTTCGTATTTCCTTAGAAAGTGTAGGGGCCAAACATTGAGATCTGAGTGAAAATCCCAGGTACTTGATTGAAAGATTACTTTGAGCTTCATTATTTTTTTCTCACTCAGTGTTTGCAAATTAAACAGCAAACCCTTCTGGGAATGCGTCTTAGCAATTGGAGAATTCAGTGGGAATTCTGCACTGTACTATGCTGTGCGAGCCTAGCCTAGCTTGATACTTCCCAAAACATTTTTCCATGTATTTAATTGCAGAACTATGCTGGTTTGACTCATTCTGGTCTCTTTTGCAGAGTGCTGCTCTGTGGCAATGATTAGGCTCTGTACTGACCAAGGAATCCCATACTGGTTTCTGTGTCCAGCCTGATCTCTAAGAAACAGGTTGGGCTGGAAGCTCCCAAGGTCCTTCCAACCAGAGTTATTCAAGGAGGTTGTCTTTTTTTTTTCCCTCCCAGCCACAATGCAGCAGAACATACTTTACAGCATAATTAGCTATAAAATGTGGCAACATTAACAAGCAAATCTTTATCCTCTCATAGGATAAAAGGACTTAGCAGCAGCCTAGGCTCTCCGATCAAATGTTTCAAAAATGGCTGAAATTTGAGGAAGAACGAGTGATTTTTGCACAATGGATTCCACTTGCTCTTTGGTGGGGAAAGAATGAAATGAAATATATCTCTCATTGCAAACCCTGTCAATAACATGTCAAGCTGTAACCACAGGGGTATAATAAGTGGAACATCATGGTCTGAGTCTCTGCTGAGCTCATTTAGAGCCTATTTAGGGCCTGTCAGTCCCCAATGACAGTACCAAGAAGATCCAGGAGAGACTAGCTTTCTAACTTTGTCACCTACCTGAGGTCTAACTCTTCGCTGCAATGCCCAGAGCCATGTTTCTGAAAAACAATGCTCTGGAGGAGCTCCCAAACGTTGGTGAAAATATTCTGTTACCCCTTTTTGGAGTCAAGCATTTGGGAAGCAGTTTGGGCCCTACCAGATGTTTTCCATTAGAAACTGAGGCTTGAATCAATGTCTTGTGACTGTGGATAAAGCAAGAGTAGCATCTTTGCAACAGATTCATGACTTTTTCGCAGCACTTGCCTTAAAAACTCACTCTCTCAACTTTTTCTCTGTGCCATGCACTTATGTTTGGTGCTTCCTTGCTGCCTTCTTTTTTAGCTCTTCTGATTTTTTCCTGCTGTTGCTTCCTTGAAATTCCAAGCAAAAGAGCAAAAGAAAAGCCAGCTCCATTGATGAGTAGCCTAACCTGTCCTTTTTCTGTATCAAAACCAAATGCCTTTACGCCAGATGGTTTCTACTCAGGACTAGATCAATGCCAATGCTTTGATCAACAGTGGGTGCTCTCACTCTTTTAGTCTTCTGGTTCTATAAAAGAGCCTAATCGCTTCTCTGTATCAAGCCTGGGCGTTAATTACCCTTATCACTGATTTAATCTGTAACACCCTTTTTTGGCATGTCATGGATTTAAAGCAGAGTACATTTTCTCTTGCACTAATTGTTGTTTCTAAGGTATAAATTCTTGGTGAACTATTTTGTATCAATACTTCATACAGACCAAATCCTGTCTTTGCAGACATACCAGAGCTGTGGTTGCCTGTGTTGCTGCCAGTGTAAAAGCTGTCGTGCAAGAGCGCACCTCTTGCACCACCAACGCTGTCTGGAGAAGGCTGTGCAAAGGGAAATATAGTCACCTGAAGGTCTTCGCCAGAAACCCAGTGCTCCAGAAAAAAGAGTATTTCTATGTTCTTGTCCTCTAACTTGCACAGTATTGTTGTCCTAGGAGGAAGCAAATATTCCCCAGGGGGCTGCTGAGATGATGCAGCTGCACGCTGGCTGGTGTGGCGGTGGGGTGGGAGCTCTGTCCAGAGCAATGGGAGTGACTGTTCACGCCAATTAGTTTTGATTTCCAATCTGGATGTGAATTGGTTTTGATGCCCAGGGTAGTGATGCCGTGGGCTCCATTTTGGTGTTTCACTTCGAAGTGTGTCAGCTGGAACAGTTTTTCCCTGTTGTTTAGGTGAACTACAAATTAGATGGGCGACGAGCGTTGGTTAAAGAAGGTGACTGTTGCCGTGGCATTACAGCAATGGATTTTCTACGACTCAGTTTGCTGAAACGATTCTGTTTTGCATCTGCTGTAAGCAGCAGTAATCCTAGTGTGGAAAACAACGCAACACCCTTGAAAACCAAATGAGGCCTCTTTCTTCTGAAGTTGACAGTTGGGTCTATTTTTTTATGATGATGTCTTTTAAGGCTGCTAAATTGTTGTCTAATCCTTACCTCAGGGCTAAAAGCCTTTCAAGAGAACAAACACATGTAATATCAAAAAGGAAAGGTCTGTGCTGCACACTCTCCAGAGCAGCTTGTGTGCAGATAACTCCTCAGAGGTTGCATTCAGATGAGCAAATGTGACAGAAGTGCATTCAGTAATAACAATATCCTCAATCAAAGGCATCAGCTGCACTCATATGCACTAAGCCTGACTTCTGAAGTCTTTGAAAGAACGAAAATTGGCACATGTGGATACGGCACCGCATTTGCAAGGTGGTTTGTGAGTATCCCCATGTTATCAGAAAAACATCTGTCTGGGAGAATTTGAGATGTTTCACCTTCCTGCCCCCCAGAATTACAATAATTAACCCATTTTTTTCTTTTCTACATGGTCGGATTACATAATTTTGTGGCAGATATATTATTTAATAGATAGATTAACAGAAAGATTTATCTCATATACATGGCAATAGTTAGATTTCATAGATCTCAGATACTTCTTTTACCCGAATTTTAATTTTTAATTTTTTTTCTGAACCTGCTTTTTATAGTGAACTACCCAGGGAAAACTTCCCTCTCTCCAAAACTGGAGTTTCATCTGTTCTGGCAGACTAGTCAGAATTTGGTTTTGAGTAATCTCTGGGCACAATCATAACAGAAATACCTCTGAATAACTTCCTTCACACATTTAGAAATTTCTGGAGACTGGGGGACTTGAATCCCTCATCAGATATGCAAAGATGTGCAAAAGGAACCTCTAGGTATCTCTTTCAAGGCTGGACGTCAAGGCTGTAGTATCAACTGGGATAGGCAAGCAGAGAACATACATGAAAGGACTTGTACATCTGTGAGAAGGCACTTGGAAATTATGGGGAGAGCCTCTGGTGCAGATCAGTGTGCTGTTAAAGCCCTGTGGTCCCACAGTAACCACTCCTTCAGATCTCCATCAAGATCCCTCCACCCACAGCTGTGGAGGATGGCCGTGTGTAAGGTTGGTGGCTACTTCTGCAAGAGTTTTGAGTTGATCAGAGGCTTGTCTGCTGTCAGAAAGGCAGCAGTCTTGTGCTGTCCCTGCCACAGGCTACTCCTTGTGAAGCATGTGGAGGTCCATGATGGAGATCCATGAGATGGGACTCCTGCTGCAGGATGAAGGGCTGTGTGTACAAAAGGTGACCTGGTCCCTCAGTCAGGGATTGCAGGCAGAAAGGCAAATTGTCCCTCCAGGATTAGGTGAGCAGACTCCAAACCTGAAGCTGTCCCTGATTTGACCACATACGGTGTGTTTCTGGACTGCTACATCCCCTGACTGCCTCTTAACGATGGGTTCCTGGTGCAGGCGCTCTTGACTGTGGATGCAAATGTGCTTTCTGATAGCTCCTGCAACGTCCACTGGACAGTTTCTGTCTTGGTGAGCATTTTTGCCAGTAAAATTATTTATGAGAATTGTGTTCAAAAGGTCATAGGAAATTAATTTAAATAGTCAAATGAATTTTCATGGGAACTTTCTATTTCATTCACCCGGAATTAAAAAGATCAATAATTATTTAATGAGGCTCTGCTCCTTCTGGCTGATGATGTGAGAGTCGTTTATATATAACGACTAAATAAACATTAAAATCTTCCAAAGTAGGCTCCTACCAGGAGCCTTGCCATGATTATACTGTGGAGAAATCAGCTTGTCTTTTAGTGTCTTTGCACAGCAACATGACTGAGAAATGAATTGCCGTGCAGGGAAGAAGCAGAAATTCACCGAAGGCCAGTGAAAGACAGCCATGTGAGTGGAGCATTGGCCGTGCTAGGAAACTGCTTTGCCCAACACATTTGAATTGAACCCCCACTTCTAATTTTTTAATGCAAAAAAAATCCAAAAAACCAACCCCAAGTTCCTCATTGTGTGCCTTTTCCTGCCCATTCTTTTGAGTCACTCAACTCCACATATTCTTCCTGCCCAGCATTTTGGGATTGATTTGACTGGAAATAGAGGCAGTGGAAAAGCCAGTGGACAAGCCGTGCTCACTTAGTCGCAGTTTCTAAGCACAGTCAAGACGCAGTTGTACCGGGGGTATTTGCACCTGATGTGGAGGCTTGGGAAGAAACTGAGAAATTTGTATCACCTAGAGGAAGATTTAGCTTCATGGGCAAAGCAGTGTTGGGGACCTTTTACATATCTTGGGGGCTGAACCGTGTTTGTGGCCAGATCTTCAGCATCCAGGAGTGCAATGGGACAACCAAGCCAGGAGGGAAGGAACTGGCACGCGCTGGGAGGAGATATTCCCAGTCTGGCTCCCTGTGGCTTCCTCCTGTGATATTTATTGTTCGATCTGCTCCGGACAACTCACTACCTGTGTGTGGGTTCCCTCTGGGAAAGCCATCCTTGAAAGGTTATTGTCATCTGAAGATGCGAATTCATCCCAAACAAGATGTTGTGATTCTGAGCTAAGAGTTGTATATGTGGGGTGGTACTCAAGAAGGGCTATTTTGCTTTAAATTTGCATCCTATCTGTATTTGGATTAATTTTTGAAAGCTGACAATGTCTAAGGTTTGTGGGTGTGTAACAAATTCAGAATTAGGCCCCAGAGGTTTATCTCTGAAGTTGCTGACGTACACAGTCACAAATTTACCACTTTTGTCTTTTTGCTGGTAATTTGTTTACCCAAGGAATTGCACATTTTTCCCCATGGGTCTTTGATAAAGTTAATATGGGAAGCAGCTGGTCAGTGGAACTGGTTAAAAAAAGCAGAAGAAAGTTTTCTGCATTCATTTAAATTTTCCATCAAATAAAAGCAATATTTAAAAAGATTAAGGAAAAAAAAAGGAAAAAAAAGAGTTCTGCTGCTTACATATAACTCCAGCACCCATGCACAGAGTCCGGGCAGTCACCATCTGTTAAACATATTGCTTGAAACATCTTATTGCCTGTGTTTTAATAGGTTATATATTAAATTCTGTACTCCTAAATACAGATACAGCATAGTTCTCAGTCAATATCATGGACATCTCAATGGCTTTACACCAGCGCTGCTGCTTAAAAGCAGGGTATGATACACAGATCTTCTCTTAATGTAGCGACAATTTCCAATAATTTCACATTCCTTTTTTGACCCATTGTGTGGAATTTGGGATTTTTTTATTTTTTTTTTCAGGGAGGGAGATTTTAACTCTAGTTCATTTTATGCAGGAATGAATTGATTTTTACGTAGAACAAAACCTTGATGAAGTGAGAGCATAAACCCAGATTTTTAGCTTACCTTCAGCCTCAGCCTCAGATTTAAGTGTGTTCGTGTAGGAGCTCAATCCTATTATTTTCCTGCATTAGCCTGATCTGGTCACTAGATGTTGCTAGGTATCTATGTTAGTAGTCGTTCTGACTGATTTAACTAAAGTGCTTTATTAAGAAGAGAACATTACTATCTGTAACAACTTAAAGAGTTATTGCACTCAGTTTATAAAAGTTATCACTAAAAAATCTCCCCGCTTTCCTCATTTCATGATAAAGCTGTGTCCACCTATATTAAAGGACTCTACTGAGCAGAGCAGATTTCCCTGTCACCCCAAACTTTAATTTCATTTATAACACCAGCTGTTTTGGGAAATGTTATTTGCCCTGTAGAAACAAGGATTTAGGCAAACATCCCTTGTCGCTGAGGACCTGAGAGTGGCCCATGATGGAGAACAGGCATGACCTTACTCCGGCTCTGCAACGTGACCAGGGGACCCCTTGCCTCCCCCTGGGCTGCTGGAGAGTCATTTATTCCTCCTGCGACCTTTCTCCTCAGTGGCTTCCCAAGTAAGACATAAGCTTAGTATTCCCAGTGTGTGACTGCTTCCCAGTACTGCTAGATAAAAGTAGTTATACTTAAATATATATATATAAAGTAGATGTACCGAAGAGTCTGTTTAACTGCTGACCGCTACTGTTTTAGAAAAGGGATTTTGCAAGAATATAGCAGTTATTTGGGCATCAGGAGAACTTTGGGCTAATGAGTTATGGTCACATAGGAAGAATGGGCTAGTTATCCTCCTTCATCTGACTAGTCCTTAGGAACAGCAAAAGTGTTGTTGCCGTTCTCTATCCTGGAGTCACCAGATACCTGTGGAGATAATATTCAGGTACCCCCTGAGCAGAAGTACCCCTTAAATCTTAGTGAAAGCTTAAAGTTTAAGCAAAGCTTAGTCTTTCAAAGAGTAACTCCCATACCATTGGACTTATATATGACAAGCAGGCTTGTTTTTTTTTTTAATTGCTGAGGCATGCCCTTTTCTTGAAATATTTCCCAGATCAACAGCTTGTATACAAGTGACACGTCTTGAAATTGGTGGAATGCTTCAGTGAATAATAATTGATCAACAGAGTTGTGCAAAAGTAGTTCATTTCAAGCAAAACATTGAATTCTTAAGTTTAAACTTAATTTTGAGTTGGAGGTGAAGACATACAATTTCAGAAAAATTACAGAACATTTTTTTTTAAAAATTAGCAAGTTACTTTATGTAAGTAATTTTGGATTAGAAATAGAAACAAAGACTTACCAGTTCAATGCCCATATGATTTACTTAAATGTGCTTGAATGTTTTCTGCCAAAACCAGTGATATTTTTCATAATGTGTATATTCATTGTGGGTGGAAATCCTCCAGCCAAACTTTGGCTGTCTCAAGGTTCAGGGCTTAATCTAAGCCAGCAGTTCTGCCTTCCCGGCTCTAGCAAACGTGATTCATCCCATCCTAGGAGAGGTGACTAAGATCAGTAGGATGAATTCACCTGGGCACGTGCCTGTCCCTGCTGATTACAGAGGAAACCCAAATGCCTGGCTCAGTTGGTGTCTAACTTTGGAAGGCTGAAATTAGTTGAAGTGAGGCTGTCTTTCTGTAGAAAAATGCCAAAGCACAGCAGTCAGTGCTGTTCTTTCATTCTTACATGTTCTCATGTTGAAAATACTGAAACAAAATGTTTTGCTCTTTTTTGATGAGTGTTTCCTAAACCAAGAAATACCTGAGTGTCCATTTACTCTCAGGCATCAGGGAAAGGAGAGAAAAAAAAGTATAAACATCTCTGATCAAGGCAAACTGTGATAGACAGCAGGGAACTTGGGGAAAAAATGGAAAAGAGAAGGACTCGGAGGAAACCTTGAGGAGAAGCAGAAAATACCCAGCATAAATCTAAAAACTTTGAATGAAATGCATTTTTTCAATTAAGTTTTATCTGTCTGATGAAAAACAGGTTCTCTATTTTTCTCGAAACTAGCTTTCGTCAGAAAGAGCTGGCTGAATTGGGCTATCTGAATCTTACAATTTATCACTGTTCTTTACCTTAGAAATATAATTTGTCTCTTCTTTCCTGCACTAGAAAGATAGTTTATTTGAATCAGTCTGAAAGGCAAGAAAAATCTGAAACCACATTCTTGTAATTATTTTTTAAAGTCCATGATGTACAGAAGCGCCATAGATGAGTAGTCTAGGAAGAAGTATGTATTATAGGGCTGGTAATCACAGCGTCCGCAGGACTGCTAATCCCAACATTCGAAGACCTGTGATTTCCTTCACAGGTTTTGATAATTCACACTCACATTGCTCTCCTTTTCTAAGGGGTCTTTAAGTAAATGCGGTTTGCATCCCTCCTGGGAATCTCAGGCTCTCTCTTGTAATTGAGTCTGAGGCCATATTCAGCAAAAGATCCCCTAAAAAATAACTACTTTGCTCCAGGATTTAATCCAGGGGCAGCTATTTCTCTTCCATTGCTGGGACACAGGGAAACAATATTGACCGGCATTTGTTTTTAGCCCGTAATCTGTGGGCATCTGTGGGCTTCTGGTCTTTATTTAAGAGATCAGCTAAAAGTAACAGAATCCATCAAACACAACTGAAAAACATTTGAGGTTTATATACTAGTGAGCAAAGTAAGGAAGCATTTTCTTTCTTATTTCATTTTCCCCCAAGCCAATAAAAAGCCTATAAAGGCGGGGTGTATCGCGTATTTTTGTAGTTCTTATACACATTAGTTATCAGTAGGGTGTGTGATGTTTTGCAAAGATGATATTGATTTTTTTCTTTTACAGGTGGAGTGACTGAAGCACAGAGAGGCATAGTGTGACGTACCAAACCCTGCAGAAGTCGTTCTGCACCTCACACATGTGGAACTGCCACTCTTCAAGGACAGTTTTGGTTCAAAATGGGCAAAACTGGCAAACCTAAGCTCCCCCTCTGGGTTTCGGTGCCCAGACTGCCTTGGCAAGGACCAGGTGGGGAGGCAGTGTAAGCACAGGGGATGGTGCCTGCTGGGGACATGGACTCCTGCCGGCAGCCTGGCCCGTGGTCACACCAGCTACTGGACCACGGGACTCTGTGGTGCAGGTGGGGGCACCCTGGGGAGCCACCCCGCTCCTTCCTGCTGTAACGCCAGCAGGTTCCTACTTTCTCCTCTGACCTTTTCCAAGACGGACGGGAGGGATGGGGAATTCAGGAGGATGCCCCAGGAAAATATCAAAACTTTCCACTTGGCTGCCCAGTCACTGTCCCCTGCCCGCACTGCTGGAGCTCACCTTTCCCTGCCTCTGGGCACAGGGAAGAAGAGCTCGGCAGCTTGGGTAGATGCTGCTGCCGGGAGGCCTGCGCAGTCGCTGGTGCCTGCTTGTAGAGGCTCACCGTTTCCACGGCACGGCTGGCAGGTTGTCTGCTCTTCCCTTCAAAGGTATTCTTCCCAAAATTGCTGACCATAACATGTTTTTCTTGGCCTCCTGACTCTTCGGTGCACCCACCTTTGCGAAGCTGCTCTTCTGCAGTAAGTACGCTGCGTGCAGCTGTGCCCACAAGGTATTTATCCTGCTATTTTTTTTTTTTAAATTTGAAGAAGAAGTAAAAAAAAGAACTTCCATTTGTAACTAAATTTTGCATGTATGGAGAGAAGTCTACGGATTCAAATGTGTTAAGTATCCACACAGTTAACAACATGTCACTTGGTGAGAGAATTTTCATAATTAATGAACTGGTTCAATTTGCTCTGCCGCTTGACTTTGATTAATACATTTTTGAGTGTTCCCACTGGGACTCTGTCCAGTTTGTTTAGTAAGCGCTTATGTCTATATCCAGTTCATGTGTATGGATCAAAGTGTTGGCACCAAATACTGGCAATATTAGGTTATGGTACAGCCATTCTGACTCCACTTAAAAAGAAGATAGCAATATATCTTAAATCAAGTTCTTTGTGACTCATTTAAAACAAAAAGAAAAAAAAAAGGAAAGAAATTTCACACTGTATTGTGTGGAAATGCTGTGATTTAAAAGTTCATCTCACGCAAGCTTTGCCAATTAAAGAGGTATTTATCAATCCAGAGAGTAATTGTGCAGACCCAAACCAGCAATTTCTTCAATATTAAGCACTGAGCTGCAAAACTTCCATAATTAACAAGCCTAATGAACGTTGCCATTTTTGCCCGGCTGCTGCGATGGCGTTGCACGCTTATCTCACAGTTAGGCTTTGGAAGTTCCCTCAGCCCCCTGCACAGCACAAGAGCATGCACCAGGTTTTATAAAGGGGTCGAACCCTGGCCTGATTCAAGGCACGAGGAGGGTGGGCTCCACGGCGCGCGTTGCCTGGAGCAGGGGTGCAGGGGGCTGCCAGACGCAGTGTCCCCGAGGGGACGGTGGAAGTGGGTGGCTGTCCCATATGGCTGCCCCATGGCATTTCCAGAGCCCTGTCCAGGGGTGCCCCTTCCTTCTGCGGCTGTCCCCCAGCCCCCACTTGCACCTCCCTGGCCAGCTGGGGGTGAGGGGCTCTCGTCTCACGTCTACCTGAACAGGATGGTCTGGCAAAGGAGAAGTAACTCATGGCTGTAGGGTATTAATTGACCCCATGCTTGGTCCGGCTACAAATATCCCGTTTCTGTCAGGAGCAGTATTTATCATCGGTATGATCCCACCAGGGTGCGAAGGGGGGACATGTGGTAGGTACGAAAGTTTCTTTTATAGTGAAACCTCCAGCATAGCCAGGAAAAATTCAGTTCGTTTGGTTTTCATCTTGAAGGAGACTTCTACCTCCCAAATTCCATGGGGCATATTCTGTGCTTGGTGTAGGTGTATAAATGTTGCCGTGCTTGATTAGCGTTAGTGGGTATGTTGGGGAAAGAGAGGTTCTGCCAGGTCGTGCAGAGCGCCATTGGCAGTCTGCGTGTTAACTCAGGGCTATCCTAGCCTTATTCTGAAGGCTGTCATGTGGTGCTGAAGTACTTCTCTGGTTTGGTTTCCTGGGATAAATGTCATCCCCAGAGAGCTGGAGGCATGAAGAGGATAAATGACAGTGTCAGAAAGCCCCCAGAGAAATCCTTTGTAGTAAGAAAATATGAGAAGGCTCAAAACAAGTTTTCAGTGAACGCTGTGTGTATATATCTATATATCTATATATATTTAGAGGTATCTCCACATCGGCTCAGGGCTCCCAGCTCTGTGCCCTTGGCTCACAGCACTGTGCTTTCAAATGACGGCAGTTGGAGAAGCATATCTTAAGCCTATAGGGTTTAAATTAGTTAGAGAAGTTCCCCTGAGCTCAATCTCTGCTTTCCCTGGGGGTGACGGGGACCAGGCAGTTAATCACCAGCAGTAACAAACTGTCATGCCTGCTGCCCTGGTTTTGTTCCGATGTTACAAGGCTGAATGATATTGGATAATGAACAATGGGAGACAAGCTGATGGAAACACAGAGAACACTGGCAGATTTAAGTGCGCATTGTTCAGCTACTAGTAGGAGAACAGCCTCAGAAAAAAATGTATTCTTTTTAACTTTTCCCATGGGGTTCCTGCTCCCATAATACTCCAGTGAGTTTTATAGCTGTTTATTCCCGCCCGGCGAGGACGCCAAAGCAGTGTTTGTATCTAGCGGCTCCATCGGCAGCATTTGTCTTACGATTTATGTCTTGTCATTAAAGCACTTGCATGCAGTCTTCGGCCCAGCAAAAGAATGCATGGAACACGCTGCACATAGCAAATAAACTCTGCAAATAACTTGCAAGGATGGGTCCTTGCTCGTTCAGTGCTTTTAGTCATGTGGTTATTTTCATCGCATACGTTACAGGTGACTCGCCAGGAAATTCTGAGTTGGTTAATGGCCGTTTTCCTCTAACATATACTGAAAGAACTGTAAAACCAAACCACTCATTAAACTAAGCACGCTGTCTAGAATGGTATCCACACAGATTTGTCTTACGCATTTGAGGGACTCCTTCCTTTTTAAACCCTTGTCTGTAAGCACTTTTTCTCTTTTCCTGAAAGAGGCGGAACAATTCTGGTAGCCTAAGAGTGAGGTACAGCTCTGTATTTTCAGAACAGTGTACGATATAAAGCAGCCTGTTTAGCCTGTGCTGGTTTTTTTAACCTTATTGTGTATGGAGTACTGTGTACATGAGTACTGAAACAGAGCGCAGAAAAAGTGCTGTGTCTTTTTAGGTTTATTTGATATATGTGCTTGGCAGATGTTTTTCAGGGGCCCATTTTACTCTTTGCACTGACTATTGATCAGCCATTTGGTTTCTCTTCTTCGATGCCTAACTTTCAGTAGTAGTGGGACAGGATACTTAAAAAACGAGAAAAATGAAACTGAGAAAAATATAATGCTGACAAGCAGACTCAGAATCAGAATCAGGTGTGAGAGGAAAAAGGAGTTAAAAGCATGACTTGTTTTTAACTAATTGGTTAGAGTTCGAATGGACATTCTGTCTTTAACAAATCCTCCCAGTAGCGCACAGGCTGCTAAAGACTGGTTGCCAATCCAGCAGCAGGGCCAGGGCTGGGAATTTGGGCTGCCATTTCTGGGTTGTTACTTTTCTTCTCCAACTACTGCAGCGTAACATCTCACAACATCGTTTTGTCTGGTTGCAGTGGAAACCGTACTTCGGGGACAATGCTACCTTTTGGATTGTCTGTTTATCAGCACACCCTCTCCCCAGCAGACGTTTCGAACATTTTGGCCAATGACAACTCAATTTGGTTGCAGAGAAGTTTCAGGAGGTGGGACCAGTTAGCTCCTTGACCTTATGCTGTAGCACATTAGAAAAATATAAGTAAACTCAAAGAGTGAGGCACTGGCACAGGTTGCCCAGAGAAGCTGTGGCTGCCCCCTCCCTGGCAGTGTTCAAGGCCAGGCTGGATGGGGCTTTGGGCAACCTGGTCTGGTGGGGGGGGTCCCTGCCCATGGCAGGGGGGTGGAACTAGGTGATCTTTGAGGTCCCTTCCAGCCCAACCCATTCTGTGATTCTATGACTGCTGTGCTGCTGTTGGGTATGTAGGAACTACTGCTTACTGGATGATCTTTGAGGTACACGCGTGACCCCTGCAGGGGAACAGGGGCTGTGAGGAGTGCAATTCAGGGGCTATACTGTGTGTCCTCCATAAGGCCCATGTTAAGTGCATGAAAATTTGATGGTTCCACATTCCTGGTCTTATCTCACCGTAAATCATCTATGGTTGTTCTACTTTGATGCTTTTGTGACATTTACTTGCAAATCCAACACCCTTTACATCCCCTCACTCCAGGCACACCAAAGGTCCAGTTCTGCTCACAGCGTGGGCAATGGCCAGCCCCCTTCCCAGTGTGGATCGGTGCTGGATCTGTCTGGGCATCTGCATATGCTTTGATAATGCTGTATTGGGTCAGGTTTTGTTCTGTGTTTTTTACACCAGCGTACATGCACATCTGCCGTTTGTCATCCTGAGAACTGAAATGTTGAAAGAAGCTTCTAGTTGGGTAAACTTTTTGCCTTCCAGAAAAGTCTGATGTTGGTTTCAGTGTTATTGTCACCTTTATTTAAGCTCTTCCTCCAACAGAAAACATGAGAGATCAGAAGAGATAAGGTTTTAAAGGGGGGAAATATCAAGATATTTAAGAGAAGAGGAAAATTGGCATGATTGACTGGAAAAGCCAATGAAGTCCTGGAAAGAAAATTAACCAGGCTGCTGTCGCTTCTGACACAAGAAGCAGGGAGGGAGGAGTGGAGCACAAATTAAACTAGCAGATGGGAGACTTACAGTCAACAAAAACATCCCAGTGCGGTGCTGTGGGGTGAAGCTGTGGGGCTCATGTCACATCAGTGATGACAGTAGGAATTTGCTGTGTTCGTAGAGACAAATGGGATGCACAGGCGCCAACTCCATCCCAGCACCCAGACAAGATCCTTCTCACCCGTAGGAAGAAACACTTGCTGAATGAGTCAAAAATGGGCTCTCCTCTGTCTCAGACAGCAGCAGTTAAATTCTTCCTTGTGCATCTCTGCTCCAGTTCTGAAGCATACCAACTAATTTAGGTGATCGATCCTTTTTTTGTAATTAAATCCAACTGTTGATGTAGTGTCGTTGCTTACATCATAATACAGTATTACTGTAATGCTTAAGCACCTTTGTTATGCACCCCAGTGGGTTCAGCAGTGTAGAAACAGAGGGAAAAGATAGTCCTACACCCAGAAGCACAGTTGCCAGTTCAATCTAATAAGGGTCTTACTACTTCAGGGAGAGCAGCATGTTAACTTAGAAAATGCTGTGCTGACTTTTCTGGTTGCAGAAGCACGTGTGGAAAAAGTAGTGCTCGATCAAAACAGGATCTGTCACTGTCATCTGCTAATGAAACACTGCAATGGTCACTCTGTATTTCCAAGAATAAAGGAGAAGGACTGGTGCTATTTTGCTGCTTCTTACAGAACACAAAGGTCAGTGACATGCAGAAAATGGCATTTAATTTACTAGACATTTGTATTATAAACATTATTCCCAGACAAGCAGGAAAGTCCCAAAAATCTGAGTCACGGGTGTTTGAATAGATGTTTTGTAAGGCCAAGTGCAGACCTTTATAAATAAAGCATTGATGAAATAAACAGTCACTTTGTATCAAAAAGGGAAAGTTTTCTATACACACATGCAGTGTTCACAAAACAGCGCCATGATTTAGAAGCTTTTTTTTTAAAAAAAATGTTAATTCAGTCAGAATATTTATTCTGTCTAACCAGCATGTTAACTGGTTGCTAGTCTGAGATGTACATTTTTTTTACTGAGCGTGTATCTGCCTCAGCTCATGCTTGTGCCTAATTTATAACGTCTTAATCTTCCTTCCTCTTGATCTTAGTTACGATCATGACCCTTAAATGATAATTTTGAGCTACTGTGAGGATTCAAGATGTGTTCACTGTATGAGAAGAAAGGTAGATGAATCTCAGGTCTTTAAAACACGAAGCCACTTTTTGCTGCTTGAAATGTCACATCTCCCTGTGCCCTCTGACTCCAGGCAAGTTATTTCCCACGCAAGACTTCCCTGAAGACACTTTTTATTGAACACTAGGCAAACACTACTCCAAAGCTCAGCAGGTGCAAACAGGAGACTGTGAGATGTTTGTCCTGCCCCACCAGGGTGCAGGACTGGGAAGGCAGACCCAGCTGCCGTCGCACCTTGCTCAGCTGCTGGCCTGCTGAGGTACCTTACGTTGGGCTCCTTCAGCCGCTCCGCTCTGCTTCCTGCCCCTCCATTTCTCTTGCTCTTGCTGTGGATGCTAGCAGGGCCTCTGCCCATGCATTTGCACAGACTGGTGCCTTCTTGCCGAAGGTGTCCCTGAGGAAGGCTTACTCTGATGAATAAAAAGCGAAAAAGGACTGGAAAAGTTTCACTTGCCTCATTTTTTACAGCATCTTCATTTTTCCTTGTGCCTATGCCCTGATGAAATCGTCCTGATTCTCTGCTGCCTTGGACAGTACTCGCCTTGTGGTTATGGAAAAGAAACACCAAGAGAGCTTTGGTGTCAGCACAATTTTGCTGCAGACAGATGTGCTGTAGCAGTAGTAGGGGTTTCTACCCTTCCCTGCAAGATGCAGTGGCAAGAATTTCCTGTTATTTCCTTGAGAGTAAGAGAACGCTTCTCCCATTGAAATCACGAGGGCCCTGAACTCATGAGTCCAGTCCTGCTCTCATTTGAGACTGAGAAAAGGATCAGAGGGAAGAGCAGCAGCCTGGGGAATGAAAGCACTTTGCAACTGCAAAACAGCTGACAGCAGCAGATGAAAATGTGTGGAGAGGCAAAAGAACATTAGGTTATAAAAGCTGGATTTAATGTTGGAAGTCTTAAAGTAAACTGCATTTCACCATTATTTTATATTTCTTTCCTTCATGTACCCTGGGAGAGTAGGTGACAGAGGTACTGCAGGAACAATTAGTTTCTCTGGTAGATCGAACAGAAGGAGTAATTCCTGCAGGGAAACCAAGAGTAGTGCATGCCATGTTTGGGGGCTTTAAATGCCAGGAGTTTGCCTACCCACCTGCCAGGGAGCATCAGGTGGTTTGGGGGGACCATCCTGAGAACACGCAAGATGTTCTGTTTCCTCTGTCATGGGAGAGCATCTCTTCTTTCCTGTTAGTTAGTTTCTTGAATTATTCTGTAACGATAGCGGATGTTTTGCTTTTGTATATAAAGCTAAAGCATGCAAAAAGTTACTGGCGTCATGCAGAGATATAAACAGATACTTGCCTGCCAATATACCTATCTCTCTTTCTTACATGTTTATACTATTCAGGAACAAAACAGCACCAGGCCCACAACTGGCTGCTAAAAAGACATTTTCCCAACACTGCTAATGGGAAAGTGTGCTATGGGATGTGGTAACAACCCAAATAATAACAAAACAAGAATAGCCTCTTTGCATGGATTTCATTTGCTTGCCTTTTGCTTGATTGGGCAATTTGGGGCCGAGATTTTAGGCACAACTTCAATCGACTAAGAATAAAAATAAAAACTCGTATCCAGAGGGCATGAGCAATTAAAGACAACTGTGGGAAATGTCATTTGCAGAAGAACACTTCCTTTCTTTATAAAGTGTGCGACAGATGTGAAAGGGCAAGAGCTCCATGACCAGGCACTCGGTACATGTGCTGCTTTCTCCAGGTGAATATCCTCTCTGGCTATGGGTTGCCCATATAGGATGGCTCCCCAGGGCTCCCTCCTGTTTTCCTTGGTACTGTTAGGTGCCGGTCCTCATCATGGCATGGTTTAGCTTTGCTGGAAAATATCCAGAAGCAAAGGGGCTGGTGAAAATAGCCTTCAGCTACCTTTGCAGCCTTCTAACTTGCAGGTACCTGGCAGGAGCTTGAGCAGCACAATGACCTCCATTTCAGGGCATTTCCCCCATATCACAAGGCAATCTTGATAAGATGATGCCCTACCCATCTGCTTTTCTTATGGAGATGAGAGGGCACTGGTAATGTCACATCTTTTCCTCCCTAAGTCTAGGGACCTGTCCTTGCTGCTGGGGACACGGACCTGCCTCTGAGCTCTGCATCAGCTCCTCTTGCAAGGGACTGCCTCCTTTCCTGAAGGTAGAGGACATGGACGTAGCTTGGGGACACACTGGCTACTCCTTGTGCCTCTCCTGAGCCCTTGGAAGCCTTCACTCCCTTCTGCTTTTACCAAGGCGGGTGGTCTCACACTGCCCTGAGACCTGTTGTTGTGCATACTGCACGTTAGGGAAAAGATTCTGTTTATTCTGAAGTGTTGAGAGCTGAAGGAGCTTTGCAAAACACTGTGTGGTCAGAAGAGGAACAAAGACAAAGATACAGCCAAAGAAAGACAGCCTTAGGAGGGAAAAGCAGGAATGTGGAAATCCTGCCTGCAGCTCCCTCGAACAGCCACTGGCTGAAGGTGACAGCTGATGCAGGGGTTTAGGCAAATGTGCTCTTATTCAGAGGAGGCAAAAAATGGATGCCAGGAAGGTGTGCAGCCCGTGAGCCTGATGTCCCGTTGTGGAGAGTGGTGTTTGGCACATGGGCATCCTGCGGTTTTGCAGCACTGTGGTGTCTGCAGGATGCAGCTCCATTCACTACAGTGATTGGCAAGTTTCTCTGCTGTTTTGGTAGGACTGGCAAAATAATGCCTCTTCTGCTGATCTCACTAGGTGTGCCCAGGATGCCTCGCTGCCCACAGGTGAATTACTGCATGTCTCTTTTCTCAGCTCAAAGCCTAAGAATGCTGCATTTCATCCCTTACCTTGCAACATTTGCACACCACAGGAATGGATGAACATAGCTTTTGAAAGAGCTACATTTATGTCAGAGTGGCATGATGCTATGTTTTAAAGACTTTTGATGGATATAAGTAGGTGAACTTTCATAACATGTCTAGAAAGGAAGAATCCAAGTTAAAGGGCATGAAGTGAAAAGGCATCACTGGTGGCAACCTTGTGATCCCTCACAAGAGTGTAGATAAAGCTGTGATCACTATGGCGTGAGTAACTCCCTCCATCCCACATGAAATAAATCCCTGTGTTCCTTGATGTGAAGACCATAAACACCTCGTACCAGTGCCTGCTGCTAGCAGTTCAGCTTGCCTGCATTGCCACGAGCATGTGCAACACACGTGCCCGGTACATGCTTTGCTGGCATCAGTCTCAGCCCTGCAGGAGTGGATGGGATGGTGCCCAAACCTTCTCTTGCCCCCTGTGTCTGCTCATGTCTTGCCCTGGGCATGTTTACTGGGTTTTCCACTTTCTAAAATGAGCACTGGGCAACGATCTCCCTGTTATTTATATAACCTTGGTGCTGTCTGATGCTTAGGCTAAAGGTGGGACGGAGTTTTTGGAGCTGCTGCTGTGATGTGAGATGGTAACCACAGTTCTGGCAGATTGTATAGTGTCAAGGAGGTAGCTAAAGCTGGATCCTCCTAGCTCTGCTGTGTGGACTGCTCAGTGCAACGGCCATTTCAGGCAGCAGGAACCCTCTTCGTCATAAAGTGAAAGAAGAGGTTCACTGCAGATCGTTTTAGAGGAAAGGCTGTGCCGTATGGAGAAGCCCAGCTTTGTATTAAGTCCCAGCTAAATGCAGATCTTCCACTAAAATCAGCTCACTTCATTCTTGTGATACAATGAGTGAAGTTGTCCTGTGGAAAAATTACTCTTTGAATGTACATAAGGAAACATGGCTTGGGATCCTTCTTACAATACTGAAGTAAAAAGAATTGCTTTGTTATTGAGGGTATTGTTTCAGAAAGAAGTGAACAGTGTCTCTTTGGGTAAAGAATATGTCCTCTGGGTAGTTCTGTCTCGTTGATAGACCAGCCAGTTTGAATGGCATTTCTCTCTGAGCTTGGATTCCTCCTAGCATTGCAGTGGAGTTTTATTCCTCTGAGAGCGAAAATAAGTTCTTGCCATCACAGGACTTTTCTTCATTTGGAGAAAGAGGTCTTCGGAAAGGACTATGGCATGATATGGGCTGAAATGGTATGCTCACCATGGAGAAACTGGTTTGTACAAAGAAAAGCCATTGTATCTTCCTCTATAGACTTCTTAACTGCAAACTAAACCTAAGCTTGTTTTGAATTCTTCTCCCAGTTTGCCTTCCATTTTCTTAGATCTCTGGGTCCCATCTGTGAGTGGAAATGTTTGCCATGCTGAGGAAAGAGGCTGTCACAGCATCTCTGGACCATCTTCAGTGAAAAGTCTTATAGGAGAAAGTAAGTCTATGAGATCTTCAGCTTTCCTTTCATTCATGTAAGAAACTAAGGTAGATGCAGTGATAGTTTTGAGTTTTTCCCTTGTTACTATTTCCCTTTTTAAAAAAAAAAATAGCTGAAGAATAACTCTTCAAGCTGAACCCAGCAACATGGAGGTTGTGCTGGTGGGCTACAAATGAGAAATGAGCTGACGAACAGTTTGCAGTTTCCTTTGGTCAAAATGACTTGTCTCCATGAGTGTAGGAGTGTTCTTGATTTCCTGATTCATTGGTTATACCCATGAGGTAGAAACCTTGTAGGAGGTTTCATAGTGGAACATCGAGTCAAATTTAATGCTTTGGTCTTTATCTTCAGGGCACTTAGTGAGCTGGACACAGGTTTTGTAAACATTTACTTAAACCTCTGGGAGGCAAACAGCTATGAAGCTATCTGTGAGGATGGAGATTTTTGCCATAAGCCACAATTTATGTTTTTTCAGGGGCTGTTCTGAGGCAAACTCCTGCAAGAACTGAGAAAGATCCTGGGCTTTGCTATCTTTAATTCCAGTTCTCTCTGATGTGCCTTGTGTAACTTAAGTTTAAGGTGTGCTGATATTAACCTCAATAAAACGTTGCAACAGTTGTACAACTTTTCAGTGCAGAGCTGATAGGAGCACGAACAAGCTAGAGGTGTCAGGTGCTAGACATGATACAAAATGCTCTGCATGTTCTACTGCCTTCGTTACAAAGACTGTCTCAAAAGCATATACAGAATAGAGCAAAATACGCACTCTAGAGGATCAAAGCTACTGCACTTCAGGCAAGCGTTTGCAATTAAAGTATTAAAATTATAACAAATATGAATTTTCAACTCAGTGTTTCAAAATATGGGAAAAGATTAAGATGTTCTGTATTTAATATTAACTTGAGGCTGCAAAAGGTATCCTGATTTGATTAGCTAAACTTAAAAAGCATGTGCAATGAGGAATTGTTGCACTAGTTCTATTTTCTGGCTTTCTTTCTCAAGGACAGCTCCTGGAACCAAGCTGCCTATCTGTCTGTCCGGGTTTTGCTTAAGTCCCAGCACTGCTTTAAAACTGGACCAGTTTCACCTAAATTCATGGAGGAAGTCAACACCTCAAACAGATGATGTGTAGGTATTTGTGAAAATTTAAGGTTGGATGGAGGAGAGATCTGCCTCAGTACCCCACTGTGAGGAGGGCCACAGCACAAACTCCACGGTTACAGGTTTTGTTTGAATTACCAGATACCCACTTAGCACAGCTCAGGCTACAGCCCTTGCCATGTTGTTGTCAGCCAGTAATTACATCTTAGTGAGAGCAGATGAATCTGAAGTCTGCTGGCATGGAGGGAAGTTACAGATGTGGCAGAAAGTGAAGAGAGCGAATGCAATGGGAATGGCAGGGAGCTCTAATGATTCAGGGCATACTTCTATAAGAAATAACACTTTATTAGTTCCTCTGCTCAAAGTATTGTAAAATTAAATGGTAAGACTCCAAACCTTGCATTTGAGGTTTTCAAAGGCTGCTAAAGGGATTGTAAGGCCATTGACGTTCATTAAGTTTGTAAACTTCTCAGGATCTTCACCTAGCAATGAAGGGGCTTGTTGAAGACATTGCAACAGATGAATCTTTGGGTAGCATTTTAGTAGATGACCTCTCGGAGTTAGTGAGGTCAAAAAAATCATTAGGTGAAAACTCTGGGGGATTACATAAAAGCGTTGATTCAGCCCACAATAAGGCAATAGAAAGACTCCAAGTATTTCCCTAGAAAATGGCTAACCTGGGCAGACAAAAAAATATCTAGCAGCTCTCCTGTACATTTTTCCCAACATTGACAATTCTGGTCATGTGTGAACTTTGCTGATCATTATGAGCCACTTTGAGAAGGAGAGGAAAGTAATTACTGCTGCCTTCCTAAGGATCACGACCACTTCCGATGGTGTGCACGACAGCAACCAGCTCAGGATCTGGGTTTGCACTGTCACTCTGGCTGTCCCAGTCTGCTTTTTACACAGCTTTTGTTGTGAGACTGGAAGGTGGTAAATCATTTTTAATATTTCTTATTCCTCGAATTGCCTGTAAATGAGCAAGTACAAAAGGAAAGTGGAAGGTGATGGTGATTCTTTGCTATGACCAGTAAAAGAAAGATAATAGAGAATCAGACTTCACAATATCCTGATACAAATGGCCATGGGGGAAAAAAGAAGTAAAAAAAAAGGTTAGTGAGCCAGAATTTCAGGATGTGTAAATCATGAAAGCTTTATTGTAGTCAACAGATCTTCATTCTTTTCACCTCCTTTAAAATGATTTATACAGCAGAAAAGCAGACACAGCAGCATGCAGAACTTTCTGGCCTATCTCTAAAATATTTAGCTTGCCCTAGAGTTGTCTGAAACCAGAGATATCAAGAGCTGCCAAGTCTGGAATTTGGATTATGTTAAATCCTGTATTGTTCCCCTTGCAAGGTGGTGTGATTGCTACATGCTCCTCTTCCTTTTACACTCCAACAAACTGTAAATCAACCTTCAGAGGAATGGTAAGTTTAGCCCTGAATTGGAAAAATTATTTTTCTGCTCAAGCTGTTGCACTCACTTTCAAAAACCTGTGCAGCTTCACCTCTGTCCGTACATCCAATCTGACGTACCATGACATACCTCCTCCTGTGCCTGCCAGACTGCCAGCACCAAATGGTGCGATGGCACCATCATCTCCCTCTCTGCTTCTTCTGCCTGGCCATCATCTACAAGGTTTTCCTTAAAACTGCGCTGCGTTTACATTCTCCTTGCTCAAATCCAATCCAGAGGTCTGCTACTGCTCTCATTGGTGATTCAGTGCTCATTTTTTTTCTCCATTATTTTTCTGGTTGTTTTGATGTTGGTGTGGTAATCTACACTGGGGAAAGGGTCACTGGAAAAAACATGGAAAACATACATCTGTTTCTTAAGGGCAGAGCATAAAATGAAATACCAGAGATGAAAAATAATCTAGAAAAATATGTTCTGAAAAATGAAGTTCAGATTCTCAAGCTGAGTTTGCATTGATGTTTCTCCAGAGATAACTGTTGTTAGAAACTTGGCCCACTTGCATGTAATTTTAGAGTATGATCTACTGAATGTTTATCATCTGCTAACGTGATTGCTAACATGTAATTCTGAGATATATTAACTGCTACTCAATGTTAGTTGTTTGGTTAAGGTGAGGAAAGTCAGGATCCTGTGAAGTGAGAGCTGGTATGATGTAACAGAAAGACTCCTGGTGTCCCTGGTGCACGGATTTCCTACTCAGATAAGACATGAAAAAAAGTGGGCTGTTTGTAAAAGGGTCAGCAGTATTCCTTACACACTGCAATGCTGGTGTTAACATCTCTCACCGGCTTTGTTTCTGAATTTCCTTGAGGTAATGCCACAGGAAATCTCTGTTAAAAAACTAGAGGTTTCTCTGTATTTATCAAGGCGCAATTTCTGGTGAGACCCCACCTGCAGTACTGTGTCCAGCTCTGGGGTCCCCAGTACAGGAAAGACATGGAGCTGCTGGAGTGGGTCCAGAGGAGGGCCACAAAGCTGATCAGAGGGCTGGAGCACCTCTCCTGTGTGGACAGGCTGAGGGAGTTGGGCTTGTTCAGCCTGGAGAAGAGAAGACCTTATTGCAGTCTTCCAATACCTGAAGGAAGTTTATAAGAAAGATAGGGAGAGACATTTTTGTAGGGCCTGCAGCCATAGGACAAGGGGTAATGGTTTTAAACTAAAAGAAGGCAGATTCAGACTACATATAAGGAAGAAATATTTTACAGTGAAGGTGGTGAAACACTGGAGCCGGTTGCCCAGAGAGTTGGTAGATGCCCCATCCCTGTAAACATTCAAGACAAGTTTGGACAGTTCTCTGAGCAACCTGATCTAGTTGAAGATGTCCCTGCTCATTGCAGGGAAGTTGAACTAGATGACATTTAAATGTCCGTTCCAACCCAACCCACTCTATGATCCTATGATTCTATTTATTCCAAGTTGTTATCTTCTAAAGGCTAACAACTTTTCAAAACCGTCAGAATTATCTGGATTTCTTTTTCCTTCTCTTCTTTTCTTTTTCTCATTGGACATTGAAATTTGTTAGTTTTCAGAGACCGGCACAGACAGAAGCAATCTTTCACCACAAAACATTATTTAGTAACTCAATAGTTACTTTAATGTGTCTCATTATAATTCGTATGTCATGCCATGGTACTTTTTATTCTCTTTTAAAACAAATGCAAAGATTGCAAAACATTTTAAAGTTGTTATGCTGGTTTTGCTTTTCCTGGAAAATAGAACATTTTTAAGAAAGTCTAATGTAACAGTATTGAGGATGACCATTTTTCTTAGTAATAGGATAGTTTCTAGCACTGCTAACTACCTGTGTCCCTATTTTAACATGTATTTGATGTGCATTATAGGTTAGAGACTGTAATTAGATGGCCTTGGCCCCGGTTGCATGATATAAGTTTAGAAAATGTTGAGTACTCATACTTGTAATAAAGTCCTAGTAGGTCTGTCAACATGAGCACTTAAAAACCGCCTACAAATGGTGTGTCATTTTACAAAACCAGGCTATATGATCAGTGGGAAAATCAACCTAGTTCTGCATTATAGTCTGCAAACTGTGTGGTTTTATGTCACCAGATACTGTTATATGCTGATTGAGCTGAAATTTTGTTCTGAAAAATAGTTGTCATTACTACTTCATAGCACTCCCGTGTTTATGCAAGCAGTAATTTCATGCTGAAGGGGATCAGCAAAAGTGTTTTCATATGATATTTCTTGGGGTGTAACATGATTTTCTGGAAGAAAATATGTAAAGACAGGGAAGTGTTTGTACCGTATCTATCCCTGGGGCCTAATGTTCAAAAAAAAGAGAAGGAGAGATATTTCATGGTAAAGTTACCGTGTGAATTCCCACCCCCGTATACGTTAAGCTTTTCAGTCATTTGTTCAATATGGGGAAGCCTGAGATACAAAGCCCGTGACAAAATTCAGTGTGTGCAGTATTTAGAGATGCCTTTACAAAAACCATTGGTTTTGACAGCAGCAGTGTTGCAGGCATGGTGGGGAAAGGAGGAAGAAAGTGGTCTTCCAGTATTTTCACCCATCATTTGCTCCAAAATTGTTACCATACGTGGGAGAATAAAGGTAGAGAGACATTTGTACCTGGAAAAAATAGGTGCACACATTAGTGACGTGATCCATGACATCTTAAGAATTGCTTTCAGCCTTAACTTACCTTTAAAAATGAAATCTAGCTGTTGATTTAGACCAATGCTCTTCATCACTTGGAGAGTGTTTGAGTAGGTTCCCTCTTGTTCCTGCAAATTCAAGGTTTCCAGCTGAGTTTGGGTCAGAAGACATTGATCGTCTGTTTTAGTATTAAATTCATTGTTAGCTAAGATACTGATAAAATACCTAACTGTCCATCAACATAGAAGTTCTACATAATCAAATAAGGTTGATTAAGCTAGTAGAGAGAAATTATTTACATTAGTAAAAAAGGGGAAAATCATGGGATGCAATGTGAAAATATGGGCAAAATAGGAGTTTGGGTTTAAATAATTTACCCCAAAAGGGAATAAACAAATAAGTTAGCAGAGAAAATAATTTTGCAAGGTCTGCCTTGATTTGTTTCTGAAGAGAAGTAAACACTAAAAAGCATAGCAATGGATGGGGAGTTGAATTAAGAAATTCAGAGCATGACATCTCTGGAGGACATTTTTGTACCAGCCTGGACACAACTGGCTTTGTATTTTTAACCACGTATGTGCAGTACACATTCACCTTATGCAAAATGATGAATCTTTACAGAAGACTACTGGCTTAGTTGTTCTGTGAACAAATGTTATCTAACTTGTGTTGCTGGTTAGCTAAGCTAGGCCAAGTTGTATCACTCTAAGGCTGTGAGGTTGATGGTCGAGCTTTCAGAAATGAATACTTCTGCTACTTGAAGTGCATTACATTTTGATAAACAAGCCTCCATTTATTGTTACATACATCTGAAAGAAGCTTTCTGTAAACTTTCAGGTGAACAAACTGGAAAGTTCGTTAAAATCAAACAGCTACTGCCTGTATCAATACCAGTTTGCAAATAATGCTAAAAAATAATTTTTCCTCTTAAAAGCTTGACCCAAGATGTTTTGATATGTTTGTTTTTCTGTCCAATACAACAGATGTGTTTCCCATTGGCTTCAAGAAGCTTTGGGTAGCTTTGGGTGTTCAACCTTCAGTTTTGGAGATGCATGTTCAGCTTTCATTTTCTGGCTTGCCTGATGGTGTTTGGTGTAATGTGTCCCTTCTCCCTTCCTGGGTTACAGCAGTGCTGATGGTCAGAAAGTGAAGCCTTCCCCAATATTGTTCATCCTGCCTCTTGCCTGTGACCCTTCTGTACAGGAGCGTTGCAGAGAGAGCACTCCTGGATGATGCTCTACTCTTCAACAAAAATCATGTGAAGGACGGGGCACACTTAGCGAAGTGTAGCCAGTGTGGGTTACAATACCACTGCAGACAAGACAAGCTGTTACCAAATTGAAGCCGCTGCCTCCTTTCGGTCATTAAGCTGAGCTGTTAATTTTAGTGGTCAGAACCAAAATTGCTGTACAAATTAAGGAAGTGTCTCCTAACCAGCAAATGAAGTTTTTCAACATTAAAAACTGGGAGGCAGTGTCAGTCTGCTTGAGGGTAGGAAGGCTCTCCAGAGATATCTGGACAGGTTGGGCCAAGGCCAACTGTATGAGGTTTAACAAGGCCAAGTGCCGGGTCCTGTACTCTGGTCGTGACAACCCCAGGCAGTGCTACAGGCTTGGGGCGGAGTGGCTGGAAAGCTATCTGCCAGAGAAGGACCTGGGGGTACTGGTTGACAGCCGGCTGAACATGAGCCAGCAATGTGCCCAGGTGGCCAAGAAAGCCAACAGCATCCTGGCCTACATCAGGAATGGCGTGGCCAGCAGGAGTAGGGAAGTGATTGTCCCCCTGTACTCGGCTCTGGTGAGGCCGCACCTTGAGTACTGTGTCCAGTTTTGGGCTCCTCACTATAAGAAGAACATTGAGCTGCTGGAGCGTGTCCAGAGAAGGGCAACGAAACTGGTGAAGGGACTGGAAAACAAATCTTATGAGGGGCGGCTGAGGGAACTGNGACTGCCCGGAGAGGTGGTTGAATTGCCGTCCCTGGAGACAGTCAAAAGACGTGTAGAGGTGGCACTCCAGGACATAGTCTAGTAGGCATGGTGGTGTTAGGTTGATGGTTGGGCTTGATGATCTCAGAGGTCCTTTCCAACCTTAGCAATTCTATGATTCTCTGATTCTAAATTATAGTTAAGTAAGAATTTTATAAACCATGTCACCTGAAACTTTCTAGTAAAATATACTGTGCTGCAATGATCTATGTAGTATGAGTTGTAGACAGATAGATATGGGTATGTGTGATATATGTTAAACCCAGAGCTTGTTTCTGGAAGAATTTCTGCAAAGCTAAATTGCATGGAGCAAACTCACAGTTGTGCTTCTTGTCAACCTTCTCACATACAGCAAAGGAGCATACACCCTTTGCCAAGTGGGTTGCTACTTTTTAACTTTTGCATTATTGAAAAAAGACTCTCTGAACTTTGTCCACTTGGTTAATGTTGGATATAGAAAAAACAAAACTTTTCTTTATGAGTGAAACTGATGCTTTGCAGATGACTGGCACTTCAAGTGGCAAGCTACTTGATTTGTTCTGAGGTTTGCTGTGAGATCTTACTGAGACTGACTCAGTGGGCAGCACTTCACCAAATCTCTTGATATTAAATCTGTTGAAACTGCTACCTTCACACCTGGGATCAGCAGTGAGAGCTTGGAACTGTGCTTCTTGGTATCTGCAGAAGAGCCAGAAAATATCAGGTCCCCAGTAGGCGGCATCATCTTGGACCTTGACAATAGATGGGCAAAGGTTATTGGCAGATTTTATTTTGTCAGACCCAAGTTCATCATTGACAATACCCTGCTCTGGGGTATTAGATGCTGAATAAACATCTAAGAAGGCTATAAAAAGGATAGTCCCTTCCCTATGGGAGTTGATGCAATACCCAGAAGTAGAACAAAAGTCAAAGCAACAAAGATATTTATAAATAGGAAAATGCCAGCTTCCCAAATGGTCTATCATGAGATGTAAGCATCTTTAAAAATGAACTGTGTCTTTTGATTTAAGAATACTGAATAATACTTTGTCTTCTGTGTAGCTCTGTTTCTTTAAAAGATATTTTATCTCGCAACCATCTGTTGCTGGAGTGTAGAAGAACAGGATGATTCTGGTCAAAAGATAATTGTAATAAATTGCCTAGAACCTTCAGGCTTTCCTTTGTTTTTACTTTCCCTTCCCAAGAAAAAAATTATTTAAATGCAGATAACAGTCTCTTCTTTTCTGCCGGTCATAATGCAGCACCTATGTTCTTCTCTTGCATGCAAACAACCGAAATCTCAGTATTTCTATTATTGCAGTATCATCAGAGTTTGCTGTCTTTAGGACTCATGTAGTGTGCTCTATGCTACACAAAATGCAAAGAACGCTGTGCCTCTCTATAAATCTGTTTGTTACGTAGATCTCATGATCCCATCAGTTGACCCAGATTTTTTGAAAGCATTCAGCTTCCATTCAAACAGACAGATGAGGTTCAGGTTTGTGGAACTGCTCTGAACCCAACAGCACTTACAAAAACATTGAGCTGAAGGTTTTCTTCTCCCAAAACAGTTCCTCAAGCAACATGTGAGGATATTACTAGGTATTACTCATCACTAGAGTCCTGGCCTCTTATTTTATTACCTAAGTAAACATTGAACATTTTTTGTAATCTGGCTCATACTCTACCTAGTGAGAGTTGCTTTCCTCCACTCAGATGGTTTTGAATATCACTTTTTGTAATACCTTTTTCTATAGCTTTCTGTTGGAGAAAGGCATTTTCCTAGGCCACCTGTGTGTAGAAGGAGGTGGATCATGTTGCACAAAGGTTTTTTCAGTCTCTCTTCCCAGTCACTTGCCATAAGCGTTTGTACATGTCACTTCTGGGTTGCCTGAATATCCATGGAGAGGACTGAAAGTCTCAGAAGCAGGAGATACTCCATTTAGCCACTTACTTACAGCTTTGGAAGAGGGTATGTGAGGGTACATTGAGTCTGCTGCTAGCTGCCCTCCGCAGAATTGGCTTTTCCCTCGTTTCCTTGTCACACGCACCTTGCCCATATGGTGATGCAGGAAACACTTGGCTCTGAACATCTTGTGTGTGGTGCCTTTATCAAGGTGAACATTTGTCAGACTTGTAATTACCACCAACTTCCCTCTTCCAGACTTCCGGATTCCAAATGTATTTTTTAAGGCTTGAAATGAGAGGACACCCTCACCAAAGACAATGGCAAGGTCTTCTTTCAGTTTCTGTCACTCCAGGTTTTTTTTTCCCAACATCAAAACAGGGAGGCTGTTAAAAAAGGGGTCTTGTGCAAACAGAAAAAATATGGGGGTGCGTGTAAAGCTGTAAGCTCCAACTGTATGCTGTGCTTGAATTTTGAAGATGATGAATGACCTTTCAACTTTTAATTTAAGAATATTAATTATTGTTCTGTTAGGAGGTCCATTCTAAACCATTCAATGTCGTTCTCAGGCTGCAGCTTTCATTTCTTTACCTTGGCAATGCAAGAGCATCCTAAAATTGGTAAGAATGGCAATGACAGATTGCTTGTTCCTGTCTCACTCTGAATAAGGCAGAGCTCAGGCAGAGCCTGCTCCCAGCCATCAGGGCAGACGTGAGGGCAACGAGATATATGGTGGGTGTCAGAAATGTAGCCTGAATACTCCGCGCTGTGGCTCCCCTCTGTTTTCTGTGGCCCACGGAAGAAGGTAAGTTATTAGACCTGGAAGCAGCAGTGGAAGTGCCTGCAAGCCAGCTAGCAATGTGGAACCAGCCCTTCGTGTCACTCAGGCGGAGCCCAGGGCTGAGCTGGATGCGACTCGGGGATGTTATTGCTTGACTCGGTCACAAGTGTCTGGGTGTGGAGTCACCCGCCAAACCATTCCCACCCAGGGTATGCCAGTGCCAATAACTACAAAGCATCACCTGACAGTTTATTTTTTTACACTTCTCCTTGGGAGTGCGGTGGCTCAGGCCAGCTTCTTCGGCAAATGCTGTTGCTTCTATTTCTTCACATATTTATAGAATATATTTTAAAAAGGGACCATGGTATGTTAATTAATTTTGATGGTGTATCCAGCCAGTGGGTAGAGATGAGGTAGCTGGACAGCCTTTAAAAAGAAAGAAAAAAACTTTAAGAAAGAAGAAAACTTTAAAGTTTTCTTGATGATATAGACCATTTCATGCTCAGACAATAATGCTGCATTTCCTCAGCCTGACACAGTTCCAGCTGGCTGGAAGCTCCTCGCTACAGCACAACGCCGTGCACGCAACATGGCTTTTACTCCTTTCACTTAAGTGTGAAGGACAAATATTAATACCAAACAGAAGACATATGAATGCCTGCCTTTAATTCTCTCTGCTTGTCTGCACTCCCTTGCTGCTCATAGTAATAAATTTCGCTCACAATGATACTGATGTAAAGCCAAGGTAACTCACAGGACACCATCACAGGCATCAGTTTTCTTCCTATTTGGTCTGGTGAGAGGGTACAGAATACATTTTTTCCTTCATTTTTAGGGCAAGTAGGGATCCAGTCCAGTTTATAAATATATAACAAGCTTATTAATATAAATATATATCCCCCTACTTTAGAGTACCAACTGCAAATAGCAGTATTGTGTTGCTGAACTTAAACACTGACATAGTCACAAAATTTTCAATGCAGTTGTAACAGGGAAGCATACAAGTAGCACTCACGTTACTAACCTTATTCAGTGAATGCTCTCCCAGGCTCCTCGTCTATGAAAATCAGAAACACCTTCATCTTAGTTTGTGGAGTTATTTTTTGGGAAACACAGGTGGTTCACCTGATTTTTTTTTTAAAAAAAAAGAGAGATAAGAATCAGAATGAGACCCTACTTCCTGACTTTACAATCTGTTTTTATGTGCACAGCAGGAAATATTTTTTAAAAATCCTGGGTATTTCCAAACATCTGACTTCTCAGAGGAGTAAAAATGCAATCAAAGTATTTCCTTTCAAAGCTGCATCACTTTATGATTAGTCAAGGGGTTTTTGTAACACGAATTTCCTTTTCAGAAATGTTTTCTATTACATCTGTTTATTTATTTTTTTTAGCAACCCAATTAAATTCATCTTTCATCATGATGGAAAAGTTAGTGCTGCTCATTTAAAAAAATATTATCTCATGGTATGCATGGCTACTTCAGCAAATGTTTAAATATTTCCTGGGTTAGCTTTAGCCTTGTCTGTGCTAAAATAGACCAGGATTTGACCTGAGCAATTGCGACTAGCCTTTTCAGAATGTCCTTTGGTTCCCTCTCTTTTGTTATGATACACACAGTGTCACAGATTTTATCAGCTTAAAAGATCCCTGGCACATCTGGATGCACAATTTGGATCATCTTGTGATTTAATGTCCTTGTCATTTTCCCTCATCTTACACATTTTACTGTATCTGCATGTGCCAGTACGTTTTCTCCAATGCATTTTAAATACAGACTTTTAAAATAAAAATTATCATCCCAGTCGCACAATTCAGAAACATTCCAGTGTTTATGAAATAGTTTTGTTCAGATTAAAGGACAGAGATTTACTTTATTTTACTTTGATTATGGTTACTATAACATATAAAGAGTTTTGCAATCTTCCTGCTTCATCTTCCAATCACTCCTGACAATCGGTTCAAATCATATTGTAATACGGATATTCTGGGCCAGGCTGAGGACCAGCACCCCCAGCGGACGTGCCCTGCTCTTTGCTCTCGCCAGATGTCTGGAAGGACCGTCTCACCACGGCACAGCCTCCTGCAGCTGCTGCTCCCTCGCTGCTCCACGCGTCCCATGTGGCAGTTTTGTGGTGAGTCTCATTTTTAGCATCACTCAGCCACTGCCCTCCCTCAAGACCACCATGCTCGGGCAGGGACGGCTGCATGGGAATGTGCCCCTAAGTGCAATTTTGTTTGCAGTAGGAAAGAAGAGTTGCTAAGGGGGTCTTTTTTGAGTGGGAGGTAGAGGCTGGTGTATATACCATCCACAACGCTGGTGACCGAGGTGTATGGTCTTTCCACATGGCAACTGAAGCAATGATACCAATATATAATGAGTCTGGATTTCCTTCACAGTAGGTTATTGCACCAGCAACCAGTATCTGACCTTTCTTTCAAGACGTACTGGCAAAAGAATAGGGTTTTTTTTCTCTAGTTCGGTCTCATGAAAGAGAGGCCAGGCAGTCCTGGGTCTGTGGCTTATCGTGTACAGTAAATGAAAATTATTCATAGGAAATGAGGAGAAATCCTTGAAAGTAGAAGTACTGAATATTTTTGCCCTTGGCTGGGAGGAAAGCGGCAGTATGGACCCAAAACCAAGCATTCAACATATTGAAACTCCTTTGGGAAGCTGTCCGGTGCAGAATAAAAGAGCTGGAGGCCGTATGCTGGGCTCTTGCAGCACACTGCGAGGTGCCACAGAGAAATCAAGTTTCTAAAGACATCTAACTTTGGGGGCAGTGGAGGGGCTAGACATGTGCAGCCCTGCATGTCAAGGCCTGGCCTGGTGGGGCTGATGGTGCAAAGCCAAGGAGAGCCATGGCCACCACAGACGGCCAGCAGCATCACAGGGGACCCTGGTTGCCTGCAGACACCCCTCAGGCTCTTGCTGCTCCTGCTGCACCGCCGCTCCGTGGCACATCCACCAGCCTCCCCACTTCTCCTGGCGTTGGCACGCTGACTTTGGCATTCTGCATTCCTGTTTGAAAGGAAAGACTCACGCACCAACTGGCTCCCTGCGGACGCTTTTGCATGGCACGTCCCTCGCCACCTCTTCCCACGTGGCTTTGATCCCACCCACAGGCACGCTCATGGCAGGGCTGTGACTGCCGAGGAGGGCTGAGTGTGTGTCTTTGGCTGAGGTGCTGGGGAGCCTGACACGCAGATGGTCCCAGGTTTATTTGAACTGGCTCTGGCTCCTTGTGTCACTGGGCGAGACTGCTGAGGGTTGGCAGCAGCGCCGCGGAGCGCCGAGCGGGTTGCATCCCCTCTGAAGGAGGAGCTGGTGCTACTGGGAAGGGCAGCAGCTCTGGGACAGAGGAGAGGATTGTAGGCCTTGGAGGAGGACTGTCAGGGATCTCTCAGAGATTCAGGATACTTGAGGGAAGAAAAAAAAAAAAAGATTCAGTAAACCTTTCCCCTTGCAAAAGTGTTACTGTTGGCAAAACATCTGGGTTGCAACATTTTGGTTGCTCCTGCTAAGGCGTGAGCTGTGTGCACTCCTCTGAGAACACCTTAAAATAAAGGCTGACTTTGGCAATAACAACATGCTTGTAAATAAAGAGGTTTACTTTTGAGAAATGTTATCCGTAACTGGAAGCATTTGAACAGAGCCCCTGAGGCTATTTTCCTTTCCGTTATATACAGAATAAAGATTCACAAGCAGGTCAGGATGCTTTTTGAATTAGAGTGTTTCTCATTAACTGGGTGTAGCTGAAATCACTGTCCTGCAATCCAGTGCCACTTTCCAGCAATCTGGTGCCACTTTCCAGCAGGGATCTTTGACAAGATGTGGAGATATTGTAAAAGTGCACACTGAGCAACAGAGATCTGCTTCACAGCCGGCTTATGTGATAGAGTAAATCAGGTATACAAGACAGCATAGGTAGACGTGTGTATAAGAGGCAATTTGTCTGCCGTGCTGGTAGGAGAGGGTTGTAGCAAGAAAAGAGGTGGTAGAGATTTGCCACCTGCTTGGGTGGCTTGAGTTGAGAAGCAGTGGCCACCTTTATATTTTAATACATGTTTTGTCTCGTAACAGCACTGCTGAACACTGAAACCCTAAGCTGTGAACCTCAGCCTATTGGCAAAATGTCATGGCTACTGCTGGAGCGCGTTCTCATGTCTTACGCAAATTCATGGGAAAGAAGATGAAAAAAAAAACACTTTCTAGGCTACGTTGCCAACAGACCAAAGACAAAAGCCAGCTTTAACTCCAGGCCAAAAGCTTTGGAGCGACTATCTGAAACTTCATGAGATAGACATCACTGGTTTAGAGTCTTTAAGCTGCACATCCCAAGTAAACCACAACAAAAGCTTAAAGAGGAAAGGTCAGACCTGTGAAGTGCTATTTGTTTTCACTGAAACTTCATCTCCCACTTACCCCCAGCCTAACCAGCAGCGGAATCAATTACCACTTGTCAGACTGAAACCTGACCCCAGAAATGAAAGAAGGACATGACCTCCAGGGGGAAAAGAAACCACGAATGAACCATTTTCTCCTGCAGCGAAGGGTTAACAGGCCTGATCCTCTTCTTTCCCCCTTAAGAAAAGATCAATACCACTGTTCTCTACATTTACTCTTCCTTTCATCGGGGACGGCCAGTAGGACAGTGAGGTTATTGAGATTAGGTTTCATAAATTACTCCATTTAATAATTGAAGACAAAGAGGTTCCATACATTTTAATAGCATTTAGCGTAACCGTTCAAATTTGTAGGACTCACAATAGATCAATTTCAGCTGCCATTACCACTTGAGGTAATGGTGCTTTCACTTACCAAGCTTCTGTTAAGTATAGGATCAGCTTGTCAAAAAGTGGTCGGGCGATATCCCCCACCCTCCCATTTCATACAAGCCTGGAAGGACATTCCCAAAGGGGTGTCTACGACATACTGGGAACACTTCTGTCAGTTTAGCTCATGTGCAGCCTCTGTGGCAGCTAAGGATTGCGGTCATTTCAGTGTATAAAATGATGTAAGAGCATTACTTCTGACACTGGGACCAGCCTGGACTATTCCTCAGTTAGAACATCAGAAGTGAGTTCAGTCATGATAGGAAGAGTACTTTCTTATGGTTCCACTTCTGAATGCAAGAAAATACAAACCACACACAAAACTGGGAAAAAAAATAAAAAAAACCTCTTTTCTTAGGAAGAGGTCTCTTCAAGCAGTGGGAGTTCGATAACTTGTGGTCAACAGCACTAGCTAACACCATATGCACAGGTTTAAGGACATGACTATTTTTAAAAGCATGTAGTGATAGGACAAGGGGTAATCGCTTTAAACTGAAAGAAGGTAGGTTTAGATTAGATATAAGGAAGAAATGTTTTATAATTAGGGTGGTAAGGCACTGGCACAGGGTGCCCAGAGAAGCTGTGGCTGCCCCCTCCCTGGCAGTGTTCAAGGCCAGGCTGGATGGGGCTTTGGGCATCCTGGTCTGGTGTAGGGTGTCCCTGCCCATGGCAGGGGGTTGGAACTAGATCATCTTTGAGGTTCCTTCCAATCCAAACAGTTCTATGATTCTATGATACCCGTCAAAACTACCTGCTCTAAGCAGTCTATGGTTTAGGTTTTGTTAATACCCTCACTACCTACAAAATTATCTGATTTCAACTATATTCCTGTGTCTTGACTTTGCAGATACACTCCCAGGAGATGTCTATGGACATCTCAGTTTTGCATTTGTTGCGTATTTGTGTTGGTCTTGACTTTGATCTGCCTGTATACTTAGTTACGCTATATTTTCCTTGAGTTACGCTATTTCTGTCACAGAAGATTCACATTTTTGTGTGGTTGGCTTTATCCCCAGAGCCCTGGCTCATTCCAAAGGTGCTGAGGGTCTCTCATCATGTTCTCTGCTAATTTTCCCTAGGAAAGAGTTACCTACACAGATATTAGTAACCTCTCTTCTGTAGATAAGAACCAGATACTGCACTTTGGGTGTGTGTTGGGCGCTGAACACTGCCCACAGAGCAGTCTGAAGAAAGAGGGTCTCCCAAAGGAGGTGTTGAATGCACTCAAACATGTGCTGTATTTTTTAAGGGCTGCTGCCAGGACCCTGCTGACGCATCAAGCACAGAGAACTGCTTGGCACCACCCATTTCTCAAGCAGTTTCTCCTCCTGTGTTATAGAAATTGTTCCCCATTTGCACATTTATTTTTATGCTTCTATATGTAAACAAAGGCAACTTCATTTTTTCTGTACTTTGGTGTTTCATTATCTATTTATTTCCTACAATGGTTGGCCAGGGAAAGCACTTTTCTGAATTTTTTTTTCCCTGCATTTCTCCAAATAAAGCAGTTTTTCTTGCTACCTCTGCCTCAGAAAAAAAAAAAAAGCATTTCTTAAGGACGTTAAACGTGGAAATATCATCAAATCAAACCAAATAAATAGAAACAAGCTCCCTTCTCCCATTCCCACTCCCTTCCCCCATTCACTGAAAAGCAAACAAACCAGTCTGTATTCTGAAGGAGGCAGGAAATGAAGGCAAGGAGGGACGATTCACAAAATAAAAGACATTTTATTGAGCTTCACAGCAAAATATCTTCTGTGATCCTGATTTTGCAATCCGGTGCTCTACTGGTGATAAAATGATTTAGAAAAGCATTTGTGCACAGTGCTATGGAGAGGAACCTCTCTGGTTCCCTATTAAATCAGCAGACTGTGCCAAACACAAACAAGCAAATGCAGTGGGGTGGCCCACAGGGTCTCTGCACTCTGGCTGAAGGATACGTGGGATGTGATCTGGCACGGATCAAGTCAGGAAGGAGAAAACTCATGAAGTGTGTGAAACTGGAGTTGTAATCATCCTACCTTCTTGTGGCCTTCATCTCTCTAGTCTTCATTTGTGAGAGAGTTCATGTGTTTCAGCAGCCTTAACCCTAGCTATGATTTCTTGAAGAGAATGCATTAATCCCCCCTCCCAATCTGGAATTTCTTACAAAGTTACAGAGAAGTGCTACACAGAAGGCGATTAATCAAGCATGGCAAGAAAGGATTGTTTTCCACCTGAACCTGGCACGGCTTCTAATTAAAATCACAAGTGAAAAGTCACTTTGGAGGGATTGAAGTGCTTAACATTTGTCAGCTACACCCTACTAAATATATTAATTTACAAAACACGTCCACAAATGGATCTGTGAGAGGAGAGTCTATGAACTGCAAAAATAAAGGTTTTGTTGGGAAATAGTTTAGAACTTTTGGACTTTAAAAAACAGCAACTATTTTTCAAAGGAAATGTCTGAAAATTCTACAAAAACATGTTTTTCTAAATAGCTGAGATTTTTGGCATAAAAAGGTAAAGACACAAGAAAAGTCTCGGACTTAATACCTACTTGGCTGGACAGTGCCTTTTGTGATGGATGGGTCTTTCAGCAGGGATCTTTAGGCCCCAAATTCTCCTTCTCCAAGACTCATCTTGTATCCAGGGTTAGATGTACTCCTCTTTTGTTTTTTTTAGGTCTCCAGAGTCTCAGCTCTGCTTCCTCTTGGTCTTTGGTCAACTTGCCAAGGCTAAGCCTCTTCCGGGCTTCTGTCAACCCATACTTCTCTGTCAAAAGGTCAAGTGCCTTAGCTGGTGTGGGTACCTCTTCCTTGCCCAGTGGTTTGGGTGAAGAAGGCTGTGGAATGGCCATATCCAGGGCACTCTGCACTGTTCCCCAATCCCACATCAGTTTTTGGCCCCATGGATGGCACCTCGGCTGCCTGCCAACTGGATCTGGGATGTTGGCAGTGGGGTGCTGCTGTGGAGCCTGACCTGGAGACTGTTCTCAGGATGCCCTTGCCAAGGTACTTCAGATAGACCAAAAAAACGGTGAATGAGTTACTGCCACTCACACAGACGTTCCTTTTACATGGGTGCTATCACCACTTCTCAGTAGGACCAAGTGTCAGACCATCACTTTCCATTTTCTATCCACCTCTCATGTTGAGTTGCAGCAGTACCTCTTCCCTAGCTTTTCCCCTGCACACTCCGGATCTGTCCAAAACTGTTGTTTTGGTTTATGAAACACCTGCAAATTGATCAAAATGTTTCTTAAAGGTATCCATTGCTTGCAGATTTTTTGCCCAATAATTTCTTCTTAGCTTGTAGGTGTAGGTTTTTCTCATGAAAATAAGGAGCTGAACGCAATGATCTTTGTGGGTCCCTTCCAACTCAAGATATTCTATGATTCTGTAAGGATATCTGCCCTAGAGCCTTATGTGGTTTCTTTTCATGTTACAGCATTCTGGTATCTTGCTTTTCATTGATCAAGCAAGACTGGAATCATGTTCATCTCACATAGGGATTTAAAATTTGCTCTAAAAAAAGTCCTGTGCTATTCTTTCTGAACTGTTGTGTTCAGGAAATATTTGCCTGCCTATGAAGATGCCTGCTAGAATATTTATCGGCAGTGAATCCAAAACCTGCATGAGCAGAACTGGAGTATGGACTTTATGAAGGTTTCTTTTGCCAGCATTTGTCCTGTTCTACTTTTGTCTTGTCACATGTCTGGGTAATCAAGTGACTGCCCAGTCATGATTACAAATCCTGATTTATTTCATCTTGGGCAGATGGAAGCACAGGGACCGCAGTTTAGGAAAGCTATTAAAGCATGTGGTTTTCTCTGTCCCTGTTGCAAAATAAGACCAATTTCCTGAGTGGGATGTAGGGAATGGTGGAGCCACTCACAGATCTCCCCATTGCCTACAAAAGAGGAAGCACTTCTGCCATCCTCTGCAGATGCTCATATGCCAAAATTAAACTTCTGTCGTTTGGATGGGGAGGAGAGATGGGAAAGGGTTAGTGTGACTTTTATTATGTAATCCTTTGCTTTGTGCTTGGTTGACACTCAGGTTTGCTAGAGAGAGGTAATTCAGCTCATCAGCCGCTGTCTTTTCCATGTCCTCATGAGGTAAGCTAGAGACAGAGAGCTCCCTGGTGCGGAGGCTGAGTCAAGTGGATTGGCTGTATTCACATTTCCGAGGTCTGATCATCCTTTGACAGCAGCTTTGGCTTTGAGAGAACTTGCTAGGGTGGTTCAAAGGAGAGCCAGAAAGCGAGGTAATATTTAAGTAGTGTGGGCTCGTGCAGCCCTGGCACTGCAGCTCCCTCCCAGGCTCTCTCCTGCTCTGTGGTGTAGACACATGAGACCACCTTGCTAGGGAGTGCCTCTGGACAATGTTGCATGCCTAGAACTAGGCTCTGGCTTTGTTTAAAACAGTGCTCCTGCACTGAAGATGAGGGAGTGACGGCAACATGCATTGCATGAATAGCTGTGTAGCATAGTCAATGATTATCAGCTAATCCTTGGTGGTATGAACAGCCTGTATGTCTGTGAAGCTGTTTCCCTTTCATTTGGTGAGGCATTCTAGCTGAGAAAAGATTGCCACCGATATACGGTGTGCTAAAGTAGTGACCGTGAGATGTCAACATGTCTGAAGTACGTTTTGCTAATCCCGACCAGGAACAGGAAAGATTTGCATTTTCCTGGAAATGAGTATTTTACAAATGGAGTGGAGAGTCTTTACATCTGCAGGATTACAGACTTTCCAAGCGTGCATGATGAGTCACGAGTTTGAAAGCAAGCTCCTCCTGCACTCGTGAGGATTAAAGTTATGAAAATAATCTTAGCTACCTGTGGGTTCAGCCCGTGTTACAACTGTTATGGGAATGTCAGTAAAATAGGTGAATTTGTATTGCTTGTCTTCAAGGTGCACGCAGAACTCACATGGCAAGGGTCTGTTCTCAGGCCGGAGGTGTTAGGTTTGGCTCCGCAGCTCGCATGTGGCAAACCGCCAGTTTTGTGAGGTCCTGGCTGGGAGAGTGAAAGGTATTCCACTGCCTAGTCCTATTCACAGGCTGTTTATTGGATTTGTCTGGGAAATATTCAACTAGATAAGCTGAATGAAGCAAAATCCCTGGGTGCCTATGTTGCTGAATCCAAGCGCTGTTTGGAGAGAGCCAGCTGACCACAGTGCTGATGGGGTTTGTTGTGTTTTCTTATTATCAGATGTATTCTTATAGACAAGTACCAGATATAGAAAGAATATAAAATATATTTTAGAGGGTAAACAGTAATTATACTAGAAGTTAATTCATACAGCTAGTATTAAAAGTTTGAATTGAAATTATGTCTGAGTAAAGACCTCACTGGAGGGAAGATTTTAAGTTAGTGTTCCCCTTTCATCTTTCATTATAATTTAAATTTCCACACTCATTATTGTAATAATTTCACATGTATTGTTTTCTTCCTCTGAAACCGTGTGGTTCTTTAGTTTAAAAGATGAGACAATGTGATGGAGGTGACAGAGTGGCCTTTTGATCCCTATTATGAATTAGATAACAGATTTTGTTCATGGCTTCATATATTATGCAGATACCAAATATGAAACTCAAAGGGTTGATTCTCAAAATATGAGCCTAAATTTTATTTGCAAAGTGTGTTTTTTTCCTCTTTGATATGGTCATTGTGCTTATGGGTTAGGAAATAGGCTTAGTAGTAGGAATTGACTGTAGTGAGTAGGTAGGATTTGGGTAGGGTGGGATTCAAATCTCTTGCGGGGGTCTACAATGTAGACATACGTATATTAGTAACTCCTATGAGGGTCCTGTTGTAGCGAGCAAGGGGAGAAGAGCCCTGTCAGGGTGCTACTCCTCTTGCTCTAACACTGATGCCTAAAATAGATGAATTGTAAAGTAAGATGAGCTGTGTCTTAAAAATGTAGAGCTTCATTGAGTGTTAAGGGAGTCTGGACGTGAGCTTCAATGAATCCCACCCCTGCTGTCTGGTACTGAGCAAGCCTAAGTCATTAGCAGGGAGGACTTGCATCATTGTCAAAATTGCCTGCTACACCGTAGTAGCAAAGGAATGCGCCTAATAGCCTCTTTGCATGGCATTACTTCTGGAAATACTGTCTAGGAAATAATGATACTATCACGCTTGGTAGCACTTAATATTTGTGCTTTATTTTTACCATATAAATGAATTAATCCTCACAGCCTCCTGATTTTACCTCCCCTTTAGAGATGGTGAAACCGGAGCAGAGGCACGTCAGAAACCAGAGATGCTGAGCTTCCTCAGATTTCAAGGGAAAGGATGTCCCAGAGTGACTCAATCAGTGTTTTGAATGCTCCAGCATCACTTCTGGCAATCTGTCTGTGGTAATACTTGGGATGATACAAAATGCACCCTTCCCCATTTGGAAGAGAAGAAGGTGATGAAACCACATCCTCAGGCTTAAACTAGAAGCACATATATTTGTGCATATTATCTCATTTCCTCTGTGCAATTTTTGAGGCTATGCATGGAGGTCATTGCCTAGTCAGCAAGCACTAGTTTCACCCTTGAAGGCACTGCTGTTCCTGAATTTGTTTGTCCTCAAAGAGACCATGAATTCCTACTACCCTCTACTTCAGTGCCCTGAGAATATCCAGCACCCTGCAAATGCCAACATCTGAAGAACATTTGCAATGGTAACTGGCTTTTTTAAAGACTGTTTCCATGTGTCAGGACCTTGCTGAAAATTGATGAACTGTGTTTGGCTGTATTGAAATTCTTCATAAAAGAACGTATCACTGCCTACAAGGATCATGAGTATGGGTTTGAATCCTTGAACAGTCTCAATTTATACTTTGCTTGATAGTAAAACAGTGCTTAGAAGTCCATTCCGTATCTATGTACCCAGATAGACTTAATATAGTATGGCTTAGAATTTTTTTTCCCTGAAGAATGCACAATCTAAATAGACAAGTAATAGAAAAGGAGCATTGAGTTGCAGGATTTTTTTGGTCAAAGTCATATTTGAAAAAAAATGCTGAATTAAATCCACTAAAATTATGTGTACATCCACATCACATGATTACAAGGGTTTCAGAGAAAAAATTCCATTTTTGATGGTGAAACTGCTTGTACATTTAATTCTGAAATAATTTCTCATGTCAAAGCTTGTCTAGGGTTAATTTGAAAGAGGCAAAATACCAAATGCAACTAAAACCTCCTAAACCAAAGTGCATTTGATTTTTCTGATTTTCTTTTTCAGCATGAAAGTGATGTTTTACAAATTTCAGGGAAAACTTAAGCACGAGGGTCTTGTTTCTTCCTTGGCTTTACAGGTTGCTTCTGAGTTAAAAGTCAATTATTTATACAGCTCTTATCACTACCATTTTATGGACAGGGAAATGAAAGAGAGAAGAAATGACTTGTCTTAATCACATGAGAAGTCTGTGGCCATTCTGGGTAAAATCCCACGTCCCAGTGTAGCAGTTCAAAGCTTCAATCACAAAATAAAGAAAACAGTCAAGTTCTTTTTATAGCTGGAAACATTGCTGACATAAGTTGAAAGACATGTTGGAGTCTCACACTGTGAGTGCATACAAGGGATAGCACTTCTCAGCCAGGTGGCATTCTCTTACCCCGGGTTACAAATACTGATTTTAATACAAAATTTATGTTTTATGTAGTTTGTTCGTGATCAGGAACTTGGATCACACCAATCTAAGGCTTTCTCTGGCTGCTGAGCTGAACCCAGGGCTGGTGGTCTCCTTCCACACAGGCTCATTGCTGCAGCAAGAAGCATATCCCAGCACTAACATGGGCATTGCCCAAACCTTCAGCTGACCCGTGACAACAGGAGGTGGCTGTTGCCTCTGAAGACTGGGTACAGTCTTCAGAGGCACCAGCACCTCTTCTGAGGTCTGTTTTGGGAGCAGCACCCATGTGGGCTCTGAGTGTCCCGAGCACATAACATCACCTTGTCAGGAAGTGACATCAGGGCTGAATGACAGGGCGTCAATCCTATGCATTATTTAGTGAGCGATATTGTTGTGGGGAGGGACTGCACAGTGAAGAAGATATTTTCTGAAGGAAAATAAAGGAAGGCAGAACAGCTGATTAGTTACTATTATCAGACGCTAATGGGTGTCGTGTTGATAAGATGGTAACCAGATATCATGTAGAAAGGGTTTTAGTGCTAAGTACTCCATTGCCTTTGTGTGATGCCTCATTACTGCACTTGGATCCCCTCTTCTATAAATTTTTAATGATCTCACCATTTTTCATGTAACTCTCACTCCTTGCTTTGCTCTCCTTTTTGTCCTGTCCAAGCCCCAAGCTGAAGTGGAAACGTATTGTTTGATTAGGTGTAGAGATTCCAGCTTATCGTCTTGCAGCACACACCCCTCTTGAGAAGACAGGAAAGGGAAAAGATTTCCAAAACTCAGCTTCAAATGTTCATTGCATTACACTGACAGCAAAGGAGTTTTATTAAGTCTGTTCTGTGGTGGTTAACAATTTCTTCCTAAATCTATGGGATAGATACAGCACAATTATGAGGTAACACCATTGCAAAGGAGCCCACAAAGTCATCTTCACTGAGATGGAGGATGTGAGGCACACGCTCACTCTTCTGTGCTCCCTCCAGTTCTGGAGGGTGCTTTGCAGGGAACAGAGTGCAATCTGAGGGTGGCTTGCAGGAGGAAGACAGGAGGTGGAGGGGGGAGAGGCACAGGCACTCCAGTCTGCTTCTCCTGGCTGTGGTGGCAAGGGTCAGAGAGGTCATGAGAAGTAAAGGTGCAAATCATGGCACCTTTGGTCTTGCTTTAGTCTGAGACAAGGATGGAATTAGCCCAAGAAGCTGGAGGGGAGGGGAGTTTACATAATTTCCTCATCACCCTGTCTCAGCACCAGCTCTGGGGAAGAGGCAAAATTTCTTACTTGGACTGTCTGTAATGAGAGTCTCCTAAAAAGAGAGATGCAGACGTATTTTTTGCATGTTTTCAGAGGAAGGTGATTAGACAAATGTGTGAAATTATTCAGAGGAACAACAATCAGTGCTAAATAGTAAGGGTCAGTAAGCTCTCTTGTTGGGTGTCCTGGTTTTTGGCTAGGATAGAGTTAATTTTCACAAGAAGCTGGGAGAGGGCACAGCCGGGACAGCTGACCCAAACTAGCCAAAGGCATATTCAATAGCATAAGACATCATGCTTAGTATATTAAGGGGGGAGGGGGAATGACCAGGGAGGAGGAATCGCTGCTCAGGGATGGGCTGAGTGAGCGACTGTGTGGTACTTAGTTGCTGTCGGGGTCTAAACTCTGACATTGAGGTACGTTGGAAATGGGTACACTCTATATGGTCTTATTTATCTCCAGACACAACAGATGAGGACCCGGATCTTTGTCATGGGAAGAACGACAGAATGGCTGAAAAAGGATGTTGAGTCTTTCAGCTGATTTGTTGTGCTTTTGGTTTCGTATATAAACACGGAGATCCTGGAGAGAACTTCCTTTGGACCCTCCATCTGACACCAGCTGGAGGAAACCCCTTTGGCTTTCAGCTGGTTTTGGCTGTGTTCCTGCCCCACCACATGGAAGTCCTTAGCCCAAAGGTCGGTCTTGGCAAACGCAGTCTCGAGCCATGAAACCAACAGCTGGGTGCAGAGCAGCTTCTCCCTAGCATTTCTTGAATGAGTAAGAACTGTCTGGAATTTCTGAAAGAGTTGCTGCTATATCAGGCTTGCACTGTCTGCTGAGGAAGGAGTTTTTTTTGTATTATCATAACAAATTTTCCATGGATCCATCATCAGCACCATTGGTTCCTCTATAAACAATGCACATCTCAGAATAAAGCTCCTCAGGGCTGCTACCCTGGCTTTCCTCTGTGAAAGGGTCTTTTCTGAAAGATAAGACATATGGTCTCACATGTTAATTTTTTCCTCTGAAAACATCTGAGTCACACTTGCATGAGTAACGGCACAAATGACAAGGAACAAATGACATGGCTGGTACAAGTGAGCTCACTGTCCCAGCTTGCTAGGCAAATGTTTATGCACTCAAATAAACAGCACATTCAGCTCCTTGGTGGATCCACATGTGGCACCTGATATGCTGTTTGATTACATCATGGTAGTGCTGATGATGACATGGGGAGAGCAAAGCTGTAGAGCAAAGCCAGGCAGCAGAGCCCACAGTCTGTGGCAGGGTATTGTGCACTGGAAGAATCTGACTGCTGGGAGCAGAAGTGGTGAAAAAAGGATGTCCCCCCACCAGGACAGTGGGGTAAAATTTAGCTCCGGAGTCTCAGTCGCTGTGTTTGAACAGTCTGTGAACATACATCTTTTTTTCCCCCAACACCCTTCTTCTCTATAAAACTTTTTAATAATAAT
>VWZZ01005133.1:324340-446183 GCA_013399095.1 Psophia crepitans | reverse complement strand
ATCATCATCATCATCATCTAATAGCTTGGAGACAAAACATCTTATTTTTGTCCTGCAGACAAATGGAAAATAATTTAGTTATCTGATTTGGAATAATTATCAACATCATAGACCCTACCTACCTTTGTTCTAGAAAGGCAGGCTAGAATCTGTGAAAACCCAGAGCAAAAAGATAGCTCTTATCTGAGAAAGTTAACAAAACCGTGATGGATTTTTTTGAGTAGCAACATTCTTGCATTCTTCCCCCTCAATTTTTATACCAGAAGAATATAAAAGACTAAATATTTGAAATATCACTTGAACCTAATTTTCTGGGTGCTTTTTTTTTAAATTAAAAATCACAAGGATATTTTCAAATTTACAAACATTTTAAATTCTCTGATCATTGAAGGACTTGGAAGCCATGGGACATCTGGAATACTTAAATTAATTGTTTGTGAAAGTAACGTTACACCTTTCCTTCTCTCTCCCTTCTCTTTTTCTTCTACTAGTCAGCAGTTTCAGCTAAATCCTCCTCCGTAATCCCTATTGAGCAGAGATTTTAGTATAGAAGTTAATTTGCTTGCCTTTAGTGTTTCAAAGTTGACCAGCAATATGCTTGGAGTCATACTGTTGTCAGAGGCCAGATTCAATTTGAGGATTGTCCAGGAATTTGCAGCTTTCAACTACTTTTTAAATTCTAAGTTGGTCACTGATGTCAGAGCTGGAAGTGAAATTCTAGGAAATCAAACTCTTATGAATATTTAAAACCTACAAAACATTATGGAAAAATCAAATATTTACTAAAACGGGACATGCAGATGTCTGCACTGCTGAAAGCTGCAGTGCCAAATACAGAAAGGTATCAGCCCTTCATAAAATACTGCTGACCTTAAAGATCTGATGTGAGGCTCCAAGATTTTCTAGATCAGTGACGGAACTGACATAAAACCATGGAAAAAAGTGTACTCCTGCCAGCATCCTCATCCAATGTGGAGAGGCTGTAGATCTGCCTCACCAGTTGAAGTGAGCTTTGTTTTAGTCCCAACACAGGATTTCCCCCCCTTTGTCTGACACTTGGGTGTCCTCAGGAGCAGGGTGGTCATTCACATGCCAAGGCCATCAGTGTGCCCCAGCGTTCAGATATAAAACAGCTGGGCAGGACTCTGGGAAACCCTATAAAAGAGGTGAAGAATCCTCCTCAAAAGACATGGAGTGGCTCCAAGGAGACTCCTTTTCTAATTCTCCTGCTTCTCACTGCCAAAGAGCATCTTGCTGGCTACTTTAATCTACAAGATCCATCTTACTTTAAACTTATTGAAAAGGACTGATGTTTTGGGGTTGTGCTATGCTATATTAAAATCCATATTTCAAACAATAAATGCTTTCCATTTATCCAGGCTAGTCTCTTTTCTATTGAGCCAAACTTTCAGGCAGTTAGCTAAACCTTTCAGTAATATGAAGCACCTTTTTCATCTTGTGCCAACACTGTAATGCCTCCAATAATTTATGTTTAATTTTTAATACAGTTATCTATCATGAGTAATTATGTGGGCTGCTCACAATATTCCATTTTCTGTTATGTGGTTTTTCTGAAGACCATGGACTTAAAAAAATACCACAGTACTACTACTTTTCTGCTGAATTTCCTCTAAAGAAGAAATATTGAAGCATACTCGAAGATACTGTGTGTCAGACCCTGAGAGGTTCTTTGCTCTGTGTTTAGATCTACTGATAGTAGTGTGAGAAGCAGTGCAAGCTGCTGTGATTTATGCACTGCACAGCTAGGGAAAAGGTCTGAGCAGAGTTCTTCACATTCTCGGGGCTGTTTTGCTGGTGTGTGTGTGCAGGGACACAATTTCCCCGCTGACGCTGGTGCTTGTCGGTGGTGCACATCAGTACTGGGAGAGGCTTTCACCGTCATCTCCAGTGGCTAATGAAAAGCTAGGTCTACCCCAACTTTTCCACACTTTCCATCTAACAGACTTTCTCCTCTCAGCTCATGGAAGAGTAGACAGCAGCGACTGATGGGTGTGCACCCCTGCCGCTGGGGAGGGGGGCCTGTGCCGTCTGCACAGGGAACTGCCTTCAAACTGCAGGCACTTTTCTGCAACATCCCTTTCTGCTCCGCGGGGAGAACCGGAAAGGTACGATGCTTTCCAATGGCAAAATGGAAAATATCCGCTCCCGGCCCAGAGCTGCTTACACCAGCAGCAGCCACAAAGCGTTTGCCTGCCTTGAGCGACAGCCTGTTTCACACGTGCAATAGGAACGGCTGGTTTTGTTAATCTATATTTGGCAATAAACACTGATATAAGTACCAGATCTGTCTGTCGGGCTGGAAGCTAAACTCCTAGGGGCCATATAAGTTTTCTATCCAAATCTATATTTTGAGATGTCTGTGTTATTTCTTTCAGGCTCGGGAGCTCTCTGTGTGAACACTGCTCTTTTGGGAGGGAAAAAATGGTTCTTTCCTTTTTTTTTTCCTGGCCTGACCACAGCTTGTCCTGACATGCTCCTGCTCTGGGAATTCGGATTGGGATGTGTATTGGACTGCTAACAGAAATCTATACCAAGGAGGCCATTTGAGTGCTGGATACTTGTCAGGGCCATTTCCACCCCCTGTGCTGGTGAAGAGGCCTTGGGAAAACAGCGCTCCTCTGAAATGGCAGTGCTCCACGAGTAAATGATGCACTAAATCAGCACAGGTCATCAAAGCTTACAACTGCCTTTGTTCAGAAAAAAAATGTTAAAATAAAGTTCATCTCACAGCGGACATGCCCAGCTTTCTGGTTCTTATACAAGTACCTGAGTGCAATGTATTTCTCCATATACACCAATTATTCCCATGGAGAAGACATTGGTGAAACCAAACGGCCACTCCCTTACAGAACTTGCACGGACAGTTGATATGGGACAGAAACACCTTCCAAGAAAACATCTTCTATGTACAGTTGCTTCAGTCCTGATCCTCAGAGAAGACCTAGACAATACCTTCAAAAGACAGAAACTTGGCAACTAAAACTAATACTACACCTCATGGGTTCATGTCAGTTGTTGGTGCAGTCCCCTTTTCCTGCCACCCTGTCATCTGCTGGGGTAAGGTCAGGAGATTTTCTCCTAAGCTGTGGCACTTAGGTTGTATTCAGGGCTGTTGCTCCCTGCTTGAACTCATTACATTGCTCTCTGAGTCTCTGTCAGACCTAAAGGAGACCTTGTATGTCCACAGATTTATCTCTTTTTTTATTTTTCTTCTGGATTATTTGGCTGAGTGGAAGCTATTACCTGCCCTTACAAATGCTGTGAGTATCATAGGATAGCTGCAACTACCACACTGCTATTATAGGCAAAAAGGCTGCAGGCTTCGCCTCGTCAAAATCTGAGGCAAAACTTCCCTTGATGTCGGTGTCGTAAGATGTCACCCAGACAGCAGTACAGTTCCTTTCGGTAGCAGTTCAAGATTTACTCATCATATCAGATGTTTCACCACACATACAGGCAGCACTGAATAATAGAAGATGTGAAGGTAAATCTAAGGCTGTAATTCAGTCAAGGACCTTTGTTGATGTCTTAAGCTGAGAGTCAAACAGCTTAAGTAGTTTATGACCGGCGGTAGAACTCCCTTGATTGAATTACTGTGTAGGCATTCAATTGCATAAATGTATTGTTATTTATATGGTGTGCCAAAGCCTGATTTTAAAGTTAACTGTGTCAGGCTGTAACTAATGGAGAAAGAGCAATATGGCATTACAGTACCCCTTAAGCAAGGAAGATGAATGATGTGCACTGTGTTCTGCGCTTATGTAAAAATAATTATTGTGGTACTGTAGGGAATTACTTCATATTCATGAAAGGGAAGAGAACTTGAGGTTGTTAGTCAGAAATAGTCCCTGGCCCCTATACCAGAGTGTAGGACCTGAGCAATTTCCATTATTGTTAGGGACCTGTCTATAGACTGGATCCACAGATTTTTAAAACTCTGTTAGATGTAAAGGAAAAGAGATGAAACAGGGTGAAAATGGGCACAACAGAAAAGAGTGTTGGAAATACAACATGAATACGGCACTGTGCATAGGATAAAGGGGGTTTACAGAGGCCTTTCTGGCTCTTAGCACCCCCGTGCTTAGGGAAGGCACGGAGCTGCGAGCAGCGACCCCCGGGGAACCATTACACCGATAGGTGGGAGCTGTTTGCTGGCTGCAGCCCCGCTCTGCTCTCTTGCATCCTCCCAGGGGCTGCAGGGTTTTTGCCCTCCCCTTTTGCTGGAGAACTGGATAGCTTTACCAGCAGCTTTCTAGGGGAGACACCAGAGAGCACGCACATTCAAATCAACCCTTTTCGGAGACGGTCAAAACTGCTCAATAGCAGTGCAGGCTGGCTGTATCACGGGCTGTCACGGCAAATTGGAGCTGACAGCTAGAAACTGCTCACATAGATTTCCTATTGCTCCTTTAACTGGCCTGTATTAAATTGCACCAAAAGGGCTGACAGCCTTAAAATCCATGTCATTATATCACATTAAGGTCTGCAAAAATCTGCCTGCTTTCACAAATTTCAAAGTCAATTGATATATAAGCCCAGTAGACACTCTAGAGCCTAGAGACACGGTACAACCAGCGCACATGTGTGCGTGTTCGTTCTGCATCCAGGCCCATCTACAGTACTCAAGTATTGCCCCGTATCAACATTCCTCAGAAATCTATACATAAAGGAAATTCTTTTAACATTGAAAAAATAACTACAGGCATGGATATTTCTTTCAGGAAGCCTTCTGACAGGACACAGCTTTTGAAAGCACTATTTTAACTTCTCGTGGACTCATTAGTTACAAGAGTATCCTGTATGTGTATGAGCATTCCCATGGAGGAAAAGGGTGCTGCCAGTCTTCACTCGGTAAGAAGTGAAGATTAATACCTGCTTGTCAGGTAGGGTAAGGACTGTGTATAATTTTAGCACAGAACTTCTGCAAAATTTTTCTTCTAATATATCTCCATCCCCTCAGCAAAAATACTGAGCACAATAGGTAGCATTCCATAATTAGTTTAGCATAGTTTAACATAATCATGCCAACATGCTGGTCACAAAATCACTTTTTCCGTAAAGCTTAGGATACATTGCCACTGTCATTCCCCGGTTAATCGTGGTAGTGGGACTGTAGAGGAATGAATTAGGGCTCTGCTTTCTTGATTTTCATATCAAGTGCTATCCCCACTGTTACAATGTCAGCAGACTGTCACTTTTTAGGGAATATCAGCAGAAGATAATTTCTTTTTAGGTCTCTAACTAACCTCCCTCCAGATTCAAGTGAATAGAGATAACATATATCAAGGACTGTTAGATAAGCTAGCTTGTTCTCATCCGCGGACTCTTGGAAAGTAATCAAACTTCCTTCCTGAAGGGAGCTTTATCAGAATCCAGACAACCTTTAATTTGACACTCAGGAGAAAAAAAGCAGTTAAAAGCCCTTAAACCATATTCCTTTTGTCTTCCTTCATCAACATATAAGAAAGAAAATTATTCATGTCATCCATGTCACATTTTTAAAAATCCCTTACACGATCAAACCCAACACATGCAAAAAATGCCGCACACAAAAACCAGCTAGTTTTGACATTGTGTATATTATGGTTTCATCAGTTCCTTTGGTCGCTGGACTTGGGAGCAGCGTGCTCCAAATCTTGAGAAGAGCATTGGGACTTCCATAGGTCACCCCAGCCTGTGGCAATGGCAGCCTGACCTTGGCACTACTTGAAAGGCCAGCTAAGGCTGGGAGGGCCACTTCACTAGCCTTTAAAACTCTGTGGCCTCATGAAGTAGACAGGCCCTCTACAGAGGAAAATAAACAATTAAGAGAGCTGGCTATGTCCTCAGCTGTGCTAGAAAGATTACATCATGACATACAGACAAACACATAGATTCATACTATCTATCCAGAAATATAGTTTTCAGTCAATGTGCATTGGTTCACCTATGTATTTATTTTTAAAATACTGGATTTGGATAGTAAGAAGATGTGATTTTTACTAATTGCATAGTTTGTGTGGATTTCATTTATTATCACAATCAAATATGTCTCTTACAGTCTCTTTCTGATTCTGAAATCTGTGTGTTCAGGTGTGTCCTTTAAGATCACTGCTGACTTCTTCAATCTGATGTTAAGGCCTAATGTTGATTTTGTTGGGGTGTGATAATTTCCACTGTGTGGTTCAATACCAATAACAATGAAAAATCAGGTTGGTTGATTTTAATACTGCTAAAAACAGATTCTTGCACTAAGCAAGGGGGTCAGCTGTGGCTTTCTTTCAGATCATTATAAGGGGAATGGCTCAAAAACAACCTGGGAGGTCATTTGTGACTCAGAGTCCTGCATCAGCAAATGTATTGGTTCTCCCTCGCCCATGAGAGCCATCACTCTATCCAGGCTAAAGTCCCAGAGATTTAAGAGCATTTCCACTCAGAAGGCCAAAATTCTTTGGCGTCCTCTCTTTACACGCCCTACAAGGCACTGGAAATCAGTGTCTGATTTTATACACTAAGCCATGTAAACATATTCACTATTTATATCACTAGCAACTGCAACGAAGATTTAATCCTCAAGTGTCCAGGGAGTGAAGAGCCGTACATGCTCCAGCTCCAGGTCCGCCCCCTTCAGTGGGCTTTCTCTAAGTAGATGTTGGGTTGATGCCAAGCAAGTGGTCCATCCTTGATTGAACACTGTCCACATAGCTTGGACAAACTTGTGTACTGCTGATTCTTTCTTTGTTAGGATTAATGGGGCATAAACAAGTCCATGGCTAACAATAAGGTTGTTTCAATCAGCTATGACAATAAAAAGCCCTATAGTTATGGTTCTCAGACACCTATTATGGAAATGTGAGGAACTGCTAAATGACCTAGCAAGTCTTAGTGAAATACAACTGCATTTTTTCCAGTCTGAGTGCAGCATCTTTCAACAACAGAATTAAATATGTTCCAATGTATTTTCACCTTAAATATTACCTCTTCACTTTTTTTTCTTTTCTGTTGGAAGCTATCTATGCTATTGCTTCTGACAATGTCAGTCAAATGGATTTGAACTTTTTGCTGGAATGCCTAAGTTGTTGAAAATGTTACAGCCCATAGTATGCATAAGTCTGCAGTAATTGTGCTGCCTTCTTTTCTTGCTGTATAAATTAATTCAAAATCTCAAATAATTTTAAAGGAGTAAATACATGATGATCAAGGAGGTTTTGCAGAAGTTAAATGAAAGTACTGACGTAACAATGATGAACAAAACTTCCAGGCCCTAAACAAACTTGGAGGAGAATCATTAAATCAATGCTGGGTTTAATTTTATTTTTCTTACCAAAGGAAAAAAAAAAGGGTCATGAATTCTTATCAAGCTTCCTTAAAGGACAGCTTGGCATTGGCTCTGACTTCTTAAAATTAAAATTATATTGATTTTCCATTTTATTAAATAAATGTTCATCCCTGAGCTTGCTTTAGGAAAAGAAAAATGTTTTCTGTGCAATTTTCTCTTCAGCCATTGCCTGGACTTTGACTGTGGATCACACATCTACATCCAAATCAAGAGACAAAGGGATTACCCAGAACAGCCCTTGTTCCAAGCCCCTGGTGGCACAGTGCAAGTTTCACTCTCTCAGAAAAACAAACAAAATGCAAGTTCTCTCAGGTTACCCTGCATACTTCTTTTTAAAACTACCCATGAATGTGTATGTTGTTTAGGAAAGAAATTAGTGCAGTATTCAAATGCATTGTAAAAGACCATCTTCTCCCCTCATTTTCCCCTTCTGCACACCTCACTGTGAGCAGCTTGGAGCACTTCTGTCCTTGCAGCTTGTTAATAGTGGACCTTGCTAGTGCTAGGACTGTGCACAGTCTGCCTCCTCCTTCCACATTCATTTTGTACATTCACTGCTAAAAATGGTAGCTTTATGAAAGTGGGACTTTAATGCTGTTGAATCCTTCTAGATTAAAACTGGTAACATCCAAATAGAATAGAATAGAATAGAATAGAATAGAATAGAATAGAATAGAATAGAATAGAATAGAATCATTAAGGTTGGAAGTGACCTCAAGGATCATCTAGTCCAACCATCCCCCCCCCACCTATTACCCACTAAACCACGTCCCTAAGTACCATATCTAACCTTTCCTTAGGCAAAGTTATGAATTATAGCCACCAGAGCTTGTCGGCTTCTTTTGGATCTTCATAGCTTAGGAAGACCAGAAAGATCTTTTCTAAATCTGTCAACTATTAAAAGTGTCCCTTGACCTCAGGGGCAAAGACACATTTTTGAAATGCAAGGACTAACCCAGGCAGTCCTTGGGCTTTATGCTTACTTTGAAGAACAAGTAGCTGCTGAGGTGAAACATGCAACAGAGTCTGGTGCAAGAGTCCTTATTTCCCTTTCCGGTCTTGTGGCCAGTTTTCCTGTGAGATAAGGGAAGAGTTCCAGACAGGTTAGTATTAAGTAAGATGGTCTCTAAAGGAGCTATTAGTACTTTCTGTACTGCTATGTGTGATTGAAAATGAATAATTTGGTAAGACAGCTATTGTATTATTTGCATAAAGGATTCTAAGACACAATTTAAGCCCCAGAGAGATGCCAAAACCCCTTTCTTTGTTTGAAAAGCCAGTTAAGACTGTTAAGCAACATAACATTCTTACCCCATCGTATAATTTACAAAACTCAAGCGCTCAAGAGCAAGAAAATGAATAATTTAGAAGATCATTAATCTCACACTACCCACATGATAAACACGATTATCAATCTTATCAGCCATGGAGAAGTGAACATTTCATCACAACACAAGGACCATCACTCTGACTCTAGCTACAAAATGTTTCATCAAGATTCACCAAACCAAAACCATGGAATAAAACTGTCCTGAAATACAACAGTTAGCTGTAAACACATCAGTGACAGACTGACAGGGTGACATGCAAGCCTAATTTCAGTAAGACTCAATCTTGCATTCCAGTTTTTCCTGTTCTGCCACATCTATTCCATTTTTAGACCCTTTTTTTTTCTTTTCAAGTTCCTGTGTCAGTTGATAAATACAGTTACTATATAGCATTTCTAATGAAAAGTATTGTGATACCAAACTAAGGATAAAGCAATGAAGAAATGCTCCACAGGTAAAAGACAAGGCTGTATTTTTTGTGGTGCAATAGCTAATTCCTTGAAGCAAACTTAATAGTGGATGAGTTACTGAGCTCACTGAAATCAGAAGAGGCAGGACCTCACTCAGTAAACCTCAAGATGGGAACAAGCCTGAATTCTGGCCATGGTGAAGCTGAACTCCAAAAGCCTGGAGGACGACTACACTATGCCAGCTGTAACTGCCAGAGTGAAGAGGATGTGTTGGGATTTAATAAGTTACAGCTATAGCCCACGGGTTATGCTGGGAGCAGGGTTAGGCTGAAGAGCATTGCTGCAACACCAGCCGCTGAAAGAAGCTCTTGCCAAACTTCCCGGGTGGGTCATATGGGTAGGTAGGTGTTGGGAAATCAGCCACAGATGGCACTATTTGAACTGTCTGAGCTTCTTACATTTACCGATTGGCCAACATAAAGCAAGTAACGTCCTCATCTGTTAATTTCCTTACTTTTAAATGCCTGACTTTTGCAAATGGCATGAGAAATAAGCATTTTTTTTTCTGTTACATATCAGCTTTAACTAGCTTTTTGAATCAAAACTGCATTTACTTTTTCTGATGGTGTGATGGTATTAGGAGATAACGAAAGGTTAGAAAGTGCTGCCTAAAATTGTGCTCTCCTGTCATAGTTCTGAGATGAATTTTCGGTAGAAGGAAAATAATACTACAATATCTAATTTTAACCACATTTTAGAAAGGAAATATAATTCCAGTTTTTGAAAGAATAATAATGCCTTTCCAGATACATTCTTCTTCAGTGGAATTACATAACAAAACACCTTCTCTCTGACTTTTTTTACAGGAAATGCCAGGAAACTGAACATTCCTTACCTTAAGGTATTCGATAAAAACATACTCTCCTGCATTATTTTATTTAGAAGCAGTAAAAAAATAGCTTTTCTTGTGTTATAATGCTTTCAGCAAAAATTTTGAGAATATCCTTCCCAGACACAGCAACCTGTGAATACTCCAAATTATACTTAATTTACTGTGATTATAGCTGACATGAAGCAGTCACATAAAGACTTTATAAACATGTTTCTGGGATTATTTGGATGGAAAGGGAAAGTGATGTTCCTGACTGTGTATTTTTTTCTCCTGGGCTCAGAGGTTCACAAATAAATTTCAGGAACCCAATGTCTGTGCTTTTCTCCATTGCTAAATGAAGATTCTTCCTGATGACTTTCTGCTATAGATCCTTCAAAGTCATGAACCTCCACTCTATGTTGACCAGTTAGCATACCGAATTATGACAGTTTCTCAGACTATTGTAACTCATTTTCTCTTTGCAGAACTGCTTTTCCCCTCCTTCAAGCTGTTTTCCTTTCCCATTGACGTTTCACCGTTACTCTTGTCTTCTCACTCCTTCTCCCCCAACCGTAAGACCTTTACCCTGCCCAGAAAAAAAACTGCTAATCATAGAATCATTAATCATAGAATCATTAAGGTTGGAAGAGACCTCAGGGACCATCCAGTCCAATGGTCTTTGACTAACAGTCTTGTTTCAAGGGTTTTGATGAAAGTTGAAGATCACAATATCTCATGTCTAAGAAATTATTGTATTTGTGCTTGTTTTCAATTTCAAACATGGTCTCCTTTTATGCTCTGGAGAGATCCTATGCAAACAACACTTGATCTGCATGGAAGCCAGTAACAATTATTAAAATCTAACCCCGCTGGGGTCCATGGAGGTTTGGCTGGAGATCTGAATCTGTTCACTCACTTGTGCTGAGCTGCAGAGGGACATAGCTAAGGGCAGGCTCTGAAGAAGAGCTTGAAGATCAGTTGGCCTTTGCTGCATGCTTATGCAAATTAAGCAAAACCACTTGGAAGGAGGTGAGCTTGGAGCTGGGCACCTCTTCTATCTCTGGTCAGCAGGGCAGGTTCTGGCAGCCAGAGCCAGTCCCATTGCCCCAGTCAGCAAAAGAACAGCTGGGGGGCACTGGGGACAGCCCCAGCACCAGGCATCGGACACCTCACTGGGGACAAGGACGTGTTGAGGCTGTGCTGAGATGTGGGCCCATGGGTGGACAACAGACAAGTTGCAGCAAGGGAACTCGATTGGAGATTCGGAAAGCAGTTGTCATCATGAGGGTGCCTGGATGCTGGCAAGGGTACCCAGGAAGGATGGGAAATCCCCCTGCTTGGCAGTATTCTAAGCATTGGTGAAGCAAGACCCTTAGCAACCTCATCTAAGTTGAAGGCTAGCCATGCTGTGGGTAGGGGTGTTGGGCCAAATGACTTCCAAGAGGTCCTTCCCAACCAAACTGTACAATGATTCAAAGTCAAGCTGCTATGAGCATGGAAGGAATCAATGACCGAAAGTAGATACATGTTGGGTTTGAGCATTTTCTTGGAGATAGTACAGATATAAAGATATCTCAGCAGATCTATTTGAAAATGACTGTTTCACCTTCCCCTTCCTAATACTCCTGAGACTCTTCTCTTTCCATTGTTCTCCAAGATTACTCATGGATTGGGAAGAACGAGGGGTACAGAGGCTTCCTGTGTCATGGCGGGGGGTGGGGGGCAGAGGGGGCAGCTGCAGGCTGGTAGGGCACGTGCAGGGAGGCCCTTCATCCCCTCGCAAGACAAAGGGTTTCGGTAGGGCCAGAATTCCACCCCGACTCCTAGCAGAAGGCTGTCTTGCAGAGCCCACTTGAAGTCGGTATGGACTTGCGATGTTCATGCAGCAAGACCATTAGCAATTCTTGTACCTCAGGTGACTTATTAATATCTTACTTGACAAGTCAGATTTAAATGCATGTTGAAAAATGACTTTAGGCTGTCGGAGCTCATTAGGTTTTATGCACAAAACAAAATCATTATTCAGAGATTTGGAACTGCTTTACTAAAGTGGGCATCTATTGAATATCCCAATGCAATTCTTCCTTCTAATATGGTAATTCGTTATCTGTATTTAATTATCTGCAAGGTGAAAGGTTGCTGGGCAGTGTTGTTCAGCAATAGCCCAATGGAAATTTTTAAGTACTTTCACTCTGGGCTGACTGTCTTTACAGATCAATCTTACTGCTAATGACAACCAATACTTTCAGATGTGATTACAGACTAGCTCCATCTTTTCATGAGCCGAGACTCTTTGGAATCATATGTATTGATCTTTTTAATAGAAGTCAAGAAAAATGAAATTACCGTGGCTTCTTTTTGCAAAACTATGATAAATGGGAACTTGGAAAGTTACAGAAGATTTTTTTCTGTTGTGGATTATTTTAATCACTAAAAATGATGGTCTTTTTAATAATGTTTGTCTTTCCATTATGCACATTTGCAGCAAAGCCAAAACTTATTTTTGTATTTCTTTATATAACCACATTTAAGCAAAGACATGTCAGAATTGCCTGCTGGTATATTTAGGAGACGATCAAGTAGACTCTAGGCTAAAGGAGAAAGCTGCTTTTAGATGCCAAGAGATTGTATTTTCTCGGCATCTACGAGTTTAATCCAATTTTTAGAATAGCACTCTTGGATGTTTACAATCAAGTATTCATTTGTTTCTTATAGAGAGCTTACCCTTCGTTGCGTGTAATGTTGTGACAAGAGACTTTACCTATGTGCATTTTATTTCTTCCCAGAAGTCTCACACTGGCTCATCCAGTTTTCAGTGGAAATATATGTCACATGGCTCTGCCTTTCGCTTCCCATGTTTATAAACCTCTAGTATTTTACAAGGAAATGTGCCTGTTGTACCCTGTCCCTGAGGCCTAGAGTACAGTGTTTTGGCTTTATATTGTGCTATGAACATATGTGCGCTTCATTGAGAATAACGCTTGCTAGTTTGACTTCTCATTCTGTTGCCAATAGAATGGAAGTAAAATTGTATTAGATCCCATGTTAATTGTAGCTATTCCTCTTGGATAAATTTCATTGCAAAGGTAGTGGGTAAGATAAATCTTAGTAATACAATGGCAGACGAAAAGATATAGATAAATCATAGGAGTGGTGGAAGATATATACTGGTGGCTCTCACTGGTATTAATGGAAGCTGGAAGATACATGACCTACAGATACTTAAAATCAGAGCCACTGGCAAACTCTCCTTAGTTTGAAGGGCAGTGTCATGCTTTCTTATTGCCTGATTGATCCTCTATTCTCTTCAGTCTTCTATGTTGTAAATCCATGCTCTTTTCAGACTTATTTCCACAAGGCAATTTCCTTTTTTTCTAATCACACCCCCATAATTTTTTAACTTCCTCTTCACTTTTCATTATGCCTCTTGTCACAGCAGTCTTCAACACCCAGTCATTTGCTTTTATTGCTGTCCTTGAAACTCTCAATATTTTTCAGTCAGATTACTTCCCGGACACTTTGGAAACCTGTATCTTGCTGGTTTAGATGTCCAGATTTAACATTTTTTGTGCATATTATCAGCTTCAGAAGTCTGGGGGAGGGATTTTAAGTCATGATACACAAAATTTATGTTTAGCTCGGGAAGATCCTAAACTGTATATGACTGGGAGCGTACACCAAGGGCGCTGTATGTCTACCCAGTTTGTTTCTCCTCATTTCATAGCCTCTTGCTGCTGCTTGTTGTTGGAGACAGGTTACTGAGTTGGTTTCGGAGAGATGCAGTGTGAAGGTCCTCTGCTGACATCTCTATCCCACAGATTCTTGCTCTAGCTCTTCTTGCTGTGCCTGCTTTTCTTTGACTATCTTGTTCACAGGAATTATTATACTTACAATGTTGAAAAAACCCTCAAAACCTCACTGATTGCAATTTTATACCATATCTTTTTGTGATGGACCAGACCTTTTAAAAGTAAACTTTTATATTTCATATAGACTGGGGTCTGCTTGTACTAAGCCAAGTGATAAAAACATTTTGTGACAGGCTGCACTCAGCTGCAAACAATCCAGTACTTAAATGAGAAGTCTGAGTGAAAAAAAAAAAAAAAGCAATTATCTAATAATTGCTTCAGGTATAGCTTAATTTTTTCATTAAAAATAGTTAATGATGTTTCAACATGTTTTGCAACTGTTCATGCTCAGTCAAAATCAGCTATCTTTTTCTGTGGCTTTCTTAGACTGTTTTACAGAATTGTGTCTGACTGATTTTACCTAGGAAATCTGTCTCTTTTTTATTTAATGAGGATGTGAAATTAACCACATTGGGAAGAAGACTATAGAATTGCATCGCAATATACTTATTTCAGTTTATCTGGAGAAGTCAAGTTATTCTGTCAGTACAGTTTTAGTCATGAAAAAAGCATTTCTTTGGGAAAAAAGCCAGACTGGCTCCAAGATGCCTTGTTTTGAACACTGGAAGCTAATTTGTTGGCATGTTGAAATAGAGAACACTAAAGTTACCATCTGAAAGATGATTAACATTGTTGATGAAGTTTTGTGAAACATTGGCTTTGTGAAAGATTTTTTTGCCAATGGATACCATGTAGTGTATAATACACAGAGAGCATAAATGTTGTTCTATCCTGCTTATATGAGTTTTCAACTCATTTGTTTAAATTAAGCACTTTTTTTTAGCAAGCACGTTAGGGTAGAGGTACTAAAATTTGTTATAACGTGTCCAAAGCAGTCTGGATTAAATATCTCAACCACTCAGTTTAGTCCATCTAACACTTATGCAGATAAGTAAATCTGTTTATATGAATATATTCTTTATGCTCAAAGGTCCAACTACTCCTGTGTTACTGGATCCCTTGAGGAGTCTGCTTATTTACTTGAAGAGTCCCAGTAAGATCTGTCTGGGTACCTGTATCACTTATATGTCAAAGAAAGGATGACCTTGCTATTGCTTTGAGTTTTTGAACTCTATTCTTCTTTAAAGTAAACTTTTATGGGATGAACCTGAAAGAAAGGTTAGCTGTACAAACAGTGTTTTACATGTAGAACAGCTTGAAGGATGAGACAGTATGTACTTTTATTTTTTATTTAGTATGGCTGAGTTTCTCATCTGGGCAAGAAGGAAAGGCTGGTGTATTGAGGTAGAAGGACAAACCTAAAGTGCAATAGGGTGATATAAGCTAGAGGCAATTTTCAGCATGTTTTTTTTCTCAACACATTTCAATTCCTTTTTAAAATTTTTTTTTAAGGCAGTCTTAAATTTTTGTTTCAGTCTCTTATGTAATCAATGGACTAGTGTCTTTGCTAGAGTGACTAAGAGGAGGGAACGCACCATTTTTCTGACTAACTGTTAAGAAACTTGGCTCTACATCTCCTTGAAATCTTTTGCAAAACTCAGAGGGAAAATCAATCAGTTTTGACTGTCTAGAGCTTTATTCTCATTCTTTAGCACCATTGCTGTTTGGAATGTGCAACACCAGCGTTGTGTGACAGCTAGCCACTATTCCATTTCTATAAAGACTTTGCATGCTATTATGGAGTCTTAGAGATCACTACCAAAGCTTATAGCACAGTCCGGAAATACACAGCTGTTATTGCTAAAAAGTCAGCATTTCCTTGGAATTAGCATGTAGTGGCATCAAAGATCCATGGCTATTTCTCATTCGAATGACAGAGAAAAATAGTTTATCTATCTATCTATCTATCTTGCTTGGTAAATTTTGTCAATTCTGATGTTTACAGAATAATGAGATCTTATTTTCTAACTTAGGAAAGAAAGATTAATTTGGAAAAGAAGATAGAAAATACACAGTGAATTAAGAATGTGAAGGAGAGGAGGAAGAGAAAGAAGGCACTTGACAGGAAAGAGAGACAGGGCTGGGCTGAGCACCTGCATCAACACCTTTGTCAGATTTGTGTGTACTACTACAGTGAAGAGATAAACCGGTTTCAACTGGGCATCTTGAGTGCTCCTGAAGCTTCGTAAATGGCTAGATCAAAGAAGAGTAGTCATTCTCAACGTGAGCTCTAGTTCATCTAAGGTGGTCTTTTTCTCCAACTTAAGTGTTAAAAATGACTGAAAAGAAATGAATATGTTGGATTGAGTTTGCAATGTTCAAGATGAGAATCTTGGTAATCTTGGAAAGATTTGTGATATTCTGGTATGGCAATGAAACAGTTAAATCTCTACTGGGTATCCCCAGAAGAATAAGTCAAACCCTAGTTGTTTAAAATGGGAAAATATTTGAGCTGGTAAAGAATTTTTTCCATTCAACTATTTTTTATGGAAAACTTTTTTTCTGATGAAATGATTTTTTTAATGAAAAGTCTTTAATGGAAATCATCTGTCTGCTTTTTTTTTTTTAAATCTTGGCTTTTTGTTGAAAGAAGACATTATAAAAAAGTCGAGAAAAGAATATTTCAGCAAAGATCTCCATATTTGGAATGTAGAGGTGACTACCAACCGGCTAAATATTCTGCTGCTTAATAAGTCAAATTACTGACAAATATAAAAGCTGGTATTGTCCAAAAGAGTGCTCAATCCTATGCATATCTAAGCGTAAGTGGTCAGAAGGTCAGAAGAGCACTGAAACATCTCTTTCTGGTAAGGGTGCCAACCCCACTTACACAGAAATAAATGAAAATATTCTTGTTGACTATTGTAGGAAGAGAACTGGGACCTAGGATCCAGGGCTCGCATGAATATGCTGTGTGCTGAGGATGTGAATGTTAGGAGATTGGCTGCAGCTGATGGCCAGCAAAGGGAAATGCATGTCTGCAGATGAAAGTATCACATTTGGCAAGAGACTCCAACAGAAATTGTTTTCCCTCTGGATTTTGATAACTGTTAATTCTTCATATACTTGGCTTCTGCCGATGAACACAGTACTTTTCACTGATAAGAAATTCATATTGTTAAACTCCACATGAACTCAAGAAATATTAATGTATAAATGCTTACCAGCAAATATGAACAGCAAATGACAAAGAAAATTTAATAATTGAGCTTAATAAAATAAAGCTTGTTTTTGGAATCTTGCTTTATATGTTTCTAAGAGAACAATCACTCTTACGAAACTAAGTCAAGCATGAAATGTAGTGTATGGCTAATTGGGAAAGGATCGATGGATTTAGCAAAGCCATAGGAGTCCTTCTAAAGAAACAGCGTTTTAAAGCAGTGTCCTCTGTTTATCTGCCCTTCTGCTTTATGAGCAACCCGCTATGTCCTTGATGGGAGGTATGGCTGGTCAACCAATCTCCTGTGTGAGGCCCCGAGCGAGACAAGATGGTGATTTGAAATGAATGTTGACAAAACCTTCGTATCACTGTAGCCTACTGTGAGACACTTCATCTACACAAGTGATTTCCCATTTGTTATGTTAGAAATGGTTTGTAGCATTAAAATACATAAATAATACTGGTTTTGCACCCTGGTATCTGTCATTCTGTTTAAACAAATCTATGAAGATTCATTTGTCTCCAGCCTCCCCTTGCTCCCCACGAACAAGCAAAGGACAGAGAAGTGACAGCAGCTCCAGTCTCCCCCTCCACAGCCATGTACAGACTGGCGAGCACAGCCCACAGGTACAAGTGAGGAAGGTGAAGCCAGGAAAGAAGAAAAACAAAGGAAAGCATCACACAACTGGAGTAGAGACAACAGGGAACTGACACGGGATATACTGTAAGTCACAGGTATTCAGTTATACAGACTGAGATAAAGAAACAGAATGAGAGAGAAGGGACAGAACCCTTGAAGAGGTAAGTAGAGAAGAAAATGGTTTTGCATGGGTCTGGCAAGGAAGGCAATGAAGACAAGAGCAAAGACTGTTGGAGCGAGACCAATGGAGGGCCACTGTCCTGGCTTTGGCCAGGATGGGGTTAATGTTCAGGAGCCAGGCCAGGTGAGCCAAGCTGGCCGGGGCTATTCCATACCATGTGCCATCATGCCCCCATAAAAGGGGGCTGTCCGGGGAGGGGCGGGCCGGTGCTGCTCTGGGATGGGCTGGCTGGGGGCTGAGCGGCTGGTCAGTTGGGTCGGTAAAGTGCTCACTTTGTCACTGTGTTTGTTTACATCCCGGTATAATTGCTGCTGTTTTGTTGTTGTTTTCCCTCTCCCTTTGTTGGCCCATTGAATGGTCATTAACTCAAGGCCGTTTGCCCTTTGCTGTTCTCATTCTTCCCCTTGTTTTGCTAATGGTGAAGTGAGCGAGCGGCTGTGTGGGGCTCAGCTGCCGGCTGGGGCTGAACCACGACAGCCACGAAGATGATCAGAGAGCTGGAGCACCTCTCCTACGAGGACAGGCTGAGAGACCTGGGCTTGTTCCCCAGAGAAGAGAAGGCTCCTGAAAGACCTAATTGCGGCCTTCCAGTACCTGAAGGGGCCTACAGGAAAGCTGGAGAGGGGCTGTTTATCAGGGAGTGCAGTGACAGGACAAGGGGGAATGGGTTTAAACTAAAAGAAGGGAGATTTAGATATGATGTTAGGAAGAAATCCTTCCCTGTGAGGGCGGTGAGGCACTGGCACAGGGTGCCCAGAGAAGCTGTGGCTGCCCCCTCCCTGGCAGTGTTCAAGGCCAGGCTGGATGGGGCTTTGGGCACCCCTGGTCTAGTGAAGGGTGCCCCTGCCCATGGCAGGGGGGTTGGAACTAGACTATCTTCGATCTTCCAACCGAAACCATTCTAGGATTCTAGGATTCTAAATCTGAGCTGGAGACCATCTGCTTGTCAAATTCAGAGGTCCTGCTGTAAATTATGGAGGTGTTCCTGAAAGATGAACTCAGCATTTCCTAGCATGGAATGCAATAGGTAAATGTTGGGCTGCTACTCCCCCTTTTTAATTAGAGTAAGGCTTAAGAAACTATCTGTAACAAAACATGCTTGGACATGCTAGTGAACCCTGTCCAGCTTGCCGATAAGGGCTGTCTCATCTGCTCTAAGCCAAGGCTGCGAAGGATCCTGTCTTCATGTTGGTCCTACAAAAGGTCCAGCACAAACTTTAGGCCAGTGAACATGACACTAACACCACGTCACATCACGCACCACATAACGCATACTGCATACCGCATCACACCCTGTCTTTCTTAACCCACCCGTATGCTCTGAGAAATGTCTCACTTATGTCCCTCCGGGTTTTGCACTCACAGTAGGGCGAGCAGGCCTACCGTCACTGCTGAATTTGTGCTAAAAACTTTCATTCTCAGTGGGAACTTTGTGTTTTTCCCGTTACTTTAAAGATATCTTACGCTGTTTATATACATGGACAATTCAGCAATACTGCAATATGAGAAAAGACCCACTCTGCCCACTTGTCCTGGACTGGGGTGAAACAGCAAGTTACAACTTTTTTTACTACTCCTCTTCTCTTGTTGATGAGTCAGTTTGGCAGTCTTTTTTTTCCCAGCAATATGTTGATGAAACAGGTGGGAAATATCAGGAAAGTGTCTGAAAAATGTGATCCAAATGAAATCTTCTTTCCTGTAACATCTCACAGTATCTGTTGACTATAAAATTTAATTAGATGATCAAGAAGAGATGGCAAACTTTGTATTTGACATGATCTTTCTTTATATTTTCTTTCTAATTATTTCCATATGTCTCTTATCTGAAAAAAAGTATTTTTCATCTGCTTCTTTGGCCTGAATAATCCTATAGTATTCTTGAATAAGGCTGAGACAGCTTTGGCCAAAATCTTCTTTGTGACAGGGCAGTGCTGGAGAGCACTTCATTTGGCTGTGAAAGGAAAATGCTGAGGAGAAGCTAGAACTAGTTTTGGGATAGCGGGACACATTTTCTATTTATGAATATGAAATCCAAGAAAATAGGATATGCACGATTTCAGAACCCCCTCAGTATGCCCTGGTGTGTTATTCCGGAATACCACACAATTTCTACTGTTCCCTTTTTCTCTGGTGAGGATCTACTCACAGAATTTCTGAATAGTGGCAAATTTGGCATGTTCTACAGAACAAGAATAGGTTACCACTGGCAACTGTCTTAGAGCTGCTTCAGACTTCAGTCTTCTACAGGGTCATAACATCTGCTATGCATTTATATAATTCTTACAAGTATATTAAAAAGAGTGGATTTATTATGTGAGTGCTGAATTGTGGAGATTTTTCCATGTGCTGAAATTGGTCAGTAGGTTATCCTGAAAAGGCTAAATATAGCTATTTCTATATTTTTGCATATAACAGCATGCTCAGTGCTGCTATTTTGGTCACTTAGTCCAAACCAGACTACACAGCAAACAATGGAAAAACTGCCTTTGTTTGCAGGACTGGGCCTCAAGGCTTGTTGTAGTCCCAGTGAAACCATGTGCAAGGAAATTTACTCTCATGCATGTTTCTAGAACCAGAATAAAAGGTGGCAGGAAAGGTTTCAAGGAATCATGTCCAAGTCCTAAAATATTTCTCTTTTTTTGAGAGAGAGAATGGACCAGCTTGAAAAGAAGCATTTATAATGAGAAAAGGTACTGAGTTCCAGGCTAGACTCTCTTGTCAGACCTAAAGCTGGGCATGTCAGAGCTGCCTGATAATTCAGGATCTCAGCTGAAGTGAATGATAGACATCTTCCTTCAAGCCCTGTGGATGCATTCTGTATGAAGTATCTTGCTGTTTCCAAGGGCAGGAGAAGAAGCTCTCTCTGCAGCAGTGTTTGAGGAGCTGTTGCGATTCAGGTGAATGAGGAGCAAGCAACAACACTCCCATTTCCCACATCCCAAGGATATGCCATGAGTAACTGACTTCTGGCTATTTTGATGGAGCATCCTCTTTCCCCTAGCTCGTCATGAAAGTCTTGACTCTTTTTGCCTCCTAAAAATGTCTGTGGCTTGGGAAAATAACTTCTCATTTGTGCTCTAGCTGTAACCCTTAGTGCAAACGGCAAGGGCTGGTAATCCAGTTTGCTTGTGCCTCTTCTGTTATGATCTTTATTTGCCTAGTGGGTGGATGGTGATGACATTTCCCTCCAGGAAAATATTAACTGCATAACCTTTTCCCTCTCTCAGCTCATCATCGTCAGCGTCGTCAATGCTGTCAGATGTTGAGTGCCATGGTTTGAAGTCGGCAGATACTCCTCCTGTCTGGGCATGCAGCACTGCCAGCAACACCCTGGTGATCCTAGCCTCCTGAGTGCCACTTTGTGTGACTGCTAGCTGTCTTTGACAAAGAGAATGTTTTTCATGAACAAGTAAGGAAATCCTTGGTCAAGATAAACAGCCCTCCCCCCCCCACTTGCCTGCTGCCAGGAAGCTCTAAATAGAGTCTCTGTAGTAGTCTTGATTTTTTTTTTTTTTTTATTACTTCACATTGGAGTTCAGACCTGAACTCTAAGCCAGAAAATCTAAGCTGTGTTGGAACTGCTGAAAGACCACAGACTTTGCTAAAAGTTCAGGTATTTCAAAGCCCTGAGAACACGTGTTATCATTTACATCGCATATCTAGTTGAGAGAATAGAATAGAGAGAGAGCATCTCTGCTCATACCTTCCCTCTGCCTCCAACAAGACCATCTTCGGCCAGTGATACATCCTCTGAAAAGTACCTTTTGCACTTTAATCCCACCAAGTTTTTATCAACTCCATCCATGCTCACCAGCACACAGCGAGTCTCATGGCAGCCAGTCCTGCTGTCATTATGAAGGCAGTAGCATTATAGCCTTGTACATTTACAGGCGAAAAGGTGAAGAGCCAAGCAAAGCACTGACTTTTATTCTTAAAAAGCCAAGCCAAACCAAGCTGCTTTGTGATCTTTCCAGCCTGGCTCATGAATTCTGAGTGCTAATATAATTGAAGTGCTTGAAATGCAGCTTTGCGGACCAGTCCAGGTGTTTGAGTATATGCAAAAGGATATAAAACATGTTGAAAGGAAGATCACCTTAGCACACTGGAAAGTGTGTTGTCCAGCAATATTTTTGGGCAGTTCATCTTAAAATTCTACTATTTCAAAAAACCTGTCCTGGTTTTACCCCAGCCAGCAGCTGAGCACCATGCAGCAGCTCGCTCAGTCCCCCCATGGGGAAGGGGGAGAGAATCAGAAGGGTGAAAGTGAGAAAACTCGTGGGTTCAGATACAGACAGTTTAATAAGTGAAGCAAAAGCCGCGTGCACAAGCAAAGCAAACCCAGGAATTCATTCCCCACTCCCCACGGCAGGCAGGGGTTCAGCCATCCCCAGGACAGCAGGGCTCCGTCACGCGTAATGGTTACTTTGGAATACAAACGCCACCACTCCGAACGCCGCTGCCCCCCCTTCCTCTCCCCCCAGCCCCTTATAAACCGAGCATGACGCCATATGGTATGGAATGTCCCTTTGGTCAGTTGGGATCAGCTGCCCTGTCTGTCCCCTCCCAACTCCCCGCGCACCCCCAGCCATCCCGCCGGCGGGGCGGTGCGAGAAGCAGCAAAGGCCTTGGCTCTGTGTGAGCATCGCTCAGCAACAGCAAAAACATCTCTGCACTGTCAGCGCTGCTTCCAGCACAAACCCAAAACACAGCCCCATACTGGCTGCTGTGAAGAAAATTAACTCTCTCTCAGCTGAAACCAGGACAATTTTTCAACAGATTGGGAAAAGGCAAGAAATATGTAGGATAAGCCTCTTCTCTTGTTACCTCAAAAAGCAATTTGTATGTGCAATTAATTGTGAATGACTCTTGATGATTTCAGAAAGCAATGACTGTGTTAAAAACATTCTGATGTTCACAACAATGACACAGAGGCAAGCTAACACGTAAAGGTGTAGTAGCAGTGGCAAATGTGGAGGTACTGGCTTGAGTTGTGCATTACTTCTGGTGATGCTGAGGGTGCAGATTGCCCTGTTTTGGCTGTAAGAAGACAGCAGGACCTGGAAAACAGCAGAGAATCTGGGAGTGAGAGTGAGGTGAGGAGAGAAGACGAAAGACAGAAAGGGGAAAACCCTTATATGCTGGTTAGGAGTTGTGAAAGGGGGAGCAGGGGAAATGGACTAGGACTGGAATGATGGGAGCAAAATAGCTGGTGGTAGTGGGAGCAGCAGCTGTGAAAAAAAGTGTGATAAGAGGAAGGAGGGCTAGGGACAAAACACTGAAGCATTGAAGAAGAGGAAACTGGATCATAATATCTCCAAAAAAATACAGTTAGGAAATCAGTTCATCAGGAGTCCTCAGTTTTTTCTTCCAAAGTTAGTTACTATTAACAGATGTTGCATCATGTTGCACAATGCCTGCATGTATTTAGTTTCCTCCATCCTATTCCTGGCATAAAGTGTTTACTTCATTGTGTGAGAAAAAGCTGCTTTGCTGTCAGCAGATGCCAGGAAAGAGTACTAGAAATGTTTCCCCAAGAGAAGACTGGGTATGCTTGTCATCTCACCTGCAATCGGTCTGTGATCTCTGTAAATACCAGAACGAGGTACTTCTGGGGGATTTATTTGAATACTTTTGTGAGGATTCTAATCTACAGAGATATTTTTGAATAGAAAGCTGGTCCTGCTGTTATAGATCATCCTAGCCAGCACAGGATTACTTGCAGGTGTCCTGTTTTTCAGAGACATTTTCAGTCCCACATGATGACAGAAGACCTGTGGTAGCTTTGGTTTCCCTAAACTCTACCCTAGAGTGGGGGCCCTAAGAGTGGGTCAGGACTGTGCTTTCCACCTTCAGGTGTTTTGCTGTGTTTAACAGGACAATGGCTTAGGGAAGGGAAGGATACAGGTCTGTCAAAGGTAAGTGGTGGAACTGAGCTGCCCACCTTCCTGAGCCCTGACCCTCTGCTCTGATGCGACAGGGGATTAATCATACTTCCTGCAATGTCTCACACTTATTACACTTACAAACACTGCTTACACAGAGGATTGAGTGCAGTACCAAAAAACAAAAAAAAAAAAAAAAGAAGAGGGAAAAAAAGAGGGATCTAAGTCTGTGTACATGTTTCATGGTGTTTCCTTTTGCCCAACCATACGGTTAAAAAATAAAGGAATATGTTGACAGTTGGCAGACAGTTCCTGGAGTAAGGGCTAGAACTGAAATTAGTGGGAAGAAGGATTGGACAAAGGAAGTACGTGTAAGAGAATTATAAGAAAATCTCATGTTTTGGAACTTTATGAATTCTCAAAGGCTCAGTGCAGGTTTTCTTTGTCAGGTCAGGTAATTATCTCCCAAAGTACTCATCAAGTTGCATTATAATAACACTGCCTTCTGTGGAAAACCCAGGTGAACTTTTTCTTGGGAAGGGGTATAAAAAAGCTTCTAACATCATGCTTAGATTCAAGGATAGCAACAAACGCTGGTCTTGTGGAAACATTTTATTCTAATTCTACAATATCCTCTTACGTAAACACTGAAACACATTGAATCAATTTTTCAAACAAACTTGTAAAATCAGAAAATACACCAGACTCTGATAGGCAGCAGCATTAATTGCCAGGAGCACAAAGAGGCATTTAAACATTGAAACATTTTGGCAAAAATACAAATGACTTATTTTCCTTCCATGCCCTTGAAAATAGCTTTTCTAAACTCTGGGCTTCCTATGATGAAGGGTTCACCATTAATCACCTTTATGACATCTCATATGTAGGCTGTGGATAAATCCATGGGCCCTAATCAACCACTTTCCTGAGGAAATTGGCCAAATCCCGACTCTTTGAGGAGGGAGGCGGGGGATGAATCACAACAACTTTGCTATTCAGACAAATCTCTTTTCAAGTGCCCTTAAAGCTTTTTTTCATATACAGCGAAGACAGCCACACAGGAAACAATAATAGTTTAATCTCTTGAAAAATTTCCTTCCTGCACTGCAGCAGCCTTTCAGACAGGTAGTCAAAGCACGCCAAAGAAAATTAGCAACAGCCGATGCCAAGAGCAGGCTGTTACGTTAGCCTTTTAGCTCTGTCCCTTTTCCTTCCATGTGTGTAGAGAACAAGAAACTACTCATCTCCCCGACTAAACACCCTCTGAGCTACATTTTGCTGTGCATTAGTAACACTTACGGGCCTGAGGAACTGATAATGGAGAAGAGAAGACACAGAGGGATGGGTCCTGCAAACACTTACTGTGGTACCTCTACCATGAATAGCCTCACTGATCCACATCCCAGGCCTACAAAGAGAACTGTGTTTGTAGCCTCCCACACATGTGCATACTTACTAGCAAGTACTTGGAGGCTTTTTACAAGTCATCCGTTGTGGGATTTTTTTTCCTTCTGAGTTTTTCTTCCTTTGCCTTGAAATTCTTCTTTGCTTAATGTGGACTAAGGAGGAAGAAAAAAAAAATTAACTTAGAGCTGAGTATGAGTCAGGTTAAGGCATCATCACATGGAATTTTGTCTTGCTTGGGGTTTTGTTTGGCTTTTTTTTTTGTTTTGTACACACGGCAGGCTTCATCCTCAATTTGTACTGCGGTGGCATGGCCCTTTAGTATGGGCCCTGAGGTAGAGAAAGAAATGAGACATCACCCCCAGCCAAAAGCTAGTGCTTGTCCTTATCCTTGTAAACTGGTGTCTGGTATAATTATACTGCCTGTTAAGTTGGTGATAATATTGCTATTTGAGCCAGATTTCAATGTTTACACCTCTGCAGTGCTCTTTAAGGGGGTATGAAATAAAATAGTAAATGTATAGCACTCTGTACACACTTGGCACAGCCGGAGCATAAAAGGATAGCAGAAAAAGGGCAGAATGTTGGAAAGAATTTTGCATTCCATTTTAAAGGTGTAGAGCTTTCAGTTTAAGTCATCCCTGTGTTACTCAAATTGTTGACAGACTTTCATAACATCTATTTCTAGAAACAGTTTTGTTATGAGTTCATATTAAAAAGGAAAAAAAAAGCACACCTGCTGAAGTATTTTCTAGAAATGATTGCAATATTTAACATTTTCTTGTTTTAAGGGCAATCACAGAAACAGGGCTAAATTCTGTTCCCAGAAAACGTGGGCATGTAAATGAATGAGAAACACTTTAGAGCAAGAGGAAAGACCTTTGGCAACAAAGAAAGGCCAAGCAAAGTGGTGTGGTGATAGGAGATGCAACAGCATCTCTCTCCTGTGACTTCCTCTGGAGCAGCAGCAGAAAAAGCATTTGACGCTCTCAGCAGGGCAAAACCTGGCATGTTCCATAAGCCAGCTTCATTTCAGTTTTCTGAGGTGCTGTGAGGAAGGCTAAGACACCTTAGTTTTGCTAGGCCTGCTTACACAGCCTTAGATGCTTAGCCAGGAGTAAGCTCATGGATTCTTCCTGAGTTCGGTGCTGGCCAAGTTTCCTGCTCCCTCCTGTTCTCTGGTGGTTCCCCCCAGCCCACGTAGGGGTCAAATTCCCCAAATCCAGGGAGCTTGTCCCAGCAGTGCAGGGGGTAAGGTAGGAGGAGGGCATGGTGAAATTTCACAGAAGATGAATGTTGCACTGCTTGGAACTTTGCCTCATTTTCTTTCCCAAGCCACATGCTGAATAGCTGTTAATTGCACGTAGTGACAGAGATCGTCCCTGTTATTTGCTAAACACAAGGATAAATCCTTGTTACTGAGTGCAAAATCCAGCAGTCCCATGTTGTATTTTCAAGTCAGTACAAGCAGCTCTGGATTTGCCATTGGGAGAGATGAGAACGAGTCTTTGTTTCTTTGGTGTCAGTATGCGTAACAGTGGCATCACATATGACCACTTTTTGCATATTTCAATTACATAATGGCAGCAATGAAATATCTAGAAGTACTTGTTATTTTCCCCATAAAGTGTCTAATTGTACTTCAGTTATGTTATGGAAATGGTATATGCTTACAGTGAAAAACTTGACACAAGTCAGATGATGTGAGATGTTTTCCATCAGTATTTTTAACACTTCCTGTTAGTAGAACAAAGTGTTATAAAACTAGACTTGTTTTTCCTGAGCTGTACTTTCTTCTCTTTATAAAACATCAGCTTGATTTTGCAAAACAATGAAAAGAGAGTAAAGAGCTATATTGGCCATGTCATAAAGGAAAACCTTTCCAAAGAGATTGCTTTTTCTTCCCAGAAAGAAAATGTCCTGCTGAGCAGGGGCCGGATCCAGTGCCCACAGAAGTCAGTGGAAGAACTCCCACTGATGACAGTGGATGTTGGATGAAGTCCCATCTCATTCTCATGTTTAAATGCCGAAAAATGAGTTGCCAAGTTCTAATGAGTACAGTGAAAGCCTTGTGTTATATAAGTTACTTACAATAGTTTATTACAACCATTAAGAAAAGCTGATTATTTTTATTAAAAGCATATTTTGGTCGGTTCCTTTTAAGCTGTTCCCAAAGCCTACACATATCTTTCTTCACTTTGCTTTTTAGAATCTCTGTTTTATAAACAAAACACAAACAAAAACATGATTTCCTGTTGGTTGTTGAAGAAAGACTGTGGATTTATTCTTTACATGGGAAAACGTTTGGTTGCTAAACACATGCGACAGCACATGGCCTTGTTCAAACATCCTATCAAATTAAAAGCAGATTCCAGCTCTAATGTTCCAGATGAAGGGCACGGGGCTGGGACAGGCACTCACATGAAATTGCGTTGCATTTAAGAGGACAGTGATCAAAGCACTGCACCTCATACAATGAGTGAGTGGCGAATCTGTCTTATCTGAGCAGCAAGGAATAATTATAGAGAATTATTTGATCTTCTGCTAAGGTAAACCTCACAATTATGATGCTGATTGAACAGGTTCTTCTGTTTCAGGAAAGGCAACGTGTATACACAGTGCTGTAATGCACTTACCAGATGGTATTAAAATAACATCCTGACGCTCCAGCCATCGACATCGTCTCAGCCTGCTTTTTTGTTGATCACTCCCCGCTCAGGCTTGTGCCACCCTGCCAGCATGTGAGACATTTTCTGCTGATCCAAGGCAGGCAATCCTAAATTCTCTGTGTATCTGGTTATGACAAAGGCAGTGCAAATGCCCAGCTAATGGTACTTTGAAAGCAAGTGAATAGACCAGACCTTTGCCCTCAGTATATGCTTGTCTTTTGAAATACAGTTAACTTTTGCAAGCAATATCTTGATTTTGCAGATATATTATGGAACAGAAAACTTAAAAATAGAATTCACCTCTGCTGTTAACAAGTTTTGACCTTTGCTCACATTTGTTGGGGAAAGTAGCTCATAGTACCAATTAACATGAATTATTAACTCCTACATTAATAATTAATTTATTAGAGGGCTAAAGGCATCAGTCTTTGCCAGCCAACACTATTGAGAGAAAATGAAGGAAACAACACAACCCTAATTATAACAGCTTAATGAGGATGTCTGGAAGATCTGATGTGATTCAGTCACTCTAAATGCTCTTTATTTCCTCTCTGAAACCACACTGGGTGCAAAGAATCAGGCAGTTAACTACAGTTCCTGTAGTGCAGGGTTTCTTCCTACTTTCTGAAGAGAGGAAGCCCACTAAGGAGAGCTCAATTTAGATATTATTAAGGACTGATGAAGGATGCCATCGCCTAAACAATACGAATGCTGTCTCTCTCAGTAATGAACTGTTCTAGTGGTGTCTGAATCACTAATGGCTTCTATAGGCTGCTAAGAAAACTTCTCTGTCTCAGAATTGTGCTGTGCAGTGATTTCTTGATGTCACAGGATCCTTCCTTTGTAATCTGTATTTGGACTTGAACTGCAAAGGTTGACTGTAATGTGGTGGCACTGCTTGAGATCTCTCTACACATTTTGGCCAGCAATGAAATCCAGGACAGCTTATCAGGAATCATCATGCAATGGAAAACTGTTGAGTTGTCCCCCTGCACAGAGGCTGATGCTTTCAGACAGGTATCTTCAGATACAGGAGTGGCAGCCACGAGATGGCACAATGTTGTGTACTACTGCTCCCATCAGGCATTGGCATTTTTTTTTCTTCAGAAATAAATGGCTGAATTAAGAAAGGTAGGGTAAACTCAGAACTTCTGGCATCTCTGTGAGCCTTTATTTTTTTCCTTTGGTTGAAGATGCTTCCAGTTTAAATATTTTTTTCCTTTGGTGGAAGATGCTTCCAGTTTAAAAAACACTGGACTATGCAATACTACTTCGCTTTCTTTTGGACCTTGGCCCACAGACACATCACAAAGGTTTGCTGAGCAGATAAGCAGTATTAGAATGACTTAGAGAGACTAAGATGAACACTAAATTAATCAGACAACACTCTTGGGGGAAATTGCCACTAATTTTAGATTTTTCATCTCCGAGAAATCAATTATTATTATGTTTATTGATATTGTACTTGTCATTACTTTCAACATTTTTGCTATGGTGACAGAGCCCAAGAGAAGAAAGAGGTGAGGAAAGATATAGTATATCATTTAGAGCTTCTTCCTAAAGCATAGGAATTTAGTAACCAGATATGTGTGAATCAGTAGATAGCAGTAGTAGGAAACACGGGAAAATTTTACACACACACACAGACACAGAAACACACACACAGATCTTTTTGATGAAAAAAGTTTACCCAGATCTACTCACAAGTTGTGTGGAATACAACTAGGACTTAAAGATGTTTGTGACATGCCAGAAAACATTCATAAATTCCACTGATTTTAGCACATGAAAGATCAAGAACATTGTAGAACACTTATTGTGAGCAGATACAATTTCTTTAAATACCCTCCAGAAGGAGTTCACAAATGCTTCCTAAGTATGAATAAAATTCTTCAAGAAATAAGTGGAAGGTCCTGAAACTTCAATTTGATAAGTATAACAATAATGTAATTCTGAAAATAGGATGGTAAATAAACCGGGACAAAATATAACTTCAGGGAACCAAAGGAAAGGTCCCTGCCAAGGGAGCTGTGTCAAGTCCACTGCCTAGGCTTCATTCACTAATGGTCCATCAGTTTTGGGCCACATGGTGCCCAGTTCATGCAGTGCTGCACCTCCCTTCTCCCCCTGTGAGCACCGCAAAGGCAGAATGCAACGGGTACCATGGACTGTACATTCTGTTGCATGCAGGGAGTTAGGCCAACTCATCTGAATGTTTCCGTTTTGAATCATTAAAATTTTCCACTGGAAATTGGTTGGACTTGTTGAGGGCAACACTCTTTAAACTGTGTAAAAAGCAACAGAATTTGGCATTTTGAAATTAGGACTAGTTTAATTTATGTTAGTAGGGTTCAGAACAAAGAGGAGTGTTATATTACAGTTTGATGACTTCTCATTAAAGGAGGCTTCCTACTTTGCAAACATTAAGTTCCGCTTTGGAATTTAAGAAGAAATTTGACTTTAATCATAAAACATAGAAAATATTTCTATGGTTGCAGACTGATAACAACCATTACTATGGCAGTCATTGAATACTCCTATAAATCTTGTTAATGAAATCCCAATATTGGAGTCCTCCAATCACAACACAAGAGTTAATGCTTAACCTTTCCCCAGAACACAAGGTAACTAAAGCCTGCTGCAAGTGAAGATGCACATATATTAGATTTAGAAATTATCATTCAATTAAGTTAACTTTTTTTTTTTGTTTTAGTGACATTAAATGGGTGCCCCAGTGGCACTGTGTTCTTGTTTGTCTGTATAATATTTAATTTAAAGCATGTGCATACTGTGTGACTGAGATGTGAGAAGTGAAGAAGGGATTATGAGCTCATTACAATTATGACACAGCCTTCTGTTAACCGTATAGCTTCTAAGACCCAGGCTAGTAGCTCTGGCCTAGTACTGCTGCACTGAATGTTGTGAGCACTGGCATTAGAACCTGGTCTTTATGGGTTCAGTCAACATACCCAAGGAGGACAAGCTACTTATCAGCTTGGCAGATATAACTGTGTGGTTACCTGGCATACTGAGTAGAATATTTCAGTTGGAAGGAAACTAAGGTGATCATCTAGTCCAACTGCCTGACCACTTCAGAGCTGACCAAAAGTTAAAGCCTGTTATCAAGGGCATTGTCCACAAGCCGCTTAAACACTGACAGGCTTGGGGCATCAACCAACTCTCTAGAAAGTCTGTTCCAGTGCTTGACCACCCTCTCAGTAAAGAATTGCTTCCTGATGTCCAGTCTGAACATGCCCTGGCACAACTTTGAATGGTTCCCATACATCCTAGCGCTGGATCCCAGGGAGAAGAGCTCAGCACCTCCCTCTCCACTTCCCCTCCTCAGGAACCTGCAGAGAGCAATGAGGTCACCCATCAGCCTCCTTTTCTCCAAACTGGACAAACACAGATTCCTCAGCCAATCCTCACAAGACACGCTTTGCAGTTCTTTTACCAGCTTTGTTGCCCTTCTCTGGATGCTTTCAAGGACCTTCACATCCTTTTTAGATTGTGGGGCCCAGCACTGCACACAGTACTCAGTGTGAGGCTGCACCAACACTGAACACAGCCGGATAATCCCCTCTCTTTACTGGCTGGTTATCCTGTGTTTAATGCCCCCCAGGATGTGGTTTGCCCTCTTGGCTGCCAGGGCACACTGCTGACTCATACGGAGCTTAGCATCAACCAGCACCCCCAGATCCCTGTCTGCAGGGCTGCTCTCCAGCCACTCTTCTCCCAATTTATATTTGTTCCCAGCATTACTCCGTCCTAAGTGCAGAATCCAGCATTTGGACTTGTTAAATTTCATCCCATTCTTCACAGCTCAACTGTCCAGGTTCTGGATATCTATATACCTAGATAGATATATAGAACCTTCTGCAAGGTGTCTTGTCCCTCAAAAGAGTCAACAGCATCTCCTGGTTTGGTATCATCAGCAAACTTGCTAATAACACATTCAAGTCCTGCATCCATATCATTAATAAATACACTGTACAAAATTGGCTCTAGCATTGAATCCTGAGGAACATGACTGGTGACTGGTCACCAGTCAGATGTGGCTTCATTCACTACAGCCCTTTGAGGTCTGCCATTCAGCCAGTTTATCTGAAATCAAGCTAAAATTAATCATGATGAAACAAACGTATTTTTGCTTCTCATTGTCACCTTTTTTTTCTGTTTCTTCAGAATGTATGTGCTATTTCATATTGAGGTAAGGCCGATTCCTTCTGCCTTGTTAAAGACATGAGTTAATTTTATTATTCTATCACATCTTTTTCTTTTGTGCCCTTAAAAAAGAAGAGCTGTCTCTTTTAGAGGTATCTCACAAAAGCAGCCTGCATAGAAACCTTATCACCTGAAGCTTTCCTATGCTTAGTGAAGAGAGAGACTTCTGCAGAGTGATGCAAACATTTGCTGGACTGAATTACTCACTGGGATCCTGTCTCTCTTAATTATAAAGGAAACATCATGCAATTCCTAACTTAGGCAACCTGTAGTGTCTCCTGGAAATAATTTCTGTGAGGAAAACTCAATTTTAAGAAAAAGAAGATGCAAAACTGAGAGAAAATGACGCTCTCTGGAGCGAAAATCCCAACTGTAGAGACACCTGCCACACCTTTTAGAGACTATCTTCATTATTAGTGTGTGGTTGGGGGGTATACAACAGGGTATAGATCTCTTTCCTCATGTTTCCAGTCTTTCACATATTTTGGCCTGGAATCTGTCTTGAAGCAGCGCCCTGAATAAAGCAATGAAAGTAGACTCTATCAAAAGTACTCTGCCCATCCAAGGCGTAGTTATATCCTTGATTTTCCTTTTCTCCAAACAGCATTAGTTTGCTTGTGAGTTATCCAAAGTCTGCTACTCATGCGCACATCAGCCATAGGTACATAGGAGAAAGGACAGTCTAGCCCTATGTAAATTTTTCAAGCTTTATTCTTGGTTCACATCTCCCACAAGGTTCCTCATGACATTGAGAGGAACCCTGAAGGTAGGATTGTAGAATGACATTTTAAAACATATGTTGAAATATTACAGGTAATCTTTGAGTAACAATTCTTTGGCTAAAACTCTCCTTCCTTTTATTGTCTACTGTGAAGCCTGACGTTGCTGTTGGAACCGACTCTGCTTCTGTGAGTAGAAGTTAATCAAATGCGTGAACCTCCAGGCTTCTGATGTGAGAAATAACTTTCCAAAATAGTTATTTATGCATTTCTCTTGGAGGTAATTATTTTTGGGCATTGATGTTTTCTTAAGATGGAAAGTCCTCTTAGTTTCATTTGTAAAGTAGACCTGCACTGATGACTAGCCAGCTGTGTAGTTTTAGTTGGCATTACTTAATAGGGGTGTACTTCATGAGTCAAACAAATGACTCTTTCCATTTGCCATCAAATGCAGAACCTCCCTACATTTGTTTTAGAATAGCTGAGTCTTGGCTAATTAACACTCTGGACTTGTGTGTACAGTAGATGAGGGAAAAATTTAATTTTCTGGTGAATTATGTGAAGACTTGCCAAAGAGTTGGGAACAATTTAGGCAGTGTACTTTCAGTATTCTAAAGCACTGGATGCATGGATCTAATACTGAGCGCTGAGGGCTCCTCACTGAAACTACTGACCCTAAAAAAGACACAAGGAACTATGAAAACTTCCTTCATATTCTGGTGCAATTCAAAATTTCAGGAAGATTGAGCAAGGATCATTCATATTGCCTTCCCTTTCATATTTCTCTTGAAGTCTACTCTTCATTTTCAGAATGTCTTCTCTTAGGAATAATGTCATCCTGTCTTAAAGTCTTTCTAACCTTTCAGATAGAACCTCAGATTTTTGTCTTGTAAAATATGAGTAAAATGAAAATGAGGAATAGTTAGTCAAGAAATTGTTTGCGTACTTTACCTACATTGAAAGGATCTGTAGAAAATACTATGCTTTTTCAAAGACACAAATTAAAAAAAATAGTATTTTTGCAATTTGTATGTTGAATAAATTACAAACAAGAACCCTCTCTTGCAAATATAAGATGGACTCCCAAGGTCTTTATTAAGTGGCTACACTTTACTTTTTATCCAGCAATGACCCCGAAGTGTTCAATAGACTATCCTCATGAGAAATGACTGTCCTGAAAAATTCAGTAGGAAAAAGAAACATGCTGGAGAACAAAAGCATTGGAAATTGATGTAGCTGAATGTGGATAATTACTGATAAATTCTAGGGAAAAAAGTATTTCTACCCACCTTTTCTACTTGAGCGAGTCATGTGATCATCCCCCTGTACTCAGCCCTGGTGAGGCCGCACCTCAAGTACTGTGTTCAGTTTTGGGCCCCTCACCACAAGAAAGACACTGAGGCCCTGGAGCGTGTCCAGAGAAGGGCAACGAAACTGGTAAAGGGGCTGGAGCACAGGTCTTATGAGGAGTGACTGAGGGAACTGGGACTCTTTAGTCTGGAGAAGAGGAGGCTCAGGGGAGATCTTAGTGCCCTCTACAACTCCCTGAAAGGAAGTTGTGGTGAGCTGGGGGTCGGCCTTTTCTCGCAGATAACTAGTGACAGGACAAGAGGGAATGGTTGCAAGTTGCGCCGGGAGGGGGGGTAGTGGTTAGGTTGAAGATGAGAAATTTCTTCTTGGAAAGAGTGGTCAGGCATTGGAATGGGTTGCCCAGGGAGGTGGTGGAGTCACTGTCCCTGGGTGTGTTTAAAGAAAGGTTGGATGTGGTACTTAGGAACATGGTTTAGTGGGTAATACGTGGTAGGCGGATGGTTGAACTAGTTGATCCCTGAGGTCTCTTCCAACCTTAATGATTCTATGATTCTATATGGCTGAAGAACATTGTCACCAAAAGCAGCCGCAACAGACTTAACAAAATAAAACTGAAAGGAATCAAATCACATGGGAAGAAGGGCTAGTGAGGCAAGAGGATAACACTTGCTTCTGTGGTCTCCTAATCTTGATGTTTAATATTTGTCCATAATGCAAATAAATGGGAGGAAAAAAACCCCACAAAATAAACAAACAAACAAAAAAAACCCAAACCAAAACAACCCAAAAGGATGAGAAAAGAAAGTGGTTGTTGTGATCTACCTTTGTTATGACTTACATTGCTAGTCTACATGAGCAGAGGAGCAGACATTAGAATAAGAAACATCACCTAATCACCTGTCAGTGACCTGAGCAGAGTAAAAAAAGTAATAGCATAGTACAGCTTGGCCATTCCGATACATCTTAGTCATAATATTTACAACATGGTGCTAGGTAGAAACGTAACTGTCTAAACCACAATGCCTTGCAGAACTTCACATCAGTGCCGGAAGTGGGTAACAACTGAAAAAAAAAAAAAAAGAAATGGTATATCGTTGATGCTGGCAAGAGAAATAATGTGCTAGGCAGAAGAGCTGTCTTTTCATTGGATGTTTAGATCTCCACTATGAAATACAAACACTAATTAAGCTTTGTGTTGGCCGTTTGGCATGGAAAGTTATGGAGGGGAAAGGGAGAGATTTTCTTCCATATTGTAACAACAATATGGGATAGTTAAAATGCCAGGGCTGAAAATTATTTTGTTCAGCCATCAGAATGTCCTAGTTTGTTGGCTCATAGATGTCTCAGACATCAGAAAGAGTTGCTGACAGAAGAATCCAACTTTTTTTTTTTTTTTCTTAAGATCTGAGCAGAGAATAAACAAGAGGAACAGGACAAGGAAAGGCTGTCTGGGCAGAATAAGATGTAGTGCCAGCCACACATAAGGAAGAAAGAACATTTTCATTTACATTTTATTAGCACAAACAAACTCCATGTGAAGAGTTGCCACCCAATCACCCGATGATAAGCCACACCTGAATTTCTAAAGAAGCCCCAACAGTCTAAGGACACGTAAAGGGCTAGTTTGGGGCTAGAGCTGAATTAAGAAAGCCCCATAAGAGCAGATATCAGAATTGTAGGGCTGTTTTTTCCCCCATTATCGGTGAGAAGACAAGTTTCCGAAAGTTTGGGGAAACATGAAACGAAGGAGCGTTGCTGACCGTTGCCTTCTGAAGGAAGAGCCTACATGGAGCTTAGAGGGAACGTTTTGGAGGGGAGCACGATAGGAACTCTCCCACCCCTAGAAAGCTGAAGCGAGACTGAGTTACCGACCAAGGCGGCTCCTGCCCCGGGGGCTCGGCGCGGGTTTGGCGGCGGGCGGGTGCGTGTCTCCCGGCTCCTTCAGCACCGGCCTCCCGGTGGACAGTTCCCACCCGGGACGGCCACGTGGGGCTGCCGGGGCCTCCCGCTCCCCGGCCGGCCCGAGGGCTGGTGGCCCGGGGCCGGCTCCGCTCTCCGGCACAGTCACAGCAAACACAGAGCATCACAGTGAAAGAGGGTGCAGAGTGTAATCTGACCACTCGGATCTCCTTTTTGGTGTGGGTGAGGCAGGGAGAGGAATAAAGTGGAGATCACAAGTCTAAAGCTGGACTGATGGCTGTGAGGAAAAATCTGAGAGGAAGAAGGATGGAAAAGAGTGGACAAGAACTAGGTTTCACTAGTACACGCTAGTTAGAAAGATCTCACTGATAGGAGAGGACGATGTTTGAGTGGAGCTGAGAGGAAGTAAAAGCATTTTGTGAGGAAGTTTTTTCTGTCTGGAAGAGAATTAAATTCCACTTGTGAGGAGGATGAAGGCAGAACGAAAGGGGTCTTTTGTATGATCTATCCCCTCATATTAATTTGTGACCTTAATATCGTGAACCCTACTTTAGTATTCTTGTCACCATGGGGCTGGGGAACACTGCTCTAATGGCTCCTTCACTTACAAAAGCGGAGGTGAGGACAGGTCTTCACCTGTACCCTTTTCATTAAGTGTTATGAGAGTTGGCATCTCCTGTGGAAATGGGCAGGCATTAGAGAGTAAAGGCCAAGCATTTCTTTACATCAGGAGCTCTACTTTTTCGATATATAATTTCAGCACAGCCACCATCTTGTGGTTGGTGCATGATGGGAGCTGAATGTACTTATCTTGAAAAATCTAGACCCATTTTACCACCTATAGTGGCTCAAATACTCTTCATTCTAGACTCAGTTCAAATTTCCTTGGAAAGTCGGGTCATCTTTCAAAATGAATCCCCATAACAAACTACCAAGTTCCCTCACCCACTGCACACTACCAGTCTGTGTCTTGATTGCATCTTTCCAATACCTGCCTCAGCTTTTGCCCCAATCCACATGCGACTGGGGTGCACGTAGAGCAGAAGGCCAGCTGCATGTCAATACTGCAGTCATACACACTCTCTTTCCCTTTCTGGCTCTGAAATCTTTATTGAATTTTCATTCATCATTATGAGGGAATCATTCAGCACTGCAAAGGTGCCATTTAGATGTGAGCATATTCAGTCAAAGCAGCTTAAACTCTTGATTTATTGCTTGTTAAACACATCATCTCTGCTATCAGGATCACTCTTGGTGAGGTAGTACTGATTAGGTCTCACAGAAGGCTGGTGTATGAGCCAGAATTGGAAAGCATGAAAATGTAAGTCTATGGACCTCATCTCCTGGCCATGGAAATGGATGTACATGGGGACTGGGTGTAAAAGAGCAGTGATTCACATTGGCAGATTTCAAAGCTCTTTCTGGTGTAAGGACATAACTCCCCTAGAAGCAAGGAACTATGGAAGGAAGCCCACCTCTAACCCAAGTGTCAACTTGCGGTCAAAGCAACCTCCAAGAATTAGCCCTGCCAAGTAATAACTGTCTGTTTTTTCACTGTGGAGTTACTGTTGACACACCCTTGGCATACATCAAAATATTTAATGGGATTCCTAAGAACTCATTGCACACCCTCCCCTAAATCTATGGTGAATATCCCAGGTTTCAATTTTTTTTTTTTTTTTTTTTTGAAAGAGTGGTGAGTAAAGGACAATTACTCATTCCAGTGCCCATTTAAGGCTACTAAAGAGCAGAAGGAAGCAGCCCTTTGAGTATATTTAACCATTTCTGTGCCACGTAACTTCAGAACAGTTATGCTTCTTGTTGGCTTGATTTGGCTTTGTGTCTGCTTTTTATTAGCTTCACTTTTTTGATTTACAACATGGAGCTAAGGAGAAGTAGTTCTAGAGTACTATCAGACTGGCACAGGGAAGAGTCACTCCCTGTCTTTTACTTTTGGTTTTGCTTCCTTGGAAATGCAAGTGACATTAGGAAAGGTTATGAAAGTTTCTTTATTTTCATCAGAAATAACATGGAGTTGATTATAAACAGAAATAAAATTGTTAGCTCAGGCCTGAAGATATGAAAATGCAAGCTAAAGGCAAAACAACTGACAAATTGCTTTTAATGTCCACTTTTGAAATCAAAAAGACTGCTATTAGCAACATACATGGTTTGTGTTTCTTATTCTAAGAGATTACTTCACCTCAACAGCATCCCTTTAATTTCAGAAATCATTCTATTCTATTCTATTCTATTACTGAAATTAAAAAGAACAACCAGCTCTGAGAAACTCTGCTGTAATGTACTGCTTTTCATCATAAGTTTTTAGCTCTGCAATAAGTTTGTTTTGCACTGCACAAACCCCTGCTTGACACTTGAACTTTGGCTAAGGTGTCTGAGTTTACAGCGCCCTGTTCCCTAGCCAGAGGTTACTGCTGTCACAGGGTCGTTTGCCTGAGTCAGAAAAACCATTACGGCTACTTTGTGAAACTTCTTCAGATATTTCCTTCTAATGACCATTTACAGTTTTCTTTTTCAAGGCATTGTGTCTATTTCCCTCTTCCTTTCAAAGAGACCTTCGCATCATTCTGGGGTCAGTAAATGAATGTGGAACCTTCGCTTTTTTTTGGATGCTTGAAAATGCTGCAGGTGATTGCTTTCTCCACTCCAGAGATCTCCTAATTCAGGTTTACACACAAACACACACACACACAGACACATTGATCCTCTTCTTCGATGTCATAAATTTTAATGTAGTTTAACATACTGAGTTGTCACCAATTTGATTTTCTAGGTCAAAGAGTTCAACCTCCTTTAATCACTGTGTCCATAGCTCTCCATTACATTCAAAGAGCTCTTCTGTGCAATTTAAACTGCTTACCGCTAAGTTACAATCTTTGCCTCAGCTTTCTGTCCCGTATTTTCTTGGCTGAACTTATTACAAGTTTCTGCTTAGGACTTTAAGGAGCCTTCTTCAGCCAATTTATGTTAAATTTGATGCTGTCTAAATATTTGCAATGATTATGAAGGCATCCCATGCTTCTAATAAGAAAATGGATGACAGCTTGCAATACGTGCTGTTAAATGTTCTGCTGTGTCCACCATTTTCTGGGCGTTTGATTGTCTTTATTTTTCTTATTTTTTCTTTTTTCCTTTTTTTTTGTTTCTTTTTTTTTTTTTTTTCTATCCAGAGATCTCCTTTATGTAACTCTGTGATCTGCTGGATTTTTGGCTCAAAGACTCTCTGAAGCAAAAACCAGAAGAGCAGAAACAGGCTGTGCCAAAGTCACTGGATATGCCCATTTCACTCTGGTCTGTCTGGCATATAGCCAGATCTGGTAACGCAGGCAACTTGTCAAGGGAGGCTTCCTGGATAATAAGCTCAGATTTAGTTCATGCTGAGTTTAACAACGTTGGGCCCAGCTCAGCATCAGTGTGGCTGAGCCTGAAGCTGGTCTCTTCAGAGTCTTCAATTTACTGTGCACTGCTTGTACACCAAGAGGAATTTGACTCCAGTCCTTTGAAGCTAAATGCAAAGTCACGGAGGTCTTTTCTGTACGTCAAGGTAAGCTTGTGTGTGCAGACAAGCAAGCAGTGAGAGTTCACAGTAGAAGGAGTGATTTTCATCTCTTTGTATGGCTTTTATAAGAGCCCGGAACACTAGAAGCCATTTAGTGAGAGAGGGACAGAGATTTGATCTGGTTTTGCTCCATGAGAGTTTTGCAAGGTAGCATGTGGAGGAGAAGGAAGGGATTCATACACACAATGCTGTGTTTGTCTTTCACAGGAACTAAGCAGCATCACAGATATTTGAAAGTTTTTTTGTTTGGTTGGTTGGGGTTTTTTTAGTGTTTAAATCTCCCACTTAGAATGGGTAACCTTCTGTCAGAAACAGAACGCCCATGTCAGTTGTATGAATTTCATTGGGAGTACAATAATAATCCCTAAAAATCTTAGGGTGAAGGCTGTTGAAGAAAACGGCCAAACTCCCAGTGACATTAGTGGTGGGGACTTCCATTTTTAATGGAGAAGTCATGAAACAAAATGCATGATATAATTTTCCAGCTGTCCAGCCATATAATTCTAAAATAATGTTTTCATCATTTTTAACTAGTATGAAACCATGGAATTTAGAATACAAATAAGATTTCTGTGATATGGAGTCCAAACCCCGCACATAACAGCACAGTATATCTTCATTAACAAGAAACATTTCTATTGATTTCATTTTGCAATGTTTCATATTACACATAACAAATATGTATGGTCACCTAAATGAATTATTGCAATTCAATTTGGAATGATTGCATAAGGTTATTGTATTATCTCTAGGATGCCTTAGTCTCTGGGTGTCAAAACTGTTTTTATTTAATGGAATAACATGGGAAAGTTAATCAGAGTAGGTTAACCTCTATGGGACTCAAGGTCACAAACACTCAGTCTCAGTTGTAAATGGGGAGCTTGCATTATCTATCTATCTATTTATTTATTTATATTTTTTAACTTGGAAAAGATATTTATACAAGAGAGAAAGACGATGTGGGATTTCTTAACAGACTCAGTCTTGCTGTAAGTCTCATGGGCTTTCTACCAGGAAGTAATTCTTCTGCAGAAAGATCCTGTGGGAAAATTACCATTACATGAGGAAAAGTTGTACCTCAATCAAGTCTTTCCCAGGAAACCTCTTCATTCTGGCATCTGTCTGAGATTTTACATCACTTTTGCAGGAAATGAAACAATTGTTTTTAAGAAGACCATTGGTGTTATGCTAAGATTGCAACATAGAGTGCTATTCTACTGTTTCCCCAAAACTTTTTCTTCTTTGTCCTGTTTACTTTGTTTACCTTTCTCTCTCATAACAGGTTAATGTTTTGAATTAATTCAGCCAGGAATTGTTTTTTGTCTCCATGTGACTGCACTGTACTTAGTACAATCTGCCTAGGTAGGGTCTGCTAAGGTTATTGAAAGTTAAGCTGAGTGAGCAACTCTGGAGTAACAAGTTGAGCATGTGTGCAGCAGGAACAAGGAGTTCCACAAAGAAAATTGCACATTCAGGAGGGCCTTAAGAAATAGGTCTGATCTGCAGATTTTTTGGAAGGGCATGTCACTGTGCATGTCAAACACCGTGCAGCTTGGTAGCAGAGGAGGCAAGAAACCAAAAGATCATCTGAAAGACAGCCAACCATCTAAAACAGATGCCTACAAACTGCCTTTGCTCCTAGCTGATCTCCATAGCATCATCCTCTTGGCCTTTCATACTGTGTTGGCACGACAGTGATGAGTGAGAAGGGCCATGCAAAAAAGTTGTTCTCTGTTCTTGTTCTACGTGACAGTTCCTTTCAGGCAGATCATTTCCCACCTCCCTATCTAAATCTGACTTCGCTCCCAAGAACATCGTCATGGTCATAGTGAGTTAGAGCAATGGTTCTTCTTAGCTCAGTATTCTGTCTTTGAGAGTGACATACTTATAGAAGGACATCAGAGGGAGTGGATAGACAGGGCAATGTTTCCCTAGTATACCTATCCTCCCATCTTCTGGGGTTACCCTGGTCATGCCTTCCCTCTTTCAGACCAGCCAGCTGGGGTTGCTCTGTTTTGTGCAGTTCGCTGAACAGAAACCAACAAAGTGCTTCTTGTTCCGACTCGGGCAAGTCTGTCCCTGCCAAATCTGCATCTGCGGCAGAGCCTCCCCCCTTCAAAGCCACAGAGTTTTGGGTAACCATCAATACTGAGTCCTCAGCTGATGGCAATAAATAGACATAGAATCCCTGAGCTCTCTTGCAAACAAAAAGGAGCTGCCGCATGTCACTGTCACGCAACAAATGATTTCCGTTCACCCTGAGGTTTGACTGAATTTCAATCATAGGCTTAAAGAGTCAGCCTTGGTTTACTCAGGGGAACGGGGCTGTTTTCAGTGGTCAGCAAAAGGAATGCCTACACTGTTCATTAATATTTTAAAAAGCCAAACACCGAAATGACATAATGAATGATGTATTGTCTTCGCTGGCTCTACATTAAGACAAAGCAATCAGGAAGTTTCTAGCTGAGGGTCAGTAAAAGGAAAGCTCCCTCTGATCCCAGCAGTGCTTCTGTGATCAGAGTTCTTTCCCCTAGAACTGGTGGCAGGATCCTCCACTGGGTTTCTTTGTCTGCCTGGGAGCCAGTGTTTCTCTGCTTAGCCTTTGAACTTCTCAGAGGTGTGTATCAGCCCTGCCTCTAGAGAACAGAAATTGTTTTTGTTGGCAAAGCTGTGATGTTTTGAATCAGACCCCTGACATAGAATAGTAAATTCTCATCCAAAAGCCTGAATATGGATGGCATTGATGACAACAACCATGCCTGCAGGCGGCACCCACCTTGGGCCCACCACCCTGCAAGCCCAGCCCGACTTGGTCTGAGCTGGTCCATCCAGGCCTCCCTTAGCAGCACTAACCGGTATTCCTAGTGTGGAGGCTGCAATCCCCAGGTCCCTGCACTGTTGCTGCATGTTAGGGAATCCCTGTATTACTCAACTCCCCTTCAGCCACATGGTGACTTCTATAATCCTATAAACCTAGATTCCTTCACAAATGGGGCTCTGCATCCTTCTGTATCCTTAGGTACCTAGTTATGTTCATATGGAATCTAACTGGCTGGAAAAGCGAAAATACTTGATAGCCAAATTAGAGGGTTTTTCTGACCGTGTTCACCATAAAGTCATCTATGGTCAAAAATGTCAGTGAGAAGAATGATTGAACATCAAATATATGTATCCGAAGCTGCAAATTTAGGAAAGTGTTCCCAAATTTTCATTACAAAGAGTTGTCTAGTAGGCAAGCAACTCTTCTGTCATAGTAATGCAAGGATTACTCTCTCCTTTTTAAGTCTAGATTCTTGAATATATAGCATTTTTGCAGGGCAAAAATATTGACATTAAATTCCTGAAGTGGTGCTGACATCATTACTGGCAGATTCAGGAACCTGACACTTCTACATTTGCTTGTTTAATGAGATATAGATGGGAAGGCATTAAGGTAAATGTTTCACGAAATTTGAATTATATTAATTTAATACAATAGTCAATGGCTGAAAACTGTGGCATGTTTTGAGATCACATGACTGATGGCTTGGAGACCTTGAGGAAAGGAGTGTCCACCACCTTGGTGTCCACCCATGCGGAGGTGTGTAGGGGTGTGATTCCACCTCGGTGCTCCTGCAGGACATCCTACACTGACTGTGCTCCTTGGGCTGCCTTGAATGGTATGTGAAGCTGCTGCACTTTTCAGTGTTCAAAGCTATGATATCAGTCTCAATTTTTAAATGCTGTTTTTAATCTGTTACTCAGCCTGAGATCTCTTAAAGGGTTCATCTTCTACACAGGAGTTAAAAATTTTCTGTTGTCTGTTGGTACTAGTCAACGTAAAAAGGGAGTATTTTATAATAAAATATATATTCATGGTCTTAATTACTCAGCTATCAGGCAGTATGTTATGGAAATAGTTATTAGATAGCACTTAAAACTGCAAATGCGTGTTTGGCACTCAGACAGACCAGCTAAATTTTAGGTACTTGGTGATCAGGACCATTGCTCTGAAAATATGTGCTGTGGAATGAGACACTATGAAAGAAAAATGTGGTTATAATGCCGATTTTGTTGTCACCTTAGCTGTGGAGAGGCAATGAGCACTTCATAGCACTGCAAGCTACGCCTGGTCAGTAAAAACACAGGCAAACACGTGAAACAGAGTAAGAAGGAAAGGAATTTTCTTCATGAAAAGTGATACCAGGATTTTTCTGTTAGAGGAAAACCAAAAGATTGTGAATTGATACAAATGAACTGCATTGAGTCAGGTTGTTTTCCTAGTGAAATATTAGAAAAAAATAATAAAATGGTATAAATCAGCAAAGCAATAGAAATATCAGCACCAGGTGGAGATTCAGTGAGGAGAGGGAACTAATGAAAGCGATGTTTAGCCTTAGTTTCCCCAGAAAATCAAAGTCTAAATTTGGAAGTATGGGTTGATTTATTGAATCATTCTTGTAAGATGCTTACAAAGTCTGGTCCTATCTGCTGAGAAGATTTGTTACCTAAACCACTTTTATGTCCTTCCTGGAAGTAAGAGTAAACTGGCATTTCATTATTATAATTAACCCCTTTTTATAGATATTCTTTGTGTATATATACAGCACATGAAAGAAAAGAAGGCTTCTCAGGGAACGTGTTAGATATCTGCAGATATATATTTGTCAATGACAACAGCTTGCATTGCAGTTGATTCATAGATACAGTTTCTCATTCTCCAGAATTTTTGCATAACCACTATAAAGTTTGGAAGGACGCTGGCTAGGAGTTTTACTTATTGGTGAATTGTTCTTGCCTTTGACTAGAAGAAAGTTCCGCAGAGCTCAGAGGTTTGGATCTGACCCATCTTTGGTCTGGAAATCCCTATCTACTTGGACCACATGAAGATATGTTCATTAATTTAATCTTGATTCAGCTTCTTTCAAAAAAACAAAACAAAACAAAACAGAAAAAAGCCCTAATTATTGTTTGAAGAGACTAAAGAACAATGAATTTCAAATTAAAATATTGCTAAAATCAGTGGATTCTGTAGTTACCCTTATATAGGACTCATTGAAGCACGTTACTGTGTGTTGACAAAACAAACATTCTTCCTCACACCAAAAATCTCATCCAAAATGGAAAATAGCTTCCTTCATAAGAACGCAATCTATGTTGAACTTTTGCTTTTTTGCAGACTGTGTCCTCTGATTTTATTCTTTTCCCTGTGTTTATTATCACTGTCCACCACAGACTCTTCTCACCTCCTTCTTCCCTCTGCATCTTCCCCTGTCTCTGTGTCCACAACTTCCAGGTTCGGTAGAGCAAACATTACTTACTGACTGATGATTTGACTTCCAACAGTGTCAGCACTTTAGCATCAGGTTCCAGGAGGAAGCACTGTTAAAAACTTATCTCTAGAAAATCGAACACTGTACCTAGAATGAACGAAGTCAGGAGGCCTGGGAAAGGTTAAGATATGGGACTTATACCCACTCCTTCTAATGCTTTATAGCTTTGCCTTGAACTATCGCATCCTATGATCCAAAAAAACTGTTCAAGGTTTTACTTTCCATAGACAGAGTCTTTCACTGCAAATCTTCCATGATTCTTGTGAGACAGAATGTCAGAATCTAGTTTATTATATGTTTTCCTAGGATAGAGTTAATAAATTCTGTGGGTGAAGTCTTGAATAATATTCCCGTATTAATTGCTAAAGATTAAACCCTGTCCCCATGGAAATAATCAACAAAACTTCACTTGATCTGAGTGGGTCAGGGTCTCCCTTCCTTGAGTATTAAGCCTCAGAGACAAAGACAGGTGAATGCCAACATGTTTTTCTTAGTGTGGAAGCCAAGAATTATGTTAGTTTTTTTTGATATTTCCATACATTTCTGAGTTTCCAAAGGACAACCTAGTCAGGACTCCCTTCAGTCCCCACAGTAAATGTCTTTTGGTGTTCTGTATCGCCTTGTCATGGAGCAGTTTTGTGACGAGTTTCACTCAAGTTTCACCACCATATCTAAACATAAATTCTGACCCCCTTTAAAAGGTACTTCCCAGCTACCTCAGCTCTGTTTCAAATGCTTGTGATCATTTCCTTGATTTTTGTTTTAATCATGGAAATCTCCATCATGCTCCTATTATCTCTTCCATAGGTTAAGAAGAGAGAAGAGTGTGAAATTTCAGTGGATGTAAAGATGGATGCCTTTGTTCCAGTGTATTTTCTGACAAATGAATGATAAAGCTTCATATGGAGGATAAATTGACCAATTAGTAAACATAATGCATAGAACACTTCTTAAGATTGCAGATGCTGTAATCTGACGGGAACCTCTACATCTCAAAACAGGAACATGATGGAGTTCTAATTATTCTGCAATTGGAAGAGCTGATAAATGAAACTGTCCATCCCCAAAATATGCAGAGTATCTAACATGCATCTGATTCTGATTTTCAAATCAATACGGTTTAATATTTCACTAGCAATCATACATTTGAAAATCAATGCTGTCAGGGTTGGTAATGCTCTCCTATAGAAGAGATAGTTACAAGCCAAGGAGATTGAAGGCAAACATTCAGGGATGAACTAACAAAAGCTATTCCAAAAGTCTTGTCTATTTAAAGAAGTGACAACTATTTTACTTAGTGACTTAAAAGATTTAGGTCTTTTGATTTTTCAAACCAGTAGAGCAGAGTAGAGCCATCACAAAACACAAGGGAAAACACAGGAAGCATAGTTAAACATTTTCAGTAACTGTGCTATTTAGACTTCTCTGGAAAGGAGCTGCTCAGATCCATGTTGATATTTATTGGGGGAAACAGCCCCTTGGTATAGATATTCAAAACTTGTACTGACCAGCACATGCCCATACAATGTAAAACTTCACTGTGAAACATTGGCGTGTCTTGGAAAATGGGTGAGGTATCCAAGAGTCCCTAAACCTGTACCTCTGTTCAGTCTGGCCTTCTTATAGCACCAGGTATGTCTTTGATGAGATGATCTTGTTTCCACAAGCCTCCCTCCTTTAATGGGCTCCTCCCATATCTACCACACAAGAGAGACTTCAACAATGATGGGATGGTTTAGTTTGTTTAAAAGGAGCGCTGACATGGTGTGATGGGCTGATCTCAAACACTGTTCCACCAGCCCAAAGCAAAGTTTTCTGGTATGTTTTCTTGACCCTTGACACTAGCACGTTGTGAAGGGAGGAAAGGATTTATTCCTGAGTGCAGATCATGTTACAGTTTGAGCGAGCTTGGAATGGAAGGAATATCCTTTTCCCCTGCTTTGGCTGAATGAGAGGATCACTGTAGGAGATCCAGCAAGACACTAAAAGAGTGCTGCAGAAGCGCAGAGCCTAGAAAGCAAAGAACTGTATTGCAGAAGGTGCTCCAGCTACTTAGATACATTTCCTAAACAGCATATTCTGGATTGTTGCAAGTCCTGAGAGAGATGATAACTCAGTCTGTGGCAGTCTTACGTTCAGATGTTGAATTCTCTGAATTCTTCTCAGAACAAAGACCAGCTTGAGAACTCGTCCACTTCTTGCTTTTGAAGTGACTGAACACCAGTCTCCGATGGTAATCCAGAAGCTGCGAGAAATTATTATTAGGTGATATTTCTTCAATAACTATTCTGGGTTCACTGCAGTTCCTTGGATTTCATTTTTTCCCCCTGATTTTCAGATTTTATTTCTCTGTATGTTAAAAAAGCTGCTAAAAAAGAGAAAACTTACCAATTATCCACCCTTCTGTAACCCAGTATAACAAATAACTAGGCTTCCTTAACCTAAGCAGAGTACACGACTTCTTGGGAGAATATCATATTTTTGTCCTCTCCTCTACAATAAAAGTAAGGTTTTCTTAACTGCAAATTATTCCTACTTTGAGTAACTGTGTTTTATGGGTTTCTGATTAATTTTACATTTAGAGTTCATCTAAACTTGACTCTGTAAACAGACATCACTATCAGAGATACTACGCAGGCACTTAGCCTCATTTGGGGCTATCTTGCAGTTCATACTTGCACTGTCCCAAGCAGCACACGTATGAGAATTTCTTCCTCACATTGCCTGTTTCTTTGGGGTTGTAATGTGAGACAAATCCCATGGCAAGATCAATTAGAAAGTCTTACTCTGTGTTACGAGGTTTTCTGAACTTGCACTCTTTATTTCCCCAAAGGAACAGCACTGTCTTCTTCCTTGTTGGGCAGAAAGAGAGACAGCTTATGGTTGCAGCTCTAAAAGGCGCGTGTCCCCATGGTCTGTCAGTGGCTGTGAGCACTGTTTCTCACTGTGGTCATGGCTGTGATGTTTAGAACTGCTGTGCTGATGCCTTTCTTTGCAGCAGTATTGTAATAGGGTTAATATCAACCCAGACCTCAGTCAAAGTAAAGTAAAAAACCAAAAGACAGTAAACAAGTTTGGTTCTTCCCTTGCTTTGCTTCATTTACTCTGTTTCATTCTTCTAGTTTCCTTCTCAGCCCATAACTCTTCTGTTTAGCCTGGAAGCTTCAAGGCTCATCTGCAGCTAACTGACCATGACTGTGGTCTGCTAGAGAACAGATAGCATAAGGGTATTAATGGCCATGTGGTGCTTTCCCACTGGGAAAAGCAATTTTTAACATGCGCACATTAACAATAGGACCTATGTGTATCCTTGTAGAAAGATATGATGGTCTTGATGATTTTTGACATTTTTACACTATGTTTCCACTTGCAGAGGTACAGGAAAATAAAATGAGCTCTTGTCTGCCTCTTTACACTTATTCTGTATTAGGCAGTAAACAAAGGCGAAGTGCTACGCTATCGCTCAGTCTGCAGATGGGGACTGCAGACCACAGTCATCTGAATGATGGAGGGATGCAGGATTGAGGGAAATAAAGGAAGGACTCTGTCAAGAAAGTTGTGGCTTGCCTCTCACCTGTCCTGCAACGTGTAATGACTATGGTGTTTGGGTCTCATTCACTCATGAGAAGTCAATGCCTACACTGGTAAACTAAAGCTTGCTGGGTGGTTCCCGGACACTGAAATACAATTTTCTGCATCAACTACCAACAAATTTTGAGCCTGACTTCTGGCATCATCTCGACCCAGTGCATTAGTTGTTTTCCAGGCAATTCCCAGCCACTGCTGAGGGTCAGCAGAGTCAGGGGAATGCACCCACCTCCAAGATGAGATGAGGCCGTGCCTCTTCTGCTCTGGCTTTCTGGTATAGTCCCCAACACCCACCCACGCAACAGGCCTGTTCATCTCCCCACATCCCTCCCACTAATGCCCTTATGCAATGTCCAACAAAATCTTGGTACCATGCTGACAAACATGACTAAACAAACAAACAAACAAACAAAAAAGCACAAAAATTACAGTGACTGGGCACTGGTATGGGTCCACACAATCCTGATAATGGCAACTGTCTGGCCATGCCTGATGAGGGACAGGGCAAGGATCAAAAGGACTGAGCTCTGCCTGGATTTGCTTTGTTTTGTTCAAAGATGTTAGCCATGAAGGTGGCTACAAGAGCGTCACCTGACACGGGTGTGCCATAAAGAGAACAGCAGTGGCCTGTGTACAGAGGGCAGAAGCAGAAGTCCTTCAAACCAAGCCCTCTTCCTCTATTCACCTTCAATCTCCCAAACTGAATTAATATGCCTTGAAGATGAGAGCCAGAACAGGGAGGACATTGGTGATTATAACTCAGTGAAAGTCCAACATTTTGCCATAAATATTTTAAATGTTTCCTGTTAGCGTTTCTCCTCATGCGTATTTGAATCACACCTGCCTTCCCACAGGCACATCAGCTCAGTGACTCACAGTTAAATAGCAAATATATCAAGATCTCTCACCTTGTATCTTTTCTCATTGATAAGCTCCTAATTCTTAGCAGTATATCTTGTTGGTCGTTACTAATATTCATTTTTATTTGGTTCATAAATCTGATTACTGAGTTTCATACTAACACAGTTACTATCAAGATACTCCAAATCTCCCTGGAGGATGTTCTACCCCTCCTATCTTTGTATTACTAGCACACATGCTGTATTTTGCACCAGTCATTAATGAATAACAGAGAAGATTGTCCCAAACTGGCTCAGTGTTACTACAGCCCTAGTAACCTCTCAGCAAGCCAAACATTTTTCTTTCAGCAGAGTTCATTATCACCTCTCTTTAACTAGTTTCTTATGGTTCTCTAATAATCTTTATCTGCTCCTATTACCTAATTACTTCCCACACAGCATCGAAGCAAATGTTTTACTCAAATATGAATAGAACCAGCAGACTCCATTGACTTCAAACTGAATAAATCAGTCATCACATTATGTGAAAGGTATTAGATTAGTCTGGAATTATTATATTTCCAAATACCATGTTGATTTAATAACATTTTCTATTTTATTCCAAGACTAATTATTCTTTCCTTCAAAATTTGTTTTAAAACTTTACATGCTACTCATATCAGACTACTGAGCCCAAAGGTATGTAAGTTAGATGGAAGAAAACTCCTTAAGTGATGCATTTGTTATTCTCTGAAGATTTTCTATGATTGCTGATTTCACGGGTTTATTAAAAATCCTTCTTAACAATGTATGCAATTTCACCTGCCTCTTCCTGCCGCATTCTGGGACGGACATTGCGATGTCTCCAGTTGAAGGACATGAAGATCTTTGTATCTTGCTGTCATCTCAGAAAGTGGCCATTTCTTTTCCTGTACATTCATTATCATTAGTTATCCTCAGTTTTCCAATTTTCCGTATTAAGTGATCCTTACTGAATGTAGGACAAATTATTCTTTTAATTTTTTTTTTGTTTATCTGCATTGCTTTCAATTGTTAATCCATCTTCAACATTGCAATCGGCCCTGCTTCTCTCCTCACCACCCTTCACTCTTATTTATATAACTAAAGAATCTTTACCCTTATTTATATAACTGAAGAAGGTTTTGCTGTTCTCCTTTCCTTCATCAAGTTCAACTAAACTTGAATTTTGCCAGCTTTCTCTTCATTCCTCTGCTTCCTGAGCTCCAGGATGCAGCTGTCTGTGGTTCAGTCTTTTTTCCTTCCTTGCCCGGCGGCTCGTCTTGTGCAGTGAAACACGTATGCCCTGAATTGGGCTCTTTGCTCACCATTTTATGTGCAATTTCCATGCTCCCAGAAGAAGGGAAGGTGGTTGGATTTCTCCGCCCTGTTCTTGCTCACTCCACTTACATGATGTTAAGCCATGTCAGTCAGGTTTATAATGATGCAACAGAAAACAACTATTTTCCAAAACTAAAGCATGAATCTTACAAGCATGTTCACCTCATAAATTTCTTACTCAAGTGCTGACACTGGCTTCTTTGCTTAAAATTATGAGAATATGTTATTTCAGGTGGGTGACTAATGCTATAGTATACATATATATATAATACTGGGACAGCGAGCTGTCCAAGTCAGTCTGAGTTTCAGACTTTAGAGGAAGAATTAGGGAGTCAGACTCCATTTTCACTGTGTGTTAACATCTTTTTTTTTTTTTTCTTTTTTTTTTTTTCAGAGATGGTAACTTTTCTACCATTGTAGTTCTGGCTGAAGCGCAGCAGACCTATTTTTTTCTTCTCCGGACAGATCAAGGACAGTTCTGCAGAGGTCAGCAGTGTTGGAGGGACATTAAAGGATTACCTGAAGAGCAAATCCAAGCACGGCAAAATGCAATATTTTATAAGAGCCTTTTTAAAACCTACTTTTTTTAAAAGGACCTTTCCTAGATGTAGCACTTTAAAGCAAGTCCAGGCAGAAAGAGGTAGGTTTATTGAGGCTGGGTGTGGACTTTAAAAGAATGCAAATTGTCCTTTTGATTTCGGTTATTGTGGTTGTGGCTGGGTGGGAAGAAACAATGTCTGTGTTAATACAATTGGTCTTCTGGTTTGCCTCCATTTTGGATCAGCGGCCCTTTTGACATATTCAGAAGCACTCTACTTTGGAGGCATTACTGAGTAACAAAATACTGTCTGGAATGGGTTTTGTAGACTCAGCAGGGGGTGAAAAGTTACCTCACATTAAATCTCCTTTAATTTAGAGATGCACCCAACAGTACAAGCACCAGTGGGCATTCTTTTATTGATCCACAGATTTCCCTTTCCACAGTGGCTGCCAGCCATGTCCTTTGCTGCTAACCCCATGTCATTTGTGGCTAGAAGATGAAGACACCCAAGTGTGCTATTGTCAGTCCCAGTCCTCAGCCAGGCTGTAACATGGGAGCCTGGGGAAGTCTGCAAGCCTCTGATGCCTGGCTCAGAGAGCAACCCCAATGCCGCCAGGCAGCAAGACGACAAAATGAATTTCTATGATGCAAAAATTAGACCTGATTGATAGGAACCTACTAATAAAATGTCATATCTTATAGATGTGGAAGGACCACAGTGCCAGTGATAAAGTGAGATTGGTCAGGTCTGACAAACATGCATCGGAGATGTATTATTGGCAGTGGGGGATAGTATTGATTGAGCTGCCAAGCTTATCATATTACACAATTATGATATTAGATTTGCATTTTTAATTCTTTTAGAAGAAATTGGCCCAAGGCAATTACAGGAGAGAAATGTTGTGATGGAGCCTGCTGTCCAGAAAGGAGGAATCATAAGCTTTTAGGAAGAAGCAGCCACTGTCAAAGAAAAGTTTTGCCTAGCAGACCCATGACAAGGAAACAATGGAAACACAAAACCAATAAAGCTTTAAAGGATTTTTTGTCTCAGGGGACAATAAGGCAAGCCCAGATGACCATTAAACCTGGGCTAATAAAGATGAGATCTAAAGGCTATTTGCTTTGTACAGATCACAGCCCCCACATATGTGCAGCCTCTAAAGTCCTGGAGAGTTTGCACAGACAATATCTTCTCTTTCTTACAGCACAGTATGCAAAGGACTTTCAAAATCTTTTAATTGTAGGCCTCATCTGTTTACAGAAGCCACCCAAGCTGGGAGCTAGACATGGAGCTCTTTTGCAAGCCAGTGACTAGCACCCAGGACAATGGATGAGTTGGACATAATCTCTTTTCCTTGCTGATATGCTCATTGCTTAAAGTGGTTATAGGAGTTAGTTGTCCTGGGATTCTCTCCTCAAAGGAAATTTCTTGAGGAAAGTCCATTGGTCTGACCTTCTCTTGGCCCATTACAGGTTATGTGAACTGGACATGGGACCTCTCTCTTAACAGTTTCAGCAATGTTGCATTAGATGATTCCTCTCTCTACCCAGTCCCAGCTTATCTGCACCCAGCTGGCTCTTCTTTGACTTCTTAACAGCCAACATTCTGATTTGAAGCTACTGGATGATTTGCGTTCAGGGACCATTTTTTATTTTTTCTGAAGACAAGAAATATGAGAAGCTTATGATCTTGTAAGGACTGGAAAATTCCAAGGAAAATTCTTCCTTTCCCAGGTCTACATAAAGGCAGCAAATACTTCTTTGCAAGAACAATCAAGTCAATGAAATCCTTAAAGCATAAGGGAAACAGAAAAAGTAGGAAAGAAGTATGTAACTTTGTTTCAGAGCTTGATATAATTTTTGTTATGGTTGGAACTAAGCTTCCCAGGTGAGACCCAGAAGCTTCCCACAGCTCAGGGCTGATGTCCACAGCTGGGTTATGATTCAGGCCCACCCTTAATGTCTCAGAAATGTTACAGAACTATGGCTGTGTATTTATTGAATCGTCCTGCAAAGTTCCATGATTTGGAACAGAAGCAGGAAGCTGGTTTTGAGTTGAGAAGGTGCCGGGTGCCTTGGAGGGGTCCATGACCTCTCTCCAGTTCTCTGAAACTTCTGCACTGGGCAGAGGACCCAGGAGAACCAGCTCCATGCTCACCAGCCCAGCAAGCAGAAACGCTTCTGAGCTGCTCTGCGCTTACCACTGCTAACGTGTGTCTGAGTTGTCACGCTGGTGTGATACCGTACGTGTGATTATAGGATGGGTTGTAGGTACTGATGCAATGAGACTTTTTACAGGGTCAATGACTTTGGTATTTAGTGCTGAGATATTGTCCAAAGGACTGGTCAGGGCTTCTGAGATGCACTGGAAACAGTTCTGCTCTCCCAATTACAGGAACAAGCACCCTAAATAAATACTCTGGGAGAAGCTTTTGTTAGGATTAAAAGACTGATGTTACTGAAATACTTTATAGTGTTGTACTGTTGTTACTACAGGTAACTCATCAAGATAAGGGACAAAGTATATATTACAGCAATATATAAAAGAGCTTATTTTATGATAGAGAAAGAGATTTCATCAGCTTAAATATAAATCCTCTACCAGTTCGATTTTTATTTACTATTATCATCGGAAAAAAAGAATTTTTAGAATACATACTTTATTTTATTAATAGTGTTTACAGTGTCCAGTGCAGTGTAATTAGTGATCTTCATGGTCATCCTTTCAAGGTATATTAGTCTGTTTCCCCTTTGGTTTGCATGAGTGTTTCAAAGAGAAGCACAGTGGAAGGACACATTTAAAATAATTCTGATAGTGAAGGGACAAGTAAAGGTCAAAGGCATCCAGGAGCAAGGGAAGTTCTTGAAACATTTTTAAATGCTTTCTTTCCCGTTGCTGATTTTTTTCCCCAGTGGATGGCATCCTTTTGTTATGAGAATATTGACTTCCATCACTGTATTAAAATACTTTCCAGAGATGGCAATTTAAAAAATACCTGATGTCTGTGTGTTATCCATTTTACAGAATATAATATGGTACTGGTCCAGGGAAAATATTTAAGCTTTGAGTTCAGCAAGACTTGTGTGGAACAATAGTTTTTATGAGCTTTTCTAAACCAGGATCCTTTCTATCTTTTCTGAGCTGTGTGATTTTCTTTTGCAGATACAGAATAGATATTACACACGTTGTAAAACACATTTTTTGTTGTTGTCAAGAACATTGTATTTTGCAAACAATGGAATCAGCAGATCGCAATAAAGAAACAGCTATGATTACCCATCAACACAGGTCATCTAATGGTAAAGCTTAAAATGATAACGACACATTCTGTGCCCAGTTTTCTCTGTATGAATTCAGGTGTCATAGCATTTTGAAAAAGGTAATAAAAAGCCCCCCTAACTCAGACAGTGATCATGTCATAGGTAGCAAAAGACCAAAGATGGCCTACTGAGATACCCAAGCTCACGTGAAGTATTAGTTAAGCAATAGACAGAAGACGAGATGTGAGAAGGGAGAAACCTTAAAAGACCTCTCAACCACTTGTGGGAGAGGTATTGCTCTTCCTCCATTCTGTCTTTTGCAGCTGATCCACAGCAAGACCATAATAAATGGCTACAAAAACCAGCTGCCCAAACAAACAAAATCATGAACAAAATAAACTGCATTCATACACGAATGCACACCAACAGAAGAGCATCAACATCTATGAAATAAAGACCTTTCATTCAGAGTCAGCTCACATGAAGAGAATTTTTGCTGGAGCTGGACAGAGAGTGTCATGAAGCTTCTAAGGTTCCAGGAATATTTTGTTCCACACTGGAATGAAAACAAAACTTTTATAATATTTTTCTGACTTGGAGTTTTGTCAGATATTACTATGTTCAGATTGAAAAGCTGCAGGTTTTGGTACAGACCCCCTTCTGCTTCTAGTTGGAAACCCTGGGCTTCAGAAATTTTTTGTCAAAACCAATATGTGTCCACAGAATATTTCAGCTTTGATAAACAACATGTTTTTAATGAAATGACATTTTGTTGAAAATATTCCAGCCAGCTGTAGCTGTAGCCTTTGTGAGATTGGGAAATTGGGAATTATTAATATTGCTAAATCTTTCTTTTCAAAGGCCACCGTGCCTCTTGATGATCACTGGACATAAGGAATTAATTACTTGGAAGGAGGGGCATGGGGAGGGGAAGATAGGAAGAGGTTGAGGGGGTTAGTAGTGTGGTTTATTTGACCCAGGCTTGGGATAGTAATAAAACTACCCAAAGCCAGGTCACAAATCATACATATATATACATTTTAAATGGATTTACTTGAGAAAAAAAGAAGCACCCCACCTCAGCTGGCTGTGAGTTCCCATCCCAGATGAGAAATGGGGCTCCCCAGATGGGCACCTGGGTGGCAGGGCTGGGGCAGCCTGTCACTGGCCACGGGCCTGATCCTGCCACTCTTCTGGCTGTGGTTAACCACACAGCAGCCAAAGATGTTGTATAGCTGTGAAATCCCAGCACACCAGCAAATTTATCTCTTTGCTTTTGCTTTAGCCCTTCGTGGAGCTTCTTGGGATGGAATGGTGGGAGAAAATATCATCTCATCTCTGAGCTGATAAATGCATCAATAATCCTCTTCTATCTGGTATTTGGCAGTGGAGAGCTGCTTAGCTAAATGGAGGGAGGGTGTTTGCTCGGGAACACAGTGTATGTACAGCAAGGGGCTGTTGGGCCCCTGCTCTGAGGGGAGCACCCCGAGAGCTGCCCACAGCCCTGCAGGTGCTTGCGAGGGTCTCATGGCATAAGCATATGTGCAAAGCTAGGCTGTGTCATGTGTGCTGGTCCACCATGCTACCAAAAGTATCTGGGTTGGGGTGTGGTGATCAACCCCCTGTGTTCTCAGTGTGATGGGGTGGGAGATAAGAAATGTGCCATGTTACACCTGCCTGCCACTTGACTGTCCTGAGGAGTGCTCTGGTGACCCTGCTCAATAACAAAATCAGAAAGCCAAAGCTGCTGAATGTGAGCATAGAGGGAGGAGAGGAGAAATGGAGAGGATGCTCCTGAGTCTTGTTCATCCCCTAAGAAGGGACTGAATATGCAGTTGTGGGACTGTGGGTGTATCAGGAGAGGCTCAGTCTCTTGGAAACACTGGAGCTTTTGACAACACTGTGCAATGAACTGGGCTCACTCCAAGACGCTGTTGAGTGTAGAAGTTAGACTGCATTTATTATCCCTCCAGTTTAAGTTTTTGGTCCACGATGTAGGGGAAATAAGAGAAAACACAAGAGTTGTCTGTGGCCTTCCTGTCCTTTCTGGTGTAATGGTGTCACCCTTACTGGCCCTGCAGGGCAATCAGTACTGAAATGGCCATACACTTCACTCCTCTCCCAGGTTGTCACACACTGGCCCTGGTTACCGCACCTCCTGTGCCGACAAATCCTCAGAAAAAGCAGTCTGGGTGTAGAATATAATTGGCTTGTTTTGTACAGCTTTGATTGCCATAAGTTTACATACCCAGCTCATCACAAGACATTCTTATAAGGTGGCTGCAAAAAAAGGCTACAACAGCCGCAGGATATTTGTTCCTTCATCTTCACTATAAGTTAATTTGCAGGCAATTACTGCATCATGAAACACTTTCATTTGCACTGCAGGAAGCGGAAGTTTTTTTAAAAGATTTTTTTAAATTAATTATTGATGATTCAGATCAGGTGCCATTTATCACCTTTGTATTTTGCAAAAATAACTGACCCGTTTTCAGTGTAAGGATGCATACGTTGCTTATGAGTGCACATGCACATGGCTAAAGCATTTACTTGGCCAAGAAATCCATATGAGGGAAGCGGTTGTGCCAATTGCACCTTTGATTTGCAAGAACAGGGGAGAGAGGCTATTGTCAAGCCTCATCTGGCTCCAAATTACGTTATTGTAGTGCTCCTCTTGTCAGATGGAGCACAGTTATTTCCTGATGATAGCATACAGCTGATGGCAAATAATTGCACTGACAGATTTAGAGAGATCAGGCAGACTTAAGAGCCAGAGTGTTATGAAGGAAAAANCATACAGCTGGTGGCAAATAATTGCACTGACAGATTTAGAGAGATCAGGCAGAGTTAAGAGCCAGTGTGTTATGAAGGAAAAAAGGAGGAGGAGACTAGTTTCACTGACAAGCAAAAGCCACAGGGAGACAGCCGTTCACTGGCACCAGGCCACTAATGTCCCTTTATGCCTTTGGAGAGCTCCGCCATGATTTGTATTCATTCACACTTCAACCACAGTGATCAGTGAAGATTTCAATACTTAGCTTCCATGACCATGTTATTTTAGCAACCAGCTTTACAATGCCATTCTGCTTACAGTCCATACGACCTTCCCGTGACAGAAGGCGGCCAACCAGCAAAATCCCACCTTTGCCAACCCTCTTTGCTGTTAGCTTCTACACCTGATTATGCAGGAGCACTTGGGGAAAGGGGGACACAAAATGGTTGCATCTATGGCACTTGTCTGATGACGTGAGACTGGCAGAACCCACAGTTGCCTCTATTTGAACAGTTCAGATGAGAATGACTTCTAGCACACATGTCATGTACTGGCTATATAAATGCTTTGGCTAAAAGTGGGTACAGGAAAATCTAGATGAAAAGATGAGGCAAAGAAGGTTTTGGCTACAGAGACGGGTTCTGTGTTGGAGTTAAGATTAGAATTGGTCATTATGAGCTTCTCTTGACAACACGATGGGGTTATTTGACTTATTGCTAAAATCGGAGATTTTGATTTTTAGCTGAAACTGTTCCTGGCTTTGGTCTTGTCAGGTATGCAGGGATGTATGGGTGAGAAGGTGAGCTATTCCTGTATACATAACAAGAACTAGGGAAAAAGTCTGAGCAATTGTTGAGTTATGTTGTGGTTTAACCCCAGCCAGTAACTAAGCACCATGGAGCTGCTCACTTACCCCTTTCCCCCCATGACAGGGATGGGGAGGAGAATGGAAAAAAAAACCCCCAAAACCCCTCGTGGGTTGAAATAAAGACAGTTTAATAGGATAACAGGATAACAAAGGAAGACAAGAATAATAATAGCAGCAGCAACAACAGCAATAATAGTAATAGTAATAGTAATAGCAATAATAATAATAATAATAATAATAACAACAACAACAACAACAACCCCAACACAAATGATGCACAAATGGAACGATCACCACGTGTGGGAGGGAAACAACCCTACAATGCCCAGTTGATTTCCAAGCAGTGATCCCACCTCCCGGCTCGCTTCCCCAGGTATATCCGGATCATGACATTTTCATGGCAGGGAACATCCCTGTGGCCAGCCTGGGCCGGCTGTCCTGGCTGTGCTCTCCCAGCTTCTTCTGCACCTGGCAGGGTCTGAGAAGCTGAAAAGTCCTTGGCTTGGTGTAGGCACTACAACTACCTGTCAACAAATTAAAACATCAGTGTGTTATCAACATTATTCTCATCCTAAATCCAAACCACAGCACTATAGCAGCTACTAGAAAGAAAATTAACTTTGTCTCAGCTGAAGCCAGGACAAGATAGAAAACTGGATTTACAAAGTGAAGTATTAGACGTTTGCCTATCAGTTATTCCTATGTGACGGGCATTTGCAGACATACATTTATTTGTATAAGGTTGACTCTTTTTGAGGGGTGCTTGAGTCCTTACACAAATCTGATTTAGTATCAATGAAGTAAATTTCGGTTATGAGTTTTTACCTGAAAAGCTACAGATTTCTTTGTTGGTGTAAACAGTAAACAGAAACAAGTCAAATTGTGTTTAATTAAAATGTTTTCTTTCCCTGATAAGGTGACAAAAAGACAATGAACATAATGTCTTCAGCCATTCAAGTCTTCTAAATCCCAGTCAATAAGTTTATAGCCTTTCAGCTCTTCTGCTCTTAACATAACTTAAAAGCATCGAAGTGAAACAATAGTCTAACAAGTGCTCCTGCTATAACAAGACTATTAGTTTCATTGATTTCCTAAGAGAAAAACCCCCAGCTAAATTTCAAGAAAGAGATTAATACAACTACCTTTTAATAATATTAACTTTCTTGAAATCAATAGTTTTTCTCATATTACTCTATACTTTGCTACATACCAGCCACTATACAAGTAATGATAATCGATACAGAGCCTGTGTATTTGCAAGGACCTTTTCAAAGGCTGGTGCAATAGACAAGGATTAGCCAAATCTGGCCTGAAATTCAGAGTGCCAGTTTGATCTCAACAATGGAAAACTGCTGCTGGGGGCTCCAGATCCAGAGGGCTTTGGGGATACTAATGGTTAGGCTCATAGTAGTCTTCATGACTAATGTGAGATGATGAAAGTGACAGTCTTGGTCATGGTGGACCACGGACCATAACAGCACTGTGCTGCAGAAGTCAGATTGTAGATTCTTGTTGAAATACTGCAATTTAATTGGTAGAAAGTTTGGGGTAATTTCCAGCCTTGAGTAGATTTCACTGGTATTCTGGATACAGAATCACAGAAAGACCAAGGTTGGAAGGGACCTCTTGGAGGTCATCTGATCCAACTCCCTTGCTCAAGCAGGGCCACCTACAGCTGGTTTCCCAGGACCCATGATGACTCCCACTTATGACACTGTGTTGAAAAATTAAAAGATTTGGTTAGTCTGCCTAGATAAGTTTTGAGAAGCCATATTGGGATATTTATGGATTTAATTTTTTTTTCTAGACAGACATTCTAGCATTTGTGGTCAAGTGCAGATCCAGAATTAGGCAAACAAGGATGCCTGCAGGTACTGGGCCAGGCAGCTCATTAATCAAGGCTCCATGAAACTCAGGGACGGTGAGGTATTGATGAATGTGTGTGGCACTGGGGCTGGGGGTACTCCTTCTCCAACAGCCCCAAATTGCCAGCAAGAAGTGCAACTCTCACTTCAGTGCTTAACCAGGGTGGAGATGAGGTGGGCCTGGAGGCAGGGCCACAGGCCATGTCTAAACAGTAATCATCTGAATTTGCTGTCCATGTGCGATTCCACCTTGAGGGTTCATCTGGTTTTGCTGGAAACAGCTTTGGAAAAACGTCTGGAAAACTTCAGATCCAGTAAACTCTGTCTCCTAACTTTTTTGCCATCATAGTCCCTTAAAGGACAAAACCCACTTCATAATGTCCATTGTGGGTTGCCACAGGGCACAGGGGCTCCATATAACCTTGCAGTGGACACTGCCTATAAGTGATTGTAAAAATAGATATATATGATATAAATAAAAGTTGCAGCTTGTCACTGAATCTCGTATTGCATGTTTCTATCTCTGTTCTCTCTTAATGTGAACTAAATTCAGCTAAAGCTTGGCGATGGTAAAATATTCCTATGCTGAAACTTAAGAGAAGTCCCAGGAATGCTGTGAGAATTGACTGTAGGAGTAATATTGAGGAAACTCTTTCTGCACACTGTTTTCCTTTCAGATTGTGCAAAAAGTTGATGAAAGTTTTGCCAAAACAGATAATCTTCAAAGAATGATTTTTTAAAGGTGAGGTTTTCATGATCATGAAAATTATTATGTCATGACTGTGAAAAACTGCAGCCTTTTAAAACCACCATATTGTAAAGATTCAGTTTTCTGAAAAAAAGAGTATTTCTGTCTTGTAGTGCTTCTGTTGTGGGTGAAAGTGTTCTTGCCAGAAAGAAATTCTGACTTTTGATCAATTTTGCTGTGAAACTTTGTTAGCTACAGCAGCTAGGACAGAGACCTAAATGTCAAGGCATAGAAAATATGGAATGAAAAATATTCCTTCTTATTTGCAGGCATAAATTGTATGCCTGAAGACAAACAGTTATTTTGGATATTGTTAGGATATGCCAAATGTTCCCTCACTTTCTACATAAAATTTGCTTTTAGTTATCCCACCTGTTGGAAGAGTGGTATTAGACACATTATATGGCAAATTTCTGTGCACAGCAGAGTAAATCTCATGTGAAGGGCATTGCCTGCATCATCGTGAACTGTCATCCAAATAGCTGGAGCTGAACTTTAAAAGGATGTATTTGTGGTTTTAGGAACCTTCTTGCATTTTGCTGTACCACTGAGTGAATCTTGAGAGCAGGGAGTTAGACAGTGAAACCAGGCACAGAGCCGAAAGTAGGGAGGTAGCTGCTGCCCATCCTTCTGCGGTGCGTAACAGATAATGCTGTTTTCATGCACGAGAGGTGAGGAGAGAACATCAGAGAATGGATTCATGGCAGGGTTAGGAAAACTTTCTCCTGATCTTAATTGATAGTTGTGTCCCCATTCCTACTTCTTCTCAGTCCCTGAACACTCCTTCCTGCCTTAGTACAGCATCGGTATTGCAATTTTTTTGGGGGGAGCAGGGTGTGTGTGAGGAAGTTAGTTCAGAAAAAATTATTTGTTTCCCAGGTGATTCTGGTATACATGCTGTGAAAAAGACCCTGCTGGTGTTTTCTGGAAGAACATATGGCACTGCTTTCACACCTTCTCATGAAAAATAATCTGGAGAAAAAGAAGACAAAGGTAAGTGAAGACTGTTTAAACAGCAATCTGAGAGACAGCGTCAGTAAAGATAAATCCCAAAGCCTTTTTTTTACTGTTGTTTGCATTAGCATTTTTTTTCTTTTCATTTTTCCCAGTTTACCATCGACATTCCCATGTCTTTCCCTGCACTGTCTCTTCTGCAGCAGTAGCAGAGACCAGATCCTGGACTGTGAAACCACAAGGACATGCCAGTCCCTTTAGGTTTACTTATTCATTAACTTCTTCTAAACATATAGAAATATTTTTCATCTACTACTCCTCACAGTACAGAAGACACGTGCTCCAAGAGCCTACCAGCCTGCAGGGCTGGCGCAGTAGGGTGACTGAGCGATGCTGTGACATGCTGTAGGCATCTCTCACTCGCTGGTGGGGAAGGTGTGGGTCTCACCCGGGGGGTCAGCACAGCTGCCTTTCCCACAATTGCTATAGGGAACGATGGGAGGGTTAAAGCTCCACTGGGCCTCCTTCACAGCCCAAATTCCTGGCTCTGCTGCGTTTAGGGTAGTTCTGTGTGCAGCAAAATGCAGCTGTGAATGATGGGTGTTAGTGACAGGGTGGGTTTCACGGGGCTAGTGGCTTGGCTGAACAATTTTCAGTGCCTATCAGTGAACTGCCCCCTCCCAAAAGTGAAGTTCTCTCTCTGTCCAGCTTAGAAAGACACTGTTCCCCAAATGAACGATTAATGCTTGAAAAAAGTCTGAAAAATGGATATCCCTTTGACCTTTCTAAGGTTTGTCATTTAGTTGACATACCCATTACCTCAAAAATCAAATGTGTTTGTCTAAACATTATTCTGATGTTTGGTTTGGGCACCAAAGGTCAGACAGCTGACCACTAACTCGCTGACAGTGATCAATTCAGTCTGAAATCTTGTCACTTTCCCTGTTTATTCTGCTATCCATCTCTGCTTTGCCAGCCACCACCGCCACTTTCTGCTGTTGAGGCGCTTTTAAACCTAACAATAATCCAATTTAGAATTGATCAATGGGAACGTGTGGTCAGTAAGCAAAATGACAAAGTCTGCATACAACCGCTGACCACAATCTCGTGGTATTTTACATAGGGCTGATTGCAAACTTAATATATGTAAACGTCTCCCAACCACAACCGTTCCAGCAAAGAGGAGGTGGTGGGGACTGAGGTTTTCCGTGCTCAGGGCTGACACTTGTCTCAGGCAACAAATCTGTGCAGGCTTCTGGTTCCCTACACATCTGCCTGTGCTCAGTCTAATGCACTTCCCACAGGCCACAGCAGTGTCCCAGGTTTGGCTGTGGTGTTTTCCCAACCAAATCCTACTGTGAAATCCAGTCTGGTTGGTGGGAGAGGTTTGTGGCAATTATTAGCAATATCTTAGAAGAAAAAACAGTCCCCCACCCCACGCTGAGCTGTAAGCACAAAGTAACAAGGCAAGAGAAGGAGGGCTTCTATTTCTCAGTGTTTGTAGGCTTTTTTTTAAAGGGAAGTAAGATGAAGTACCAGGGGGTTGTTGCCTTCATTTTAGTCACGTAACACAGAGTGACAGCGTAACCAGAAGAAGGAACAACAATTTAAAAGCTACTTCTTGGGCTTGCACAGAGAACAACATAATGCCCAAATAAATGCATTGCAGATAGATAAAAATGGTATTTAGTTAAACATCTAGGGCAAAAATCCTCCCCAGCTTTCTAGGCACTTTTCAAACATTGTTTTCATCTGTTCTGCTTGCCTCGGCAGACCTCTCAGTCATCAGATTGCAGCTCACAGGCCAGAATGGTGCCTGACAAATGATCAAAAAGTGAAACAGTATTGTATATTCTGTGCGACAACATTTTTCATTAGCTGCTAAACCTAGTCCTAAATCTACTTTGCCTGAGTGCCTGTATGACTATGTGCAGGACAGAAGACTCCAGTCTTGGAAACGCTACACCTAAGCCTTGACAGGGGAGACTGATTCACGAAACGTGGTCACAGCGGCTGTTCAAAGTGTGCTTTGAGGTTCTGCTGGGAAGAAGGAAAGGACTCTAAAAGTGTTTGCTTTTGCACGTATTCAAAATGCCCAGGTGCTCAATACCAGAGATGTATTTTGTCTCATCAATGTATGCAAACCTCATGGCAATGCTTTGCACAGCCTCTGTTACGTGGGGCAGGGTGTGCCCTATATGCTGATTTCCTCCGCCAAGATTAATTTTTTTCACTGCTGAGATTAACCTTTCTCTGCTATTAAATGACTTTTTCTGCCACCTAAATGCCAGTTTTCATATTTCTACTCTGATCTGCTCATTGAGCCTGCTAGATAGAGCTTATTTTTGAAGAAACTTGTTATTCTACTATGTGTTGAATCCTTCTACCTGTCTTGCAGGTTTCAAGTGTCACCTTCCTTGTGAGGGTTGCTTTATAAGTTACGCATGCACTGGCTGTGCTCCTTGTGACCTGTCTGAGCACTGAACTGCAGCTGTCACACCCCTGCTATCATCGTGGACCTGTGGCAATCCATCAGGGTGAAGAACAGTCTCTGTCCACAGCTTTTTTAGCCATCAGCATGTCTCTTGGGAAATGCTGGTTGATGTTTTTGGCACAATACCACCTATTTGGACACGGAGCATGGCAAAGACAGCACCAGAATAGATGGCTTCTCTTTGCTTTGGTTTGGAAATGGGTCAGGTCAATCATCTGAGTCTTGGCTGCAGTTTCCACCCTTCCATCTTCAGGCCCCCAGGATGCAGGGGATCTGGAGCTGAGTGCTGTTATGTGACACCTCCTTTTAATAAGGAGGGAAAGCACAAATCGTAATTGTAGGTGAACTTCTCTCCTGGCAGCCTACTAAGGAACACATGAGAACATGAGCTTTTAGAAGAGCCACAGGCCCAAACAGGTCTTGAAATCTCTGCTCCAATAGACGTGACACCATCAGTGAGATGAGAAGATGATGCCACTGGTGTCATTTTGTCTGTTGCAGTTTTTTTTTGGTGTACTACAAAGTACTGTTCCTGCCTAGGCTGCACCTTCCTCCAGTGTGCTCACTGGCTCTGCAAGAGACTTCAAGCTATCTCACTGACTCCAGGCATGAAGGTCATTCATGCTTTCGACATCCCTGTGACTTGATGACACCAGCCTTTTGTTGGCAGACTCATAGATTTTACATGTCTTGCATCTTACCATGGATGACTTTGATAGCACATTTTCAGAAGGATGATGGGAACAGTTTGGACTCCTCTTGAGAACAGCACCCAAATTCCCCTGGGTGCTGTGGATCTTTGACTCATTCCTTCCTTCTGAAACTCCCTTTTTATTGTGCCTCTGCTTAATCCCACAGAATTTATGAGGCGGACTCTAGTCTCAGTGCTGCAGCCAAGTTGAGGGACAGAGTTCCAGGCCTGGCAGATTTTATCTTTTTCTATTGTTTCTCCATCCTCCTTTGTCATGGTGAGGGGCAAAGGGAAAATTGCCCTTTCAACAGGCATGGCAGACTAACTTCAAATAAATGGGTCTTTGAGATAATATTTTAACTCTCTTCTGTTCGTTATTTTTGCTGAACTCGGCTTTCCTCCCTATCTTCATCCCACTTGGGAACCTTTTAATGACATCTTGCTTTGCCAGAAGGATGAACACTTTTACCTTTGATAGGATAAAAGAAAATTAATTTTTTATTTAAGCTTCCTCCTAAGATTTCAACTGCAGATACTCTGGCTGAGTATGCTGGAAAGCAAGTCAGTAGGATGTCATTTGGCTTGAGTAAGGGTATGTGAGTTCAGTATTTGGAGATAGGAGTTGTCTTTTACTGTAGAATCTGTGTGCTTCTAAATTATGTACAGTAACATTCACATGCTTTAAAAATAGGTCCTGAAAGGTGTACAGAACAACAAAGAGTTAACTGGGGAATGTTATGAAATATTTTTAATACTTTAATGAATTTTTAAGTTATCTGTTCAGTCTGAATTTGTGTGTGTATTCATGTGTACAGACACCCAAGGAAGCATCTTTGCTTATTTTCATAGACGCTTTCATGCTCGTTGATCAGAACCACTGAAAACAGGGTTTAAAGCCTGATCCATGCAATTGAGCTGTCTATTATTAGTACCATAAATGATATTGAAATAACTGCTAAATGTGCAAATTTGCAGAGTTATTAAAAACTAAGAGAAAAAATGGGATGTGATCAACAATTCTTATATAGAAATAATTTACTACATGTTGCTTCATGCAGATTCTTGACGTGCAAGATCCATTGCTAGTATCAATTTATGTAGTTTCATGGAGCACAGGCGTGTTATACTAAACAGATTATAATGCTGTGGCTCCAAGCCTACATTTTTTATCTGGCTACCAGGTTCTTCCCCCTGCACACCCTTTTCTGTCTTCAAAAAGATATTTTAAAATTTAATGTTAATTCATTAGGAAAGCACTCGTGATTAATTGTCAGCACTGCTATACTTACTCTAACATTGCCAGAGATCCAGCGATGGACTGTGTAGAAACAATGGCTTTCCAGGTATGGTTTCTTTTGTTCTTCATTTTTGAGCACATTCCTCTGACTGAAAAGTTCAGATGAATCTGCTATATAGTAGATTTAGATTCATATCAGCTGTGCTCATTTAAAACTATGCTCAAATCACAATTTCATGCATTCCTCCTACTGAACAGACATTGGTTTGTTGTTAAAATAATAACACATCTCAGCAATATAATCTTCCTTTGATAGCCTGTTCAATATATTTTTAGAATGTAATTAAACCATATCAGTACAGTGACAGCAAATTGATGACCTTTTAATTATTTCAGGATAGCTGAGTGTATAATCATTTCTCATATACCTTGAGAAAAAGGAGAATGCTTTGTGAATGAATTATAAATTTAAATATGGCAAGCTTTTTTTGTTTTACACCTTTAAACGTATTATCTGGTTCTTGCTGTGCACCAGCAGGATGTGATTAGATGTTTGCTCTGTCCCAACATCTGTTTTACTAGGAAGTTTGTGTAGCTGAATCCCTCAAATCTTAGAAACAGTGTGAGCAATACATGATTAAGATGTGTGTGACCAATGTGACACATTTTTTTGACCAGTTTTGGGTTTGTACTGTGGGCTGTGAACCTTTGGAGTATGTGGTCCTGTATGCCCGACCTCCCTGAACCATCGCCAGTGAGGGTGTCACCTCCAGCAGAGCTGTAGCACAACACAGCCAGGGTCAGAGCAAGCCGCTCACCCACCGTGCTCTGCAAGGGCATACTTCCCACAGCAGGACTTTGGCCACGGTACTTGCACTTCAAGTCCAAGGTGTCTATGTAATGCAGACAGCAGGTGTGTCTCCTGTGAAGCTTTTCATTTTTTCAGGGAAGCCCAGATAACAGTGGGTGCCCAGGAGGCTCCGTTCAAATCAAGGTCCAAGCCCAGAGCAACAGAGGCCTGAGCATTTGGTCTGTGTCACCTGCATGGATAAGGACGTGGGGAGATGATGCCCATTAGCTTTTAGACTGATACCCTTGATGCTGATCAGCACAGCTGAGTTCCAAAACTCTTGGGAAGTCAGTGGGCTCTATGCTGGTGTGGGAATTACTACAGTAAGAGTAACAGCCAAACTAAGTTAAACACTTTGGGGAGCAGCATTCCCTGAAATAGAAACACTTCTAAAGACTTTGCCTCATCAGCCTTTGACCCAATAACCAGGTACAGAGTGGGGGGTTGTACAAAGCTGAAAAAAGACTGCATGTGGGAGATGATGACTTTTTTCCCCTTAATGACGTTTAATTCATCTATTCAATCTTCACCAGGATTTTTAAAGTCATTAACTCAAGAAAGAAGTAAGACTGCTTTATAAAAAAGCACCACAAGTAAGTGATCCTGATTTATTAATGATATGGGGAACATACACTGTGTCCCAAGTAGGTTTTTGCTCAATACGCTTTATAAATGAATCAAGCTTATGATTCACTGTCCTATAGTACACTTTGGTTTTATTCTTGCTGACTTTTTTGGGTTTTCTTTCTCTCTTGGCCATTTCCAACAGTTTGAGTGTTTCCACTGCACTGTTCATGTCAAAGATTTCCATTAAGGGCATACCTTTGTGATGATATAAAACTTTAGCTTTGTTTTCAGTGGTGGAAATGGGGCAATAGAGCTTACATGAAGAGTGATACTCATGCACTTTCACAGATCCAAAATCCAGCCATAGAGCAGACCCAGAGAAGAACAAGATCAGGGGCTTCCCATATGCGAAGAGTACTACAAGTAAAAGGTGCCCATCTAGCTTCACTTATCCCTATTGAAAAAGCATTGATTAACACTTTCTCGGCTGCAAAACCAGGCATTTTTAAGATGAACAACTTAGTTTATGCCATTTCAGACTGGTTATCTAATTCATAAAGCTTCTGCTGTGAGTTAGACCATGTGACATGCTTTTGGTGAATGCAAAGCTGTTAGCTAGAATGGCTATACAAGGAAAAACATGCTCTCCTTTGTTCCAGCAACTTAGCGTTTATTTTCCACCAAAGGCAGCAAGCTGCTCACCACAACTCCTTGCCCAAACCAAAGGATCTCTACTTCAAACATTATCAACTGTGCCCTACAGAGTTGCCACAATTCCTAACAGATGGTGGAATGTCTATACACTGTATTGTTCGGATTAAACTGCATGAGGACCTTATGTGAGTAATACTCCACTATGACTTGGAACCAGCCAATCTGGGAAAATCCAGCAACAGCACTGAAATCGACTGTTCATGCTACGTACTGCAGCCTATACAGTGCGGTACACTTGCCTGAACACCCCTGAAACAGGGAAAATGACATCGAAGTATCATAGCATTTTTTCCCGAACTTCTGAATTTCCTTGCTTTTATTAATGCTTTTTGACCTGAGCTTCTGTGGTTTAATTTCCTGTAGGCATCAAGTAACAGTGAATCAAGCAACCTTTAGTCCTTTTGCATTTAAAGCTGCCTCATCTCGACAATGTTGGAAGTGGTGTTAATTCCCCTCCCTTTCTTCCTCCTCCTCACTTAGTGCGTTCTAAGTGTTGTAGAATATCAACCTACTCCCTATACTGATCTGAGCTCCTATATTAATCGGGTAGCTTTTGAACACCACCACCACATCAGACAAAGTTTTCTAGCTACAGTTAAATACGGTTTGTCTTGCCCAAGCACCCTGGGACCGGTCTGGGCAAAAGCTTGCACCCCGCAGAGCAGCGACCGCGTTGTCTGAGGCAGAGGAGTGGCGGCACTGCTCTTTGGAGCTGTTTCGCAGTGGTACTGTGAGAGAAACTAGGCACAACATCAGGACCCTGGGTGTGCAGCAGGCTTGTTCTCCTCTGGTACAGCTAGACTCCAGCTGAGATACCTCAAGCTTACAGCAGCATCCCAGGGTGATCAAAGACATCATTTCTGTGAGCTGAGGAACTGAAAAACCATCGATTTCAGAAATCACTAAAAGGTGAAGGATTTAATTTATGCTGCAGGAGTGAAAAGAATACATAGCACAGCTGCATCTTGCATAGTTTTCTGCAGTTTCCCACACCTTGCCTTTCCTTATTTTTCTTTCAAAAAATCTCTCTGTGGAGCTGACTGCCATACCTTGCCAACTTTTTATGTTCCTTTCTAAATAGAACCTCTAAATATCATAACTTACATTACATCAGTGAAAAATTCTTGCTTGCTTGCTTGTATCTAAGGCAATACCTCAGGTACCTACTGAAGGAAGGGCTCAGGCAAGAAAGCAGCCCTTTGAAGCGTTTGAGCTGCCACATGCCAGCATCTGTGCTAGCACACACCACTACTCCCTTTCACATTCTTTAAAGGCTTCGTCTGTCTCAAAAGTTTAGCCTGAGTGATTAGAGACAAGGTTCTGAGGAGAACTTGTGCCCTGTAACAGGAAAGCATATTAAAGTGTTAGGTTTAACATGGTTTTTAACTTGTAGCTGAAAAGGTCTTGGTGAAATCTGTGTTCTAGGTCAAAAGCAGGTTGCTCTAAATAAGGTGATAGAAACTGTGAGGGTTAGTAGATGTGTGTGAGTGTGGTAACTTGTAGACATGCAAGTCTAGTTATGAATCTTGTTGAGTGGGTTAGTCTATGCCAGCATTTTGTTAGCAGAATCCCAAATGCTCTGTGTGATTTGTCCCCCGGGCCTGGGTACCTCGGTTCTGGGATGATTTCCTGGTGAGCCAGAGTTAATGGATGGGACCCTGTGGGTGACTGGCCCTTCTTTCTTCATCCCCAGCGTTGTGCTGAACTTTAATGCCATCACAGGAAAACACCTCCAGAATAGATTGGCTCAGGCTGGTCACAGACATGTACCCCTTATAGCTCCTTTCTTCAGCTCTGTGGAGCTTACAAGGGAGCCCAAACCCAGGAGCCACTTCAGGGCAGTAGCTGCCAGGATCAGCTTCCTGGGATGAGTGGGTTTTGAGGAATCTGAGGGGATTTTTCAGGCTATGGAGTCTGGAATATCTTGACAACTTCAGGCTGTTGGCTTTTGTTTGTAGAGCCTGCAGACTATTTTGATGGTCAGTTTCTACCATCCATGTATATGTTTACTCTTTTTTCCCCCTACAAATGTGTGGATTTTTTTTTTTTTAATAGTACATTGAAAAAGGGATTTGAGGAGTTGTTCTGGTTTTCTGGAATGGAGTTTATACCTTTCACAATACTTTGCCTCTTTCCTCCTCTTTGCTGCTGTCACACTCGTTTTCACTTTGCTGAACCAGCCTTGTCTTGATTCTGCTGTTACAAGCTTATACATCTGAAAATGCTAAACCTAGAAATTCTCTGAAACTCGGGGTGCTTTGACTCAAACTTTCAGGAGAGGCTGAGGAAGGCTTCTCCATCCCCACCCCTGCACAAGCACTTACGCATTTTCCTCTGTGGCCACCCGTGGGCTGCAGTGGGCAGAGCGGTCGGTGGGATGATGCCCAGTCAGCAGAGCCACCCCGAAGCAGGTCTCTTCTGGCTAGATGCTGCCTTTCCAAGTGAGCTTAGCACACATCCCCTGCCTGCATTTCTTCTCTTGGCCTTTTGGTGTCATTCTGTGATTAACAAGGAGAGCGAAGAGCCTCGTAGCTGCTTCTCCCCTGGTCCTTTCAGAGCAAGGCAGTATTGGTAGCAGATGATACCTGCTGAAAAGACATCGAGCACAACTAATCTCATATAACTTAAGGATGGAGTTAAGCCTATATATTGGCCCCATTTCCTACTAAGGTCACTGGGATAGGTGTGCCCATCACTTTCGGTCAGTAAGGTGGCTTCATATTCAGGTCAGTGATGCTCAGCTGTAAATGAGATGGAGTAAAAGGTTCAGGAGACCCCTACCTCACCCTGCCTTGGCTCAGCCCATGGCCTGGAGGGCATCTCTGAGGATCGTGTTGGCCAGATATGGTGGCACAGAGGGTCACTTGGTGCAGCCTGGGAGGGGGAAGGAGGGCACATACGCTGCCTGGAAGTGCCATGCTGGACTTGAAAGGAAAAAAACCAAACCTTGAAAGGAAAAAAAAGTGGAAGAGTGCCTTTTCAACGCACTGCTGTAAAAAAGGAGAACTCTAAAACTGAAGTCTAAGAAATTAGTTTGGCACGGGAAGGTACTGTGTGATCAGATGCTGTGGGGCTGTATCATAATGCAAATATGCAAGCAGGAATACACTGTTCTCTCTGTCCCCGGGATCCGGGAAAGGCTGCACTCTGGTACACACTCCTGCGTCTTGTGGAGGGAAGATGCACACTACAGGGGAACAAAAAATGTGGTAGAGCTGTACCAACAATAGATTTCTTTTTTTTTTTTTTTTTAAGTTTTCTGATTGGTCTGGGAGAGGGGGGGAGAAATGAGTTGATAGGGAGTTTCCTAGAAATAATTTAAAAAAAAAGTCAAATGCACCATTTCCTTTGACCTACAAGAAAATACTCCAGCACGCAGAGGAGTGTGTGTGCTTGGGGGCATAGTTCTGGTTTAGAGAGCTGCATCTGGTCTATCACAGACAAAATCTATATTCATTTAGTAAATACTTCAGGATGCTTGCAAGTATGAATGGCAGCATGTTCTGCCTCTTTAAACAGTAGAGATTGCAAGTCACGGATATTCTTTGTAAAATACTTCCTGTCTGACAGAAAACTGAGCCTTGTCTTTCGTGCACGGTGTTTCACAGGAGGAACTTCACGGTCCCTCTGCTTGCCCAGGGAGGCAACAGAGAGTAGCTGGCAGCCACGAGTGGTTAGAGAAATGTGTCTGCCGCAGCGCATTGCCCCGTGCCTGGGGGTGGTTGTGGCTTGGCCACACCAGGCTTCCTCAGTTTCTTTATGGCATTACTGACATGGGCTGCGGGGCCATTCCTGCCTCAAACTAAACCTCTGCAGGATATTACCTCCTTGAGTGAAGGATTTTATTAATTTTTTTTAAGATTCCTTTAGGTGGTGTAAATGAATAACGTGCATATAATGGATGCTCGGGAGCAGGTGTGTCACGGTCGCGTGAAGAGATCCAACCGGTCGGTCTCTGCAAGCTCAGACCAAAGTCCACTTTGTGCCTGAAGAGAAATTACACAACACTTTGAGTCTGTTAGGCTGAAACGTCTAATAGCTGTTTCAGGATCTACAAAATTGGGAGGCACTTGAGAAATGGTAATGCAATCCTGCTGGCCACTTTGAAAGGAATAATTTATTTTTCTATGGAGCTATCCTGCAGAAGACAATTTAGTTTGCCATTTTCTTGAAATCTGCTCTGCTAGCTAAAGGCATGGAGGAAAGCGTTGCATTTGTGGTAGAGCATAAAAAAGTGCCTTTTTCTTTTTCTAATGAGCTCTCTTCAAAAAGTAGTTTTGCTTTCCTTGAGTACAAACAGATATTTATAGCCACTGGTATGGACTCTGCTTGAACATGTGTATTAAGTAACAACAGAAAGAGCTTCATTTTCCTTCAGACTTTTATTAAATGTTTCTACAAAATTTGGAAATATTATAAAAATTATTCCTTTCTTTCTTCTTTCTCCCCTCCTCCCTTTGTGAATAGGTTTGTCTCTAGGAACAGGAAGTAAACTGATACAGTTGGATACCAGACACTACATTCTGCAACGGATCAGGTTAAAAATACTGAAAAAATAAAATGAAAAAAGACTTTAAGGAACTTGGACAAATTTGCATTTTTGCTGCCTTTATTTCACAACCCTTCTGGATTATATTCTCCTTGTCTTGAAACTCTCAACATGGTGAAAAATACTTAGTTATGACATTCTTTTTAGGAAAAAAAAAGGATTTAGTCTTCATTGAATCGTTTAGGGAGAATTTTCCAGCGCACTGGAAAGATTTGATACTGGCATTTCCTCTGCAATTACCAAGACGCTGAAGAATAAGAGTGTTCATTCTGATTGCAAAGTATTTCATGATCCAAATACAGAGCTTGAGCAGAGGGACCACCAATACGAGGTCTCGGTCTGCTCCAGAACATATTTGACGCTATTTCCAGACATGGGAGTCAGCCAGTCTTTCCTCACTTCACAATAACGGCAGTGAGGTTTGAAAACCGCTGGTTTTTAGTACGTGCGTAAAACTGAGCAACCCTGATTTCTCCAACCCATTTAGGGCAGTGATAAAGCTCTAAGTGCCTTCCACAGGTTTTGAACCAGCTTCAATCTTCTTGGCTGATACCTTTGCCCTGCACCAGGGTTGTCAGGGGCTGGGCCTGTAGAGTCTTCTTCGTGCCCAGGCCAGCCCTGCAGAGATTGCTTGCCATTGCTGAGACCCTAGGAGATGCTGCAGAGGGTGTCCCTGTGGCTGTTGCCTGGACAAGGTGTTGGATGTTCTTTGGGAAGGAGAGCTGTGACAGAGGGGAAGGAGTGATGTGGCATGACCTTGTTCTGCCCAAGTTCTTTTGCCTCTCTAGCTCTAGAAAATGCAGGTGATTCAGGACAGAAAGTTTGATGGCTCTCATTAGATAAAACTTTTTTTGATGTATTTACCTTTTGATTTTGAGATCTTTCTGGCAGACCTTCAGTTCCCTCCATGCTGACGACATGCTTACAACTGGTGTCTTCTGGAAGAGTGATTTTGTCTTTCTTTTTCAGTCTGCTTTTAAGTGATATTCTGTCACATTGCAGGAAAAAAAAAAAAAAGTGGGTTTTTTTCAGTCCTGTACCAAGGTTCTGGCCTCCTTCCATAAACCCTATTCTCTACAGAGATAGAAGTACTTTTCTGAACCAATTCTAATCTTAAAGTATAGAGTTTGGTTTGAGGTTTCATGCTGAGGTTTGGAGTGACTCATATTTTGCAAACAGGTCTACTCAGTCTCTTAGAGTTACACCACCTATTTAAGGTAGAAATATGCAAGCTAGTACATAATGCATACTGCCTGCATGCTCCAAACCACAAGTTGCTCAAAAAAGCCAGAGTGGTGAATCCTGCTGGGAAAGTTCAAAATAATGAAAGAACAGCCACTGCTTGCTCTATTGCTGCCTGTGACAGCTATATTTGTGATGCCAAATCACTTGGGGAATATAAAACTAAAATATAGTTAATAAGAGCCTTCAACCAATGCTGGTTTCTCAAATGTTCCATCTGTACCTTCTACTGTGATATCAGTGCTGCTGATCTTATGGAAATCATGTAGCCTGATTAGAGAGAGAGAGTAGACATTTTGTATTTTTTTGCTCAGAGTATTGCTTTACGTTTTACACTTCAGGACATTCTTATTCTACCAGAAACTTGCATTTTTCAAATGCGAGTGAATATACGGCTATCTTTTAGAATAGGTAACCTGGAAAAGATCATTTTACCTTTAAAGAGATTTTTGCTGCATAGGTCTCGAGTTTGCAGAATAACTGACCTAGCAGCCAGTATAGTGCTGTGGTTTGGATTTAGGATGAGACTCCTGTTGATAACACACTGATGTTTTAGTTGTGGCCAAGCAGTCAAGGACTTTTCAGCTTCTCGCACTGCCCTGCCAACGAGAAGGCTGGGGGTGGGGTGGGGTGGGCGATAAGCTGGAAGGGGACACGGCCAGGACAGCTGACCCAAACTGGCCGAGGGATGTTCCATACCGTGTGATGTCATGCTCAGTGTGTAACTGGAGGGCTGGCTGGGAGGCTGCACAGCTCGGGAACTAGCTGAGCATTGGTTTGGGTGGTGAGCAACTGTGCTGTGCATCACTTGTTTTGTACATTCCATTGTTATCATTATCATCATCATCATTATTGTTATTGCTATTTTCCTTTTCTGTCCTATTAAACTGTCTTTATCTCAAGACGCGAGTTTTACCTTTTTTTCTTTTCGATTGTCTCCGCCGTCCCACTGGGGGCGGGGGGAGCGAGCAAACGGCTGTGCGGTTGTTTTAGCTGCTGGCCGGGTTAAACCACAACACGGACAACAATAAAGCATCAGAAAAACCAACAGAGGAAAGCATAGTGCTAATGGAAACAGGCATATTTTTCCATGTTCCTTAAGAAAAACAAAAGCAGCTGCCACTTTTTGTTGAATGGTGTCTCTGATTGGACTGAATCTGTTCCGTGCTACTCTTTTGCTCTAATGGGGGCAAATAAAATATTCTTCTCTGTAACCCAGGGGAGTAGTTAGCCATCTCCTCTTAATTTGAGTGATCTTTAGATTTCTTATATGAGGTTCTGAATCAGACAAAGTGCTCAGAGTCAGCTCTTATCTCTGCGTAGTAAATAAGGCTGAAATTTAAAAAAGGCCATTAGCAATCAATATGGCTGGGAGATTTAATTTCCAGCACATGCTTGTTTTGTTTTATTGTTATATACCCTAAAAATTCCAAGGGATTTTTTTCCTTATTATTACATTTGCACCATTTCTCAGCATAACCTGCCCTTTTCCACTCGCACCGCTTGCTGTTTCACCGCTGTGCTCTCGCGGGGCTGCTGCCTTGCTGAAGGCCTAGAGGAGAGCGGTCTGGCTGGAGCAGCGACGGGCTGTGCTGTCTTGTGGCTCAGATGCCGAGGGAACAATAAAAAAGAAGAATGGCCAGCCCCCTCCCTTGAGATGGGAAGCGCTCCTCTTCCTTCTTCTTGGGAGCTGGAGCCAACGCACTGCTCTGAGCTTTCCATCCACGGTAGAAAACCAGGAGCCGTTCCCAACGTAACTCCCTCAAAACTGCTCTTCAGGATGAAAATGCAGCTGTTCAATGTAATGGTTTAATAATATACTGCATTTTCTGTGACTTAATACACCAGGCACTGTTGGGGCAGACATTGGAATTGCTCATTCCTGCCATTCTCAAGGAGTATTTTGCCTCAAAAACAGAGGGAGTAAGTCACAATAAAAAATTAAAAGAAAAAAGAGAGAAAATAAAAGGATGAAACAACAAAACCGGTGGTGAATTTGTGATGTAAAGTTAGACGTGCAGCTTGCCCAATAGCTGTTGCAATGAAAAAGTGGATTTGCCAACCCAAGTCTAAAAAGCTGAGAGATAAGCTAAATGAACCAAGGAATGAAAGCTGTTTTTTTCCCCAGTAGTACTCAAAGTTGCTTGTGATATGTCTTGTAGCAGTCCCTGTTAAGCAAGATACTTATTTCATTCAGAAAAATCAGAAAGTGATTCCTCATAGAGTCATTTTGGCCTTATGCTGGTGGTCTCAGTGAGATTCATAAGCGGGATTTGGCTTTAATGCCAGCTAGCCAAAGTTGATTTGAGGACTAAGTATAAATTCAAATAGTCACAAAAATGTAGTGCTTTACCTGTTCTGTATTCTGCAAAGGAATATGATGAAAGCCCAACAAAATTACCCAAAGTAAGATTCAATTCATATGAAATCTCTCTGTAAATACGTACATAGGATGTTTCACATACATACTAAAAAATAAATATTCCTGCTATACATTGTACATTGTTGTACGTAGTAGAATTTTGAGGTAATATATCAAACACTTCTAGAAATAGTCTTCTTTTAATTAACACTATTTTGAGAGCTAATAATATCATAGAGTCCACTGAAACACGTTTAGCTCTGTGTGTTCCTAACACAAGAGTAAACACGTTTTTTGTTTAGAGTCTAGAATATCTTTGAAGGATAAAATTGATGCAACCTAATGTATGAATCCTCTCTTCTGGTCTGTTTATTAGACCTATTACATCTATACAGGAATAGTTTAAATTTGCTTTAAAAAAACCCAAAAATGTATACATCAACTAATTCATTATCACCTTCATTTCTCATAATTTATCAAGACCTGATAATTCAAAAAGCAAACTCAGACTGTGGCTATGCTCTGGTGTAAGTTGGATCTAGGTACTTGCTACCTATCAGTTATAAATTACCACGGTGATAGATGTTCTGCCACATATTTAGATGGCAGGTAAGCTGCATGTCCTCTTAGCAATGATCTTTAGTGCGTAAACATAAAAAATTCAAGTGTAAAACCCCCGCTCTGAAAATCATCTTTTCTTTATTGATGTCACCTATTCCAACTTCCAAAGGGCATTTTTGCTACTTGCAAGCAGCACAGACTTTAAGAGTAGTCCCGGAGTTTTGAATGAAAGATCCAAGCCTATTGTAGGCAAGAACGGACTGAAAGGGCAGGTTTTCTGGATGCTGCTTCTTGAAGTGATGATAGCATTGTAGATATCAAACATTTAAAGGACAATGAATGTTTTAGTTGTGGGTTAAAGTGAGTATTAATAGCTTATCAATATGGTCAGGAGTTTTTTTCTAAAAGCCTCCTCAGCTAAGAATACCATGGGCTGCACTTGTTCATTGCGATGGAGAGTTTATTTTTAAGCTTCTCCCCCCCGCCCCTTTTTGCATTTAGGAATTTAAATAAATTACAATATTTTTTTTTGTTTGTGCATGTATTATTATATGTTTACGGCCATAATAGCGTTTGAAAATCCATCTCAAAAACCCTGTGGATTACCAAAAAACAGTTTCATTTTTTTTAGCTCTCTAAATCTGAGAACAGGTAAGACATAACAGTGAAAAAGATAACCCCGAATAAAAGGGTTCTTAACCTAATTAAAGTTAATGGACCCTCAATAGGCGTGAGTACCTAATCATCCCTAACAGGGATTAAATTTGCAATTGATAATCTGGGAGAGGCTGCAAGCACACTTAGAAGTGAGGATTAAAACTGAACATGATCTTGATAAATGATATAAATATTCTGAAGGAAAAAAAAAAAGAATTTTATTTGCTAGGGACGGAGGCAAATACAATACATTAAGAGGAATCGATTGCACAAGCAATCCAAGGGCAGAATGACTGGCTGGGCAGCAGCATGGCCAAGCAGCACCCGGGCGCTTGATGGCAATGACGGAATGGATACAGGGGTGACTCAGCTCCAGCCTTGCCTTGCGCCCGGCGGGAAGGTGCCGAGGTCAGGTCCCACAGGTCCGTCACAGGATCTGCCAGGGTCCCCCAGAACCACCCCGGATTTTGTACACTTTCCCAGGGACGTGCAGGAAGGCTGCGGCAGCGTGTGGGCTGCGAGCCGCTTTTCAGGTCTGAGATGCCTCCTCAGCAAAGAGCCGTCTCCAGCGAGCAGACAAATCACCGCCTTGGCATTTTGGGATGTGGATGCTGATATTTTAATGGTTATTAAATACAGCTGGTTTGTTCTTTTAAATGAAACATGCTGCTGAGCTGGAAGGCAGTGTTAGCTTCAGTTGGACCCTTTTCTGAGCACAAATGGGATACAATTCCTGGGTTAAAATATTTGCTTATATTTTCATTCTCAGCCTCTTCCATGATGAAGTGAATCTTCCCGTCCTGTACCTCCACAGACTTAGGAGTACAATGAAGGTCAGTTGGCAGCAACATCTCAAGTGGTGACAGTCTTGTTGCAAGTTTGGTTTGAAACAGAAAAGGCAAAAGAATCTACCAATATCATTTAATTCATAATTCTGTAACCTCTCCAGTCTCTGCAATTTTGCAATGCAGAATTGTTAATGCTGCTATTATTCTACTGTAATTTCCTGCAAACGCACATATTATCTTTAAAAATTGCTAAATGTTTACCATGAAAGTTTGACAGGTATCAAGAATTTTCATTACTATTTCACAGTTTTCTCAATTTGCTATTGCAAAGGTCCTTTTAGCATGGACAGCAGAGCTGATACTTGACTTCAGCAAAGCGCTGTAATATTTTTGAAAGGAATAAGGTGATAGCACACACGGTAATGTGATAAATTTCTGTTATAAGACAAAACATATTTTTAGGCAGAGTTTCCATTGACAGAAGAACCTGCAGGGTAGAACTCCAGAGTAGAATAAATGGTAAGAATAAAGCTTTCAAAAGTGGTTATAGTAATCATACCTTTCAGCCTAATGCTATTTTTCAGCAGTTTAGAGGGTGTTGAAAGAGGTGTACAACTTTTTAGAAGGACAAAGATGCAGCTTCATCCTGGAAACTTAGAGATATTCCCCCAAAGCCTTTGTTTGCCCTAATATTCCATAATGTTAGGCTTTTAGAGTCAATAACCCATTAGTAATCAAGAGATGTATCATTTATTAATTATGCACCATATTAATATTTAATCTTTTGGGTTGCCGAGCATATTTCTAAATCTACTTTTTAATTACATTAAAAAAAAATAAATCTTCAAGGCAACCATTAGAAAAGTCATTTTTCTGCGCATTATGACTTCAATTACTTTGAAACAGCTGTCTGTGAACTCTTTGTGATGGTACAGTACTTGGTAAAATGGCCATCTCAGCTCATCCAGGCTCTTCACTCGTTTGAAAGCTAATTGAATATTAGAGCAAAGGGAATGTTACAAAGAATTTCCTATGAGCACTAAAGTACTCTGGAATTAGACCTGGAAACGTGGTGCCAACCGCCTGCCACCGCCTGCTTGGCAGGAGGATGCCGGCCAGTGATAAACAACCATCTGCCTCGAGCCCAGGCAGAGATTTCTGGCTCAGCTCGCACGGTGAAGCAGGGGTATTAAAGAGCATTTCTGCCCCTGGGGTCGCGTTGCCCAGACCCAATTCCCTGGCTCGGAGCAGCCGGGGAGAGCCAGGCAGTCGGGTCAGCTCCTTGGAGGCGTCAGGATGCAGGACCTGCCCCAGCCCCACTGCAGGTGGGGTGGGCTTGCTTGGGGTGGAGCACGCTCGGGAGGGGGCGGCTGGCTGCCCCACATAACTCTCCCAGGCAGGGGCAGAGAGTGGTGTGATGTCCAGGGTTCTGAGCTCTGTGCTCAGCAACCTGCCTGGGAGAGCAGAGCTCTCCTACACATCTTCACATGGCTGTATTAAAAACAATTATAACAACATTACGGCAGCCTGGTGCCCCATCGAGCTAAGCATGTGCAGAGGCAAAACATAAAGTACTTTGTTTCCCAAAAGATCAGGCCAGATAAACCATTTCACATAAGTACCATTTTTCCTCGGCACTCCTTGAATCTGTCAGTGGGAAGGGGCAGCTGCAAGCCACTCACCAGAAGGTCTCTTACGGTGTCCTTTGTCAAAATTGGAGTTTTAAAATGTTATAGAGGAAATGTTTTCCTCCCTCTCCTACCTCACTTTCTCTAGTTGCAAAGTGTTTGTCTATATATGATAACCAAACTCTAATTATTTGGGTACCAATAAAGGAGAGAGTTTGTTTGAAAGATGTGGATTTTGGAAGGAAAATTTTATATTCATGCAATAATTTCAGAAACAGCCTCTAGAAATAAATCCCTTTGGCCACAGAAGAATACATTGTCTATGAAGAAAAGGGTGTAACTATTCTGAGCACTGTGTTTATTGGAGTATCCAGGTGAAGAAGGGGGGACAACCAGGGAAGTTAAGATGAATTCCCTGTAGGATTTAAGTCAGCCTGCATAAAGCATATACACTAAATCCCAAAGGATATTTTCTTACTAGGAGCATAGTGGCCTTAGTTCAGTGAAACTTTTTCTGCTTTACAGTCCAAACCAAGAAAGAGAACTTCTGAATGTGTTTAAACCAGGTGAACACACTTCTGAAATGAAAAGGTGTCTGGAGTCTGACTCTGTCTGAAGCCCTGGACGTTGCATATGACCCTGGCAGCGTTCAATTATGAATTCAAAGCCAAACAGGAATTACAATGAAGAAGTCTGGTGCCTAATTCTTTGAAAATTTTTACATTAAAATCCAGAGTTGATAATTATTTCCTCTGCTTTAAACCTAGATTCTATCTTTTCTTCAAATAAGGCATTATTAGCACAAAAAAAATCTTTATAAAAATATTAGTAGTACATGTCGTCTATGTCACCAAAAGAAAAATATTCTCCTTTCACAAATACCTTCTTGTGTCAATCTACATAAACAAAATTCAGAAATGAGGAGGAACTGCTGCGTTCCTATTGCGTATTATTAAAACACCTGCTTTTAAAACTATATATGTATGCATATATTTGGCTTAGAGTAGGTTGAACCTCTCGGAAGGTATAACTTGCCAAAGCTGGATCACGCTGCAGCCACTGAAAAGGGACGATATTTGCGAACGCCAGGCCTCCTGGGTTCAATTCTCTGCCCCCAACTATTGACGCTCTTTATTGCTCTCAACAACTTCTCTTTCCCTCCATTTTCCCATGTGGGCCTATTAATTTATGAAGTGATGGTGAGTCACTTAATGATGTTGATGACAGGAAGAGTGCCATGGAAGTAGCCAAGCATGGTTTCCCTGGGGAGGAGGTCAGAATGGGGCGGGGGGGATGTTTCTGCCGGTGGACCAGGGGGACCTTGATCCTGGCAAGGTGATGCTCAGGGAGAGCGCCTTCCCAGAGACCGGCAGGGAAAGCGGTTCCTTAGGATTGTTAACTTGTCTCTTGACTGGTCCTCTTTTGCCTCTGTGTTAATGTTGTGTATACCTGAGAGAGGAAAAAAACCCATTCTTATCCTCCATTACATACCTGACAAAAAAAGAAAGCAGATTTTTCCATCAAGTTATGCAATAGCCAGTTTCTGGAGTTTTCACAAGACATTAAAGGAATGAAGCATTATCAAAAAGACATTCTGTTACAAAAGAACACTAATCAATGCTGAGAACATCGGTTATGAATTATTCAGATTTTATTATAAACTACTCAGATCTTAAAAAGACGCAAACCCCAAGCCCTCATGGTGTGCAGCACTGGCAGCCGCAAACGACAGCGCGGCTGCCTCACCTGGGAAGTTCCAACACGATACGCTGCTTCTTGCAGCATCCGAACAGATGCAGCACAGAAATGCCTGTTTCAGTGGATTAGAAGGAATAAATCACCGAGTGGTCTTGCCCCTGATGGAACCTGATCGCTGTAACTTGTTGTGCATTCTTCCTTCACCACACATTAATTTTTAATGAAACCATTTCAAAATAAAGTCATAATGTGAGTCATAAATCACAAAACGGTGGTAATAAACCACTTTGGTTTATATTAGCTCTGTGCAGACGATACTTAAGCATTTCCACCATTAGCAGGGAATACGTGAGCATTCTCCACACAACATTTCCTCTATTACTTCCATCTTAAATTGTGGAAATGTGGGAAGCAAAGCCAGTTCCAAGCAACCTCTGGGTCACTATTTATTCTCTTAATTGAATGATCATATGCTAACGAGTGAAGATTTTTAGCACTTTTCTGACAGCTGCAAAGTATTTTTCTGTGACTTAGAGGTATAACAACAATGCTGCCAGCTACAGCTGAGATGGAAGATGGAAAGAGAGGGGGGCTGGGGGTGGGGGGAAAGGCATGGTTAACTGACATGAAGGCTAGGCGAGGGTGAATATTACTGTTTTATTATCATGTCGTACACAGGCAGTTCAACTGACCCTAAAGGGCCACCTCTTGTTCAAAGGAGAAGTCATCTTGTAGATCTGTAATACATAATAAGATTTTTTATTTTTAAACCTTTTTTTTTTAATTCCTGTAATTACTTTTGCAGAATATGTTGAGATCTGCTTCTTGCTGTTCTCTTCCATGCATTGTGGACCTTTACGGGACCTATAATACACAGTAATCAGGAGTAATTCGAAAGAAGACCTAGACTGCAAGCCAACACCTCACACAGTACAAGTATTTGGGGTCCCCGGTGCCTGGAGACCTGCAACAGAACAGCCTTTCATTGCTGGGCTGGCTTTCTGGACACAGATCTGTTTGCAAGACATATAACAGCCTGGACATGTCCTGTGATGTAAGGCTGTCCTGATCAGAGCAGGCAATTATAAAAGACTAATAGAGAATATTACCGTACCAGTAAGGTACTAGAGCTAAGAGAATATACCTTATGCTTTTGTCCACTAGAAATGAAGGGTCAGCAGTGGAATAAATAAGATAACTTGCAGTCATCACCCAGCACTTTATTAATTCTCATGTTCCAAGAATTTACATAATAATTCCCTTGGCAACGTTCACAACTGTTTTCTTATCTATTTCCAAGCATGCAAGAATCCTGGGGCCCATAACCCATGATGATCTCTTAATTGAGCAAAATGAAATTTCCAATTACAGTCATCCTTGGGTGCTTCATGACCCTGAGTGATCCAAAGTTTGTATTCACACCTGCATTCACATGCTTCTGAGGGACTTTAGGAAGGCTGAGGTATAAATTAACATTAACAATAAGCAAATACCTAATTTCTGAGTTTGGTGAGGGAGTCATAGCATCAGTGTCTAGAGGAAAGAACAAATGATGTAAGTTTGAATGCAGAGTCTGAGGCGATATGACTGAAGACTTTCCAGGGAAGTTTTGGTTACATGCATTATGAAAGTAGCTGTAACTTGATAAAACAATGTTTTAATACATTAAGAGCATGTCCAACATGAGTCAAACCTAGAGAACACCTTATAAATTGTGTTAAGTGCAGTACCACCTGAGGAGGCGTAGGGATTTAAGACATTTGGTCTCTCTGTGCAGTGGAGCAGAGCAGAGAGCTCAGCCGGGAGGAGCTGGCTGTGCCAGCCCGCTGCCAGCCAGGCGCTGGCTCCACTGAGGCCATGTCCTCTCCAGGCAGGGACCGCAGCAAGTGAGAGCTCTTGGACAGCAACCCCTCTCAGATGTACCTCTCCAGCCAGCTACAGGGGGTGGGCTCGTTATCTAATCTAGTCAGTAAAAAAAAAAAAAAGAAAAAGAAAGAAATACAAATTGTTACAGTGATTTTATGACAAGCACTCGATGCAAAGATTGACAGGAAACAAACTACTCAGTGGAGCAGTCTAGCAATAAGGCCAAACCTCCCCTTTCACAAAATGAGGGTAAGGGGACAAGAAAATGTCGGTGGAAGGTCCCTTAGGAAGCCATCGGACACACTGTCCAGCCTGGAGGAGGAGCAACTGTGCCAAGGCTGTTTCCTGAGGAATGGTCTCAATCTGACAAGGTTTCCCAGATTCTCCTGGCTGCCCAATCTCCTGTTTCTGTCTAATAGTGTCTAACAGGCACCTTTCCTTCTGTACTTATTTTTCTGTGTGCTGTGACAAAAAGCAAAAGGAAGTATTGGCTTTTTTGCAACAGCTTTGTTATGGACTTAAAGACAATTATTGTCTCTTTCAACAGTTGTCTCTTCTAGGGTAAACAGTTCACTCTTTTGTTTTTTCCTCATAATCTCGAGACGATACTTCTCAACATCAGATCTCTTCTCAGTGTTACTCTTCTCTGAACTCTGCCCTGGATATTTCTGTGTGCGGTGCCCCAGCCTGGCTCTTCTGACCATTTCATCTGAGACTGAGCAGAAAAACTACTTCACTGTCTTGCAGACTGCACTGTATGTCCCAATATACATTTACCATTTTTGCAGCAGAACAATACTAATGCAGAAAGCCTATCACGTGCTGTGTTCCTTCATTCATATATGAACTAAATAGACCGTGCGTACCTGTGGGGACTAGATGATATGGGGTGCTTTCATGGTATCAGCCTCAGGTGCTGAGGTTCTGTCCGCTCAGAACTTAAAATGAGGAGTTATTTTCAAGTCTCAGATGCTTGGACTCAAACCAGTCGCTGAGCACATCTTGGATCTTCAGCTCTACAAGCACCACCCTAGGGTGTGCTAGGCTGGTGTCCTTACCTTTCCTCATATAAAGACTTCTTTGAGCCTGCATAGAGGGTAGGGATTGAAGGAGTGACTTTCCAAAGCACAGCTAATAGGTCTGTTCGCAATTTTAACAGCACCCAGTTGGCAGGTGCAGCTCCAAATAGCCCACTTCATCTCAGCCAGGGCTTTCCTCAATGGCATGGCACCAGACCACTCTGTGAGGAGGCAGCTCCAGATTCAGGCTGGCCCCATGGAGCAGCTTTTTCTGCCAGGTACACCTCTGGGGATGTAGATTTTCTCTGCACTGTGCAACAGGAGTAAATCTCTAGTAATAAATAAGAATGAAGTAGACTCAACAGTGAAAGAAGGATAGAGCAGGAGCTGAAAATGGATTATTTTTTACATTAGAGCAGCAACGTAGAAAGTCTGAAACTGTTGAATTTCTTGACTAAAAATTAGAGAACTTGGTGCTCGCTCCAAGCACTTGATGTCACTGGGCTAGGAAAGGAAAAGCCGTACTTGAATTTGCTATTTTTCCTTGTTCATCATCCTTGAGAAGAGGGGCTGATGACAAATCCATACCATGTGTTGGCAGGATCCAAATGTGGAATTCCTCTTTGCTCTCTTGACTTGGATTTCTTGTTGCAACAGAAACTTAGTCCAAAGACCACTGTGAAGTGAACCTGTAAGCACTGTTTGGCTTTGAATCAGGCATGCATACTGGTATTTAAGTGCATGTTATAAAGTTATCAAACAAATAAAAATTACTTATTTTTAGACAGTGGTCTTGAACTGTTAACAAAGTTGTCATTTATTTCCATGTAAACATTAAATCACTGATTTAAATGCTAAAGAGTGCACATATATTTTGCAAAACTTCAAAGATTCTTATAATCTGGCTGAACACATTCAGATTTCTTTCAATATGTTTTACCTGCCTCTTCTGTTAAAACCGTTTTAAGCGATACCTAATATATAACAGCAAACAATTTCAGGGACTACATACCAGCAGTGCTACAATTTTGAAGGAGGTTTTTTTTAAAAACATATATTTTCTCAAGATAACAATTTTGAAAATGATTGCAGGAAGGAAATATATTAGCAATTAAATTAGCATGTTTTAGCACAACAAGCAATAAACTGCTTAACACTGAGCTCCTGTGAATTAAAAGCCGGAACAGCATTGGACAAAAGTCAAGGTTATGCTGACACATTTATTTCTCAGTAAATGAAGACTGTTTAGTTTTAATGCATTTGTGGTTAGCAATAGTTTCAAAAGATCAATGTAAATTCATTTTGAACTAGTAAATAATGTCTTAATGAGACTTCTGACAGCATGCTTTCACACCTTATGGTTCCTTACCTTTAAAAATGCCCAAAGGTGAACCTATTTTTCCTGGCATTTTACAATAAACAAATAACATCATGCAGTATTTTATGACTTCTGTCTGAAGTGTATTCGGGGGAACTGCAGTTTGGTTTTAACAACTACAGAACTGTGGTCGTTCAGTCCACAGTGTGTTACTGTTCTTCTCCTACAAGGGCTTAACTCTGACTTAGGGTAAAAAAGAATTTAAATGATCCTTTTTTTTTTTTTTCTCTGTCACATGAAGTAGCTTGTATGAAACAAAGTGCAGGATTTTACCATAAAACTCTGATGGTATCATGATATAAACCATCTGCCATGCAGAAACTTGCTGGTGTTTATAAAAGCACTCCCCTATTTTCTAGCTAGAAACCCAACTTGGTCGCCATGTAGGTCTGTCTGAATCCTTCTACTGGTATTTAGTAGGTGTTGAATCAGACACACAGTGAATTCATCCTGGTAGGCATAAGGATTTTACAGCATGAGTCTGAGGTGGCATCATTGCTCACAGGGTAAGGCCACAAGGATGTGGTGCAGGTTGTCCTGAAAGAGTCATCAGACCAGTCTTTCTAAAACTGCATTGCTGGATATGCAGAATTTGAGTCTTGCAGAAGGGCACATATTTTTCAAAAATGTGGCTTCACATCAATCTGTTTGTGAAACCAGACAATTTAGGGTGCAACCCAGCAGCCCTCCCAGTGGTACCAGTGACTTCCGCGGGGCTGTTCACGTGACTGACAGCATGCATCTGCTTTCTGACTCAAGTCACTAGTTTGAGCCAACACTACAGGTCTGATGAAAAAACAGGAAACATGAATCTTGCATAAATTCTAAGAAAGTTCTAAAAATAACTCCTAAGCTTGTGTATAATAGATTTTCAAAGTCTGACACCTTGCAACTTGCCAGGTCTATAAGGGAGTACTCTGGCAGTCAGATATATAGAAATATTCCCCTTACTAATGATGTCCAGCTCCCTTATTGTAGCTCTAATAAAGTGGCAAGACTGACTCAAGTCACTAGTTTGAGCCAACACTACAGGTCTGATGAAAAAACAGGAAACATGAATCTTGCATAAATTCTAAGAAAGTTCTAAAAATAACTCCTAAGCTTGTGTATAATAGATTTTCAAAGTCTGACACCTTGCAACTTGCCAGGTCTATAAGGGAGTACTCTGGCAGTCAGATATATAGAAATATTCCCCTTACTAATGATGTCCAGCTCCCTTATTGTAGCTCTAATAAAGTGGCAAGAATAACATACTGGATCTTAAAACTGTCATGTCCTTGTGACTGCTATCCATCCCTGACCTTGAAGTAACATAATTCAGAGGAAGGGATTGCTAAATCTGGCAGGAAATAAGTATTTCTTTGGCTCTCGTCTTCTGGTGAAGCAAGTTGATCTTTCATGAACCATTCCTCAGGAAAAGCACACGTGTCCTCACACCTACTTCACTGGTTCCTTCTCCTGGGGAGGCAGGATGGCAGGGTGAAACTGAACTCTTCCCAAAGCACCTGCCCTCACTGGCCTACAGATGTACTCTGAGGGCTTTATAAAAAGTTTGTGCTCTCCTGAACAAGGATATCATGGTGTTATTGAAGATATTTTGAAAAGATTCTTCCTTGCCTTTAATGGATTTGTGATTGGGCCCTTGCCTCTTCAGGTAATCCGTTTCAGTGAAGGCCAATGCTTATTGGCAAAGTGACCCAGAGGTAAGATAGTGAAGTATCTAAACTATGCACCTTAAACTTGGAATCTTCTTCTTGGTTTCTAAATGTAGTAATTTAGAATTACTTCCAATGTCATCATTCAAATCAGCTGTATTTTAGTGGGCATTTTGAACAACCTTGGTGAAGGCTGTGAAAGTGTCTGAACATCTTCAATGTAAAATAGATGGGTCTTAGTGGAGGTCCCCTGACTCCATCGGTCTTTTGGCTATACTCGATTGTGGGACTACAGCTAGAGGCATGAACTACCCCTCGCAGAAAAGAATTAGCTGAGAAGAAGCCAATAATGCATATGTAATTTTAGTTGAGAGGAAAAGCAAGTAGAAGAATTGTATAGGTATAACTGCATGAATTACAGTTTTAAGAATCAAAGCCTGAGGCCAACCCTTCAAGCACACCACCATCAAGAAAAAAAGAAAAAAAAGCCAAAAGAATAAAACAACCTCCCAACACTGCAAAGAAATTAATCAACCTAATCAACCTAGCAGGGAGAATTAAAACGGAGTCCATAAAACTTTACAAGGAACTTCTCCAAAAGGGTAAAGAGAAGAAAGTCTTGAAAAATGATCAAATACAACCTGCGCCAGTAATTATACTTAAAGAAAACAATTATCCTTCTCAAAGTGAAAAAGTCAAACTACCACCAGGGTGCTACAATAATAGTAATGCACAGAAATTCCAGCAGTCTTGTAGGAGATGAAAAGTTAAGCAGGGGAAGTGATGTGGAAATGCTGGGTTATTTACCTAGATTAATTTTGTTTGAGGGATTTTCTCCATTTGACCCTTAGCAACCTTTGCATGAAGAGAAGAATTAAGCTGTGTTTAAATTCCTTTTCACAAATCCTGTTTGGTTTTTTTTTTTCTCCCTTCCCCCTTCCCCCGCCAGTGAAATATTCACAATTTATTCAGAAAACTATTCTTGAGACAGTATGCAAATACGCCTCTTGTGGTCTCAGCAAATTTCTTGCTCATTAACCCAATTTGGCATCTTAGACAAGATTGTACAAATGTGTAACCAAAACTACACAGTGATCTAAGTGGCATACAAACAGCATAAAACACTAGAAGACATATTAAGCTATCAACTGGTTTGAATAAGTACATAAAGCAGCCCCAGGGATGGCCACATACGAATCTGCCAAAAGATCTGGCAGCATGCAATAGCAAGCTGTTTTGCTCAACAGGAGGGTGAGCTGCTAAAGATCCAAACCATCTTTTGTTATTTCCTCTCCGTTGTTTTCGGTGTGACCGACTGCTTTCAGTTTGGTGTCGTGATGAAGAGATTTGACGTAACATTGAAGCCCTTGCGCAGGGTGTAGGCAGGTGCTTGCACGCTCAGCTCAGCAGGCAAGCGTGCAGGCAGGCACTTTGAGAGGAAAACGTTTGCATGGCAGCAAAGGCGCAGAGGTCTTTTTGGGTGCTCTTTTGGGGTTCTGCTGTGTTGTCCAGCTTTCCTGCACGCAAAACGAAGGACCTGAATTAGGCAGGGGTGCAAACGCTACTGAGACGAGTCATACTTTCTGTGGACTTCAGTAGACTTTGGTCCAGTGTCTTTGTCCCCCTTAGTTCTCCAGAACAGTGTTTGGGTTTAGTTGGTTCAGTATGTTTTACCTGTATCTCTGGAGACGTGCACTTGATCCAAGCAGTCATGTGTTTTTAACAGCTTTATGACACTCCACCTCTAACCTTGACTTGTAGGGACGCAGGATTGTGAACCTGCCCCTGACTGTATAACTGGACCGTAGAGTTAACAAGACACCAGTGAATTTGCTAATGAACTTGCCCAGAAGGTACAGGAAAGGGTCAGTTCTGCACTTTCCCTGAGACAAATTGAACCATAAATTTTACAAGTTTTTGTTGACATTAATTGGGTTACACTTGTGTAAGAAATTCTTCTTTCTTGCTCATTTGTCTTGCGAGTTGTTTGAAGTGCCAAATATTTCTGCCATGCCAGTCACTCAGCCATGTGATTTCCAGGCTTAACAATTTCTCTGAGACACCGCAGACTCAAACCTCACTGTAGTTTATTGCTCAATAAAAAAAAAAAAACAAACCTTCAGATATTTCACCAGACTGCTGTTCTCGGAGGGTCAAAGCAAAACTCCCATTTAAAGAAAATTTTCTCCCAGCCTCCTCCTTTTTTATTAGTCCTTTATTCACATCTCAAAACCACTGGGCCTTGAACAAAAGGCTCTTTTCAGAACAGTCACTTCTGTTCAAGATTAACTGAAGTGATTTATTACATTTATGTAGTGTTAGGCAGTGATCATTCAGATGTTAAATTAATGGACATTTCCTCACCAGTTCCTTGCCAGTTCCTGTGGTACTGTTAATGTACCATTTGATCCAGAATACATGAAATAATCCCCTCTCTAGATCTGGAGAAAGAGCTGTCCTTTGTCACCATTGTTAATCCCTGGTAGGGTGAGTCGCCATGCCCAGACGCAGAGGGACCTGAGGGAGTTTTGCATTCGAAGTCTCAAAGACAGAAATGTTTGTGCTGTGCTGTGCTCTGGGGAAAATTTTGATTCCTGGGAGACACTCTAGTGCAGGGGTACACAAATCGATGAGGAAGCCTAGGAAAGTGGGGACAGGAAGCCTGAATGTACAGACTTTGGGCTTGAGTATCCCGCTGCTACACATTGGTGCATCACTGTTCCAGCTAATGACCCTTGGGATCTGCAGACTCATTCTTCAAGGCATTGGAAAGATGCTTTCTGGAGCATCTTTGGAGGAGAGGATAGCTACCTCACCCACTGGAGAGGCTGAGATGTTTTCAGGAATGAATGTCTGCTGGGAAGAATACAGAAAGAACAGTGCATGTAATTCTAGCTGCAGCTCTTGCGAGTGAGATCCTGCATTATGCAGAGCCACAAACGGCTCTGAGTTTTCCTCAACTTGTGTAAGGACAGCACAACGTGACTTCTCCCATCTACCAAAAGCATGGGAACCCTTGAAGGAGTGTGCTGCAAGTAACTGATTAATACCTATAGGAGAAAAGGGTAACCCACAGGGGTTAGGTTTTGTTTTGTTGTTTTATTTGTCTTGGTATAAGCTTCTTTGTTAAAGCCAAATTCTCCAGTCCAATGTGCCAGACTCATAAATGTGTTTGCTCTTAACTGGAAAAGCGTTGATATTCTGCCATCCTTAAAAAATGTGGGTTTCCAAATCTCTATGATCTCTGTGCTTGTCAGGGCAGAGAGCCAGGCAGAATGGTTTGGTGTCTGAGAAAAGATGACTGAGCGGTTTACCATCATGTAGGATCTCTTTGTATAAGATTCCAGCTCAAAAGGGTATGTTTAACAGTAAGCTGCCCTGACACAAGGACATGCCTTGGAGAGATGGCCAGGGTAGTCCTAAACTAGCTGGCTATGGTCCTGGAGGGTGTATATTTAGCCTGGTGCAGGTTTCTACTGGGGCTGGTGTGGCCTTTGGAAGGGCCATGGTGTACCAGCCCTGGCAGGGTGCAGCATTAAAGCGGTTTCTGCTATCTGAGGCAACTGTGGTACCTCAGTGTGGCACCAGGCTGTGTGATCAGGGCTCTGACCGGCCCATGGCCTTGAAGTTTTTTTGACCCTTTCATTCGTCAAAGCGATTAAATAGCAATTGACTTTTAGGCATTACCTCAGTCTCTTCTTACTGAGCAAGTTCACTTCTGTTGCACGGAGCACGTGTGTTTGCCAGTGTGTCTGCGAGGCAAATGAAGCACAGGAGCTGTTATCCAGTGATAAGTCACGTGGACAGAAGTACATGTTTAAACACTCTGAATTAGGTTGGTTTCCTGAGCAGTGAGGCAATGAAGTTGGGTGTGTGCTCAGATTTAAATATGTGGTTAAGTCCTATTCATGCCAATGAAATCTAAGCATGTGCTTAAAGTTGAGCAGTTTATTGAATTGTGGCAAAACTGAGCAGCCTTTGTAGAATTAATTATCCTATCTGAGGTACTTTTTATGTATGTGACCCAAAGAGAACTGTATGGCTTCTGTGTGATTTTTAAACATATCTTTCAGTTAAATCAAGGATCCAGTCACAAATGGTAGTACACATTATATGGATTTATGACATTCCCTGGAGGATTCTGGGTCAATAAAGCAGTGAATGGATTACAAAGAGGCCTCTAAAGTGTTTGCTGGAATTTGCAAGGAATGAATGAATTACTGTTTGTTTTATGACTGGAAAACATCTTTCTATGGATGCTGCAGATCAGGTTGACTGACAGACATAACGTGCTTTTGCTGTGTTTTGAACAACCGTATTTATTGTATTCAGGCCAGAAGTTGAAAAATAAAAGGGAAACAGAATGTCATAGACTGTAGACTGTTAAAATAGACTGGAAAGTAATATAGGTTCAATACCAATGATTATTTACTGCTCAGCGTGATTAGTTTCCCTACAGTAACTCGAAGCCTTCCAGCAGGACCAGTGCTCCATCGTTACACAGACACGTTGTACAGCGTGCAAAAAGCTTGAACCACATGTAAACCTTATCTAAATACCTGGTTAACATAGATTTAATTTGAAAGCAAGCTTAGGTTTTCTAAACAACTAGAAAAACTATTGCAGAGTTCTGTGCAACAGAATGTTTCACCTCCAGCTGGCATAGAAATGTTGTGTGTAGGTATAACCCAGGGCAAGATATAACAAGCAAATGTTAAAAATGTGAAAAACAAAGTTGTTGTGAAGGATGAGAGGCCAAAGGAAGAAACCTCAGGTCTGCCCAACACTTTCAGCAATGATGAAGGCTAGCTTCCTTGCTGCACATGGGGGTTCCAGAGCACCTGGGTCAGCTGCCTTCCCTGTCCTTGTCAAACTGGTCAGGTGGGCAGAAGGAATCTGGCATTGCTTGCACAAAAGGCCAATAAGTTTTTGGGCTATTTTGATTTCAGGATGGAGGAGTAGCAGGAGGGTCAAGCTGTCCCCTCGTTCCTTGCCAGGGCAGTGGTGAGGAGACTGGTCCCCTCTCTTGCCAGAGGCAATAGGGATGCTCTTTGCTGCTGCCTGGTTTGGCCATCCAGTCACCCGAGGGTGAAGAGTGGTCAGTGGGGGAGAAGTTAGTCCTCTGGGGGAATTTTTGCTTTTCTGAGATACGGCTCACCAACAAAAAGCAAACATCTAGACTTTGATTCCTGCCTGGTATTCAGTTCCTGGTCCTGAGAGCGAACAGAGATTCCTTGCTGTGATTTGACTGCTTGGTTTTTACTGCATTTTAAATTCTAAATTCCATACCAAATTTATGTAGGAAAGATTTCAGTGGTGTATGGTGCTTGCTAAACACAGAGAGCAGCGTTAGGTACCTTGTAGCTGTCAAAAAGCAGCAGTCTTGAGCAGTGATCACATCCAGCAACCACAAGATGCATTCAGGGAATTGGTACTGTCAGCGTTTGATATTAGCACTCAATGGCATAACTGTAATAATTAATACATAATTATAATGCAAGGGCTAATGAAATTAGTAATGCAATTACTATTAATACTTTGCAGGCCTACCTAATCACTTGCACAGCACCCACTATGCTGCGTTGAGGGATTTTAAAGCACGTGCCTCCCCATTCTACAGGGAGACACAACTTTCGTCAACTTGGAAAAATTAAGGCTAGGATTGTCAGAGGAGGGAAAAAGGTAGCTGGCAATAGCAACAATAACAGATATAAAGAAAGAATTGGAGGATCTGCATTTCTGATTTCATCAGCTTATTATCAGCAATGGCAGCAAATACATGTTCTAGGTCACTTAACTGAATGGAACACATCCAACAAGACAGCAGAATTAAATGAAAATTGAGGCTCTCTACCTTGAGTTCAAATAAAGCACAGACAGTAGGCGGCAATGGAAAGTCCATTAAATTTTAATTTGCTAGTCATTAAAGTATGTCATTCATTCGTAATATTACATGGCAAGGAAGCCCAAGTACAGAAGTGTATGTCTTACTATTCTTAATGGTCTTCTTATAAATTTCTGCCTGTGATTATGATCAGTTCTTTCTTATCGTCCATGAAATTTATGAACCAATTTATTACATCAGCTGAGTGGAAATATCAGATAATGTAATGCAATAAAACGTAGATACTGATTTTAAGAAATCAGTGTGTCCTCCATGGTCTCCTGTGAGAAGAGCTAGAAGAGAGCACCTAATTACTTCAGCAACATTAAAAACAACTGCAACATAATGGTGTATGGAACCATTTAATCAAAATGGACACACAACACTCTTGTAATTATATGAAAAGGTCATGGAAATCATCAATTTAGACGAATATGATGTGAAGAATATGACTTAAAACTTCCAGTAAAGCTATCTCCTGGAGATTATTTGAACCACAAAAAAGTGGTTTGTATTTCCAGTTTAATAGCTGAGGGCACAATGCCATACTGTGTGTTTTGGCTTGCGAGATCTCAAAGCAGAACTTTCTTAATTGGAACTGCTCAGATACACAGCATGGAGGTTCATTTCAAGTAACATACCTGCTGCTGGAAAATATAACTGCCTACAATTTAATTATATAGAAGCTATACTCTGGCTTTTTGATTGGTCCTGTGAATTTCTCCACAGAGCTGAAACGCCAATTCATCTGTTTTAGCAGAAGCAAAGGAAAGGGGAACTGCTTTCAATTTCCTTTTTAGTATGCAGTAATGGATAATTTCCAGCTCTGGAGAAAAAAAGCGCCCCAGCCTATACCTGGGGGTAACCTAGTTCCACCAGGTAATATAATCTGTTTTCCTTGCTGCAGCTGAATAATGATTGACCTCGACATCTCGATTTTGGGCAAGACAATGGAGCAGGAAGAAAATCTGCTCCTGCAAAGTGGTAGATGCTTTGAAGTGAAAGGGAAATACACATTTATGTGACTATCAGGGTAGGACCAATTAAAGTGTAGACAGAAGGGATACTTTTACATGGCACAAAAAGTACTGTGCTCATACCAAAGCCTGAGATTGCCTGGGCACTGGAGAAAGAAAATAACAGTATTATAATTTGCCCATGCTATTACTGTGTTTCTCCGTTGAGCTGAGGATCCCATGAGGATGGCCTCATTAATGCAGCTGTTTTGCTTCTAGTAGCTGTTTGAAACTAGTGCTGGTATCTTCGCACAGGCTTTTCTTGTGCTCCACTTGGGCATGTACGCACTTTATTGACACTTCCCTAGGAGCTGAGAAAGATGCGGTTACTTTACAACTTGATCTTTTTAAGCAGTCTCCAGCCCACCGGGACTGCCAAGGAGCATTTACAAACCTGGTGGAGAATGACCAGCCCGTTTTGCTTCTCATACGCGCATTTCAGCCCATCAGCTCTTGCCCATGCCATAGGAGTTGTTGAGCAGGTATTGAGGGATGTCCCTGCTTCTAACTCTACACTTAGTATGGAAAAAAGGGGCCCATGTGCCATTTCTGGAGACCTGTGGCATTGCCCCTCAGTACATGGGTGGGAAAAGAAACCTGATGGCCACTCACATGCGTATCCTGGAGGCAGGTCCCCAGTCTCCGGCTTGGTGCCTCACTGTGCGGTGTCAGGGAGCTTGGCCAGTGGTGTGCAGTCCCTGCGGCTGGGAATCGGCGGTTAATTCACAGCTGAAATGAGGTAAAATGTCACAAGTGTGAGACAACAGCTCTTTTCACATACCTGTGTAGAGAGGATACTTTATCTGTGTCTAGCTACAAGAGAGTTGTTTTAAAGCTTGGTTATTGCCGTGACTCATGTCACTGAATCCAAAGCAGCTGAAGGACCTTGATGCACCAGAAGGGGAAGTGTAGTATGCAGATGGGCTCTTCTTTAGGGAGAGAGAGATGGGATTTGGAGCATACTGAGCAGATCAGTTTTGTTGGAAGAAATCGCTTCAATGATCTATAATTTTAATTACAAAGTGAAGGGAGAAAGTTAAATTCAAATATGAAACGGAGCTGAAAAATCCTACAGAAGCAGTTTCACTTTATAGATTAAGAACAAAACCTTTTTTTTCCCCTTTATTATATTGCCTCGAATTTTTTTATATGGGGTACACAGCCAAATCTGTCTCTGTCTCTGCTAAACGTTTTGATGAGAACTCAGAGTCAGTTATATCTTTTGAAAGAACAATTTTTAAAAATATGAAATTAATAGAAAGAGAAGATATTTGCCAGTATATGAGATTTCAGTTATATTTTTATTATTAGGCTTTTCTTTTTTCAAAGCATGTGGTGTGAACAAGTGAACCTATTTGAACAGACATGTAAGAGATAAGGGAATCAAGCTTATATTTCTCATTTTAAGAGGCAATTGTCAGTGGATTTATGAAAACTCTGAATTAGATAAAACAAATTCCCAGCAGTACAAATAAAACTTGACCGGGTCATGTAAAACAACGATCTAAAGTGACAATTTGTTATAGAGTAGGTGATTAGGTCATTTCAGAAAATGAGAAAATATAATAATTGTCCAACTGTCAAATGGCTAAACCTAACATGAAATAACGTTCACTCTCATTCTTATTAACAGACCAAAAATGAATGCTCCCAAATCCATAATAAGGCAACTAAATGAACTGCCCTAGCCACCCAGCAGCTTCTCCCGTACTACAATTTAGAGAGGATAAATCTCTGTGGCAGGCTCTTCTGGTGCCTATGAAGGGGTCAGAACATTTTCTGTCTCTCACACTCACACTCAGGGCTGTGCCTGTGGCACTATATCCAGAGCAACAGGGAGCAATTCCTGTCCCTGAGGGCTACTGGCAGAGTTTGGCTGATGTGCAGCCGGTGACTTTTTGGGAGCCTGTGATGAGGTTCCTACCAGACGACTCTGACTCTTACATCTCACTGGGGCACCAGCACAGGACCCTCAGGTCGGCACCAGGCGTGGTCATGGTAGAAGACTGCAAAACCATCAGCTGCAATTTTTGCGCTGCTGTGTGTTGCTGTACTTGAATCATGTGGCTTTTGCCCAGCGCAGAGGTCAGCCAGCCAAATTTGTGCTGAGCCTTATCTCTGCAGGGGTCATAGCCTGCAGGAAAGAAAGGTGCAGCCAGCTGCTATGAAATGGGAGCAGGAGCAGCGGCCAGAGCAGGGAGGGTGTCGTGTCCTGGCCTAGGGGGTCACTGGGACCCCAGGAGGGCTGATGTGCCCAGTCATACTTGCTGCTGCTGCTACCTGGTGCCACGGCCAGTGCCACTGAACTGAGGGAGAGGATGGACACCTGTGCTAGCAGGGCTGTGTGTGTTTCATGCTACCCCCATCCTTCCCTGTGCACTCTGAAGTTGCTGAACCATCACAGTTGGATCAGAGCTCCCTGACCACGTAAGTCAGGTGAGTTCCCAGTCTGCTGCCTGGGGACCTGAGCCCAGCAAGGACAGATGATGGTGAGGATTCACCTATGCCCCTCTGGCAGAAGTTGACAGCATCACAGCCATCATGTACCACATTGCAGCATCAGCTCCATCAAGGTCTCTGGTCTTACTGCAATAGCTGTAAAAAAAATCAGGAAATTTCTCGTTATATTTGCACATCTGTTGATGCAAAATACATTTAATGTCTCCCTCTCACCATCTGTGTGATTCTAGTCTTTCACTGGAACAGCCCCATTGCTATCTGGTTTACAGGTTCTCCTCTCCTTCTACCAGCCTCTCAGCTGGGTGCGCTCAGCGTTCTCAGGGCTGCCTGCCCTCTGAGGTCAACATCTGCTGCCATGTTTTGAGGGGCTCCAACCCTTTGGAGAAGAGATCCAGGCAGTTCTGTAACACTGTGAAAGGCAAATAAACACTGGTGTTGGCTGGACTTGCCCATCCCTGGTGTGCCTGGGAAGGGCAGGGCTCTCTTGTCTGGCTGGGGTGGGCAGGAACATTTCTGTCTGTGGTGCAGCATCCTCAGCCCCATCCTGGCGGTATGCTGGGGGAGGTCATGAGCTCTGTACACTGTGGCATGCCTGCTGCAATAGCATGCTGCATTGCCATCAGGAAGGGATGGTGGCAGAGGTGTTGATGTGGCTGATAAGGAAATAATCTCTCACTGCTGTGGGCTTCATCTGCTGCATTTATCACATGAGGCTGCCAGTTCGAAAAGCTCCCGCTGCCTGTTTCCTGTGGCTGTGTGAGTTGTTGAGCACCACGGGTCACCTCTCACACAGATTTGGTCCTTGATCCCTCAGCACTGTTAAGGAGATGTGATGGAGCGGTGTACCTGTGCTATTGCTATGTACCTGTGCTATCGCTCCTGTCCCTGTGCCTGGATGTAAGTGTGGAGAAGGCAGACGCTTGGAGGACATCCTCTCCACACTTGTTCCAGCCACCAGCACCTCCCTAGGAGCACAGGGTTTCAGGGCCCTTCTGGCTGCTGGGTAGTTCCCAGCTCTGGAGTTTTAGGTTGCAGGTTGCCAAAGCACAAAGCGCAGCTTCTTCACCCGAGCCAAACATGTGGTGCTGCTCATTACAGTACCCTCTGGTGTGCCAAGCCACGCTGGCATGCCTCTCGGAATCCTTTGCCTCTCTATAATCAGATTTCGGTTTCTGAAATTTGCCTTGGCATTGCTGCTCACTGTAGGTACGCTCTCAGTGGCAGGCTTCCAGGCCACCTCGGGACAAGGTGCCACCGGTGACCTCTCTTGTCTTCTGCTTCTTGACCCTCAGCCTGCTCCCCCCAAATGGCCACAGGGGATCTCTCTGCGGCCCCTTGCAGCCCTCTGGTGTGCTTCAGCCACCACCCACTCTGTTTTTCTGTCTTCTACAGCTGGGAGGATGAATTTGGCCCACACAGAGAAAAGGGCTGTCTGCAGCCCCTGGGATGGGTGTTTAGGTAAGAAGACCGAGGGTGTGTGCTGTTCCCTGGTGCATGGGGCAGGGACATGGGGATGCAGAGCCTGCTGAGGTGGTGCCAGACTCGCGCACAGGGCAGAGCAAGTCAGTCCTGTCAATGTGGTCCCTACCACCTACAGCTTCTGGAAATAGCTGTAACCATGCTCAGGTGTTATTTCTAGGAGCTAGTGGGGCGGCTCCAACACAGAGTCCAGGAGAACACTGATACCTGTGCAGCATGGAGAGTCAGAAGGCCACTGCTCTCACTAGAGACGTGGCCCTAACCTTATTTAGCAACATAAACATGTACTCTAGCTGTATATCTACTAGCAAACAAGACAGACCCAGGGCACAGGTTCAAGTTCTAGCCTGTGATTTGTTACTATTTATTAACTACTATCAAACTCCCCGCTCAGGTTTGGGCCTGTGCCAGACAGCACTTTCCCAGAGCAAGGTTTGGAGATGGTACATGCTACGGTTTTCCCAGTCCAGATGTAACTACTCTTGTTGGGTGGAGAGAGCATGGGAGAGGAAGATATTTAACCCTATGGAAGTAGCATATGGTTCCACCTAGCCTCTGGGCCAGGGAGCAGCCCTTGTCTCTGTTTTATTTATTAGTACGAAGCTAGACAGATAGGATCAGCCCCTTCCTTTGAATGTTCTCAGCAAAGAATTAGCTGGTAATCTGCTTGCATGACCGAGAGCAATTGTACTCCTGAAACAAACAAACAAAACCCTCTTAAGTTAAAAGAATATTATTAAGGTTGCAAAGTCAAGCCCATGGAAATTAGCTGTTGCCTCAGATGAGGATGCTTGTGCAACCTTTATTTGTAGCCACTATGTGCCTGCCTTAGGATGGCCTTCAGTCACCATCTGCATGCTATTTTTTTCCACTGGGCTTCTGCTTCCTTCAGTGCACAGGATGGGCTGCACACAAATAATGGCAAGTTTAGTTCTGCCCTCTGCCTAATGTGTGATTCCAGGCATGACTTGTTGCACAACGGTCAAAGCCTGCTCTGAAGATCTGGCTATCAGTTTCCTCATTGCCTTTCCTGTGGTAGACACAAGTAGCATGTGCATGGGCTTCAAAACAAGAGTGTAAGAACCTGAGAATTTTATTTTTCAATCCACTTAACATTAACACCAACACCCAAGAACAGATCCCATTTGACTTTGACTGAAGTTACGAGTTTCAACATTTTGGCAAGTCAGACCACAAGGCCTTAGGTTTGGCATGCAGAGAGCGAGGAATGCATGACTTCTCGTGATAAATCCTCAGACCTGACATCATGCAGACACGCTGTGTCAGAAGCAAGAGCTGAATGCAGCTCCTCCAAGGCAGCAGTCAGGCTTTGCTGTTCCTCCAATACCCTGACTCATTGGCTTCATACTTTCCAACCTCTGCAGCAAATAAAGCAGATGTATTTCAGACTTTATGCTACTTTACCATGCTGTCTTGATTCTTGCTCAGAGCAAGTCTCCTCCTTTCATTCAGCAAAGCACAGTTGCTGTGGAAAAGATCACAGAAACAACATGCCAGGTCTGTCTGCACCCAAACTAAACCCAAATCTTCCTTTTTAGATCTGTAGTTAAGGAGCTGGGTAGTGAGGCATCCTCCTCAACTGTAGGTATTGAGCAACCTGGACTTCTAATCCAATTTCAAACCCAGACTCTCTTGTTCAGACCTAGACATCTCTTACATAATCAAAGATAAATAGTCTTAATTACAGCGGCCCCTAGTTTCAGAGTCTTGAATTTGCAATATTAATGTTATTCCTGGAAGAGGAGAGAATAAAAATGGGTAGTTCCTAGTCTTTTGTGGGGCAGGGAAGAAGGAAGACATCTGTGGACTGGGTCCTTACTGCTACCTCTGTGGTCTGAGAGCAGAACTGAAGTGTTTGGAGCTGTCAGAGAGAGTTCCTCTGCTGGGGCTAGTGCAGTACCTGTCAACACCACCAGGTAACCACCCCTGGCAGGACCAGCAGTCAGGAAGGGTAAGAAACATGCTTTGCTAAGCCACCCATAAACGTTTATGAAGAGCAGGGAGGTGGCTGAGGCTATTTCAGGCCTTTGAGGGAGGTGGGGTCCAGTGAGCCCTGAACATACATCTCCCAACCACCTCTCCTGCCCTGTCCCCTCCAGTCTGGGTTTTTCAAAGCTGCTGCTTATCTGCCTCAGATAATGTCAAAGCTAGTACAGCTACACATGGGAACACAACTGGGCAAACCTGGGGCTTTTTCAAAATACTGTCCTTTGAATACAAAGAACAAGCACGGGGAGGTCCATGGAGTCACTCTTCCCTCCAGTCCTTGGTAAATATTTTTCACTAGTTCTAAAAATAAAAATGCTTTAGACAGCTACCTAAGCAATCCAGACTCAACAAATATCTTTATTATAAGAAAATAAAGAAAACTTCCTGCATGTGGTTGCTTTCAGCTACTGTTATCTGTTTAATAGATACTGAGCTAAGCAAGAAAAGCATAATAAAAAAAAAGCAGATTTATGTTAGACTTCTTGCATGAGACAAGACAGGCATTTTCTTTTCTCCAGTGACCTTAGAAGTCCCTATGCTCTGTTGATTGCTGGTTTGTTGCACGCATTCACTGAGGGGCAAGCACATGGTTGAAAGTAAATTTTCTGTGTTATATATTTGCCACATAAGAAAGGAAAATAGTGTTTCAGATTGAAACCATGTAGTTAGTACAGGCTGACTGACAAGACTAGCTCTCTTACAGTTAGGAACTAGAAGATGTGCCTGATATCCCATTTGCAGGTCAAAGCAGACTTTACAAGTTCAGCTGCCGCTCCCTGCCCCACTGCAACTCTGCCTGGTGGCAACCGCTCACCGCTGGAATTTATTTCTGAGCGTTACAGAGCTCTTGGACCGCCTGCCCTAAAGCAACTGTGGCCAGACAAAGGCAATCTCTTTTCACATAGAGCAGAATCCCAAGCCCTGTGAACTTAGCTCCCTCTGTTTGGCGTTACTGATCCGTTAGTCTAAATATGGTACATGGCAGTTTGATGGAAATCATTTCCAGTAAGAGAGGATGTTTCCTCAGCAGTTTTCAAGCTGGCTCTGACTCAGGCATTCTCATGGGAGCCCATTTAACTGGTCATTAGGGAGACAGCAAAAAGGCATTGAGGAATTTCGTAACAAAGATGTGCATCCTGTATGAAAGACCTCCTGAGAATCCTCCTGGCCATTGGCTCTGTGCATGCTTGGGAGATTTTATTAATGCTGCTGAAAAAGTATTGCTGAAACTAATCTATTATTTGTGCATAATTTTAAAGATGCTGTATTGTACTTGTTCCAGCAATGTGATGAACCACTGTGCTTGTAAAATGCTGTGCTCAAACAAACCATAATTAAATGTTTAAAGTCGATTAACACCCTATATTGCAACACACTAATCGATGGTGGAACGGTTGCAGTTACTAAATGAATAATGGGGAGAAACATCCAGAATTTGCTAAGCAAAGTCTTCTCACAAGCTAGGACCAGAGTAAAAATGTCAAGCAAAGACTCTATTTAAGAAAGTAAAGGTTGTGAATTGTCCTTACAAAAGCCATAAGAGACAAAATTAGTATTTCTTCATAACACACACTCTCTGACTTATGCCTTTTTCTGCATATGAGTTTCAAAGTCTTTTCCAGATTAGCAGTGATCGAGTGTTACTAAATCTTTAATCCTGTAAAGTCCCTGAATATGCAGATTTCTTTAGGAGTCATGGCTGGACCCACAGACTTTACTAGGATTGCTAACACTTTTAAAACCATGTCGCATCTTAAGAATTTAATTGGACTGAATCTAGTTTGGTTTCCATTTCAAGTTATCCAGATTGTGGCTGCTCCTGACCCCAAAACGCTCTAGCATGACGAGTGGCAGGCCAAGCGAGAGACTCCCTGCTGAGGCTCTTCTGTGGGGTTGGGATGCCCCAAAGCCCATTGTCCTCTCTACAAGTCTCAGGCAATCCAGAGAGATGAGGTCCTGTTGGGTGAGCAAGCCACGGGGGGATCTTCTCATCCAGACTCTGCCACTCGTGCAGAGAAAATGTGAAAGGCCCCCCTTACTGACCCCTCTTTGTAAAGCTCAGGCTTCAGGCAGGAGTTTTCTTCCCTTTCATTTGGAGACACACTGATTCTTATCATTAATACTAGGACTGTTTGTTGAATGTTTACTGCCAAGCCAGACTGAATCATGACCATTTTCTGCTTGTCTGAGTAAACAAGAGCTATCGTGAACGAAATCACGTTGCCTAAGTTTTGGATTAAATGCCTATGGGATTGCAAGTTTGCTTCTTGGGCATGTTGGCCTGGTGCTACATGCAAGGGTAGTGGCACGTAGAAAAGAGACCTAGAGAAGGAGCAGAAAGGCACAGGGAGAAAATGCACACGGGACAGAGGGAGAAGGAAGTTTTAGTAGATGTGCAATAAATGTTGTAAAAAAAATGGTAGTGTTCAGGTGGCCTACACGGAAAAGCAGGACATACCATAGCTAATCAGATTCTTAGGCTTGCTAGTTGAGGGTCTCTGAGACACAGAGGCACTGATCTTACAGGTGCAATTCCTGAAAACTTTACATCAGGCAAATACGATGGGGTTTTCTCCACCCACAAAATTTCCTTTCCTTGGATAGCTGGATGTTCCCTATGGGTCTCAACTCCAATATCTTACTTCTCTGATGATGCTTTCTTGTAGTTAGTGCCATTAAAACTCTGCATTCTCGTTACTCATCTGAACCTGTCTGATGTCTTTCTCCTTCATGCTAAGCTCTTGGCCTCAATAACTTCTCGTGGTCAGGAGATTCACACATTAACAATATGCCCCCAAAAAAGGGTTTTTTAAAGCTGATCTAACTAGCTAAGCCTCTATTTTAAGCTATTAAGCATAGTCCAGCCTTACTGACTCTTAGGTTTTTAGGTAATCTTATCCAGTGTACCTTAGCCAAGACATCCCTGTAGCTGAATTTAATATGTAAAGATTTAGCAAAACAAACTTGCTGGTACTTGTTTTGAAAAAAATTCCTGCAATGAGAGGCATGTATCACACATAATTATTGACCCTGCAGTGTAAATACTGATGATAGGAAGCTTTTAAAATGTATGTTATTAAACTAGTAAAGTGTTTATAGCTATGGAGGCATCAGTGGTTTAGCAATTAAATGCATATTTATGAACTCTCCTAAATAAATATTATTAATCCAAAAATTTCAGTTTTAAGATATTTTAAAAAAACACTCTGCAGATCCAGTACACTAGGTTGTCTACAAGCTGCTATAATCTTTTATTTAAAACTGCGTAAGTATCCGCCACGTAACAGATTCTTTTAAGACCTGTTCCAAGGATCTGAAGTGAATGTAAAGTCTTTCCACTGACTTCAGTCAGCTTTGAAAAGACACCTAATCTCCTGCCGGCATGTCCTGCTCACCATTAACTGCTCTGGCATGTCCATGCTACCCTTCTGGCCCTTACAGAGGAAGGGAGGTGATGAGGAGTGTGATGCCAAGAAGGACTGTGTACTTTATTTAACAGCATTATCCTGAAGGGACTCAGGTCCTTTCTTTTTCATTTTTTGCCATTGGTCATTGATGATGTGTTCTGTGATCGATGGAGAAAGGCCAGTTGTTTTCAAGCACTCAGTTGGAGTTGGCTCTAGGCAGAGACTGGACCTGGTTTGAGCAGTGCATGCTCTATGTCCTGGGGAGGGAGAGGTCATGGCCCTGTGCAACAGAAGCAACCCTAGGGAAGACTTGCAGAGCACAGAACTTGATGAGATATACGGTTCCAGAGGGTGGGCTGGATCATAGGAGAGATAGACCGATTATGTTGGCAGGTAGGAAGAGTACATGGGACCAAGGTGAAGGGAAAGGCATTCATCCCCTTCCTGTACTGTGCAATGATAAGATCTCGCTCAAATCTTTGTCTTATACCTGATGATCCATCAAGAGTATGAAACCAAACACACTGATGGTGTGCTCAATGGGTACTTCCTCTGCAGCCACAGGGAATAACACGATTTCCCAAATCATCCTTGCAGAAGAGGCTATGCTCTGCTATACTAATTGGTCACAAAGAGCAGAGTTATGAGATTGGTTTGAATTTCAGAAGTGGATTTAGACTGAGACAGAAAGTGACATGCTGGAATTCAGGTTAAATAAAAAACCCCCATAAATCACCACTTAAAAGTCCCTTTCCTTTCCCCTCATCTCTCATGTTTGTACTGCTACAGTTATTTAGACATGTCAGGCAGGTCAGAAGGAGACTGAGACGAACACACTTGCAGAGAAATCAGGGAATGCTGAACACCTAAATTGTGAAAGTAACTGGTCTGAACTAAAATAAGAGCGGCTGTTCTGTTGGGTTCAGGATTTGAGTAACCTTTTCTTGAAACCATGGTGTTTAAGTAACTTCTTTCTGTTCCCTTTCCCCCTCACTCACTCACCTTCTGCCTCTGAGTGTCCATGCGGTGGTGCAGCCCGATGAAGACTATCAGGTCTGATTTTTGGCCAGGTAACTTCAGCTGAAATTTGGAAGGGTACTGCTTACCCCAGCCACCAGGCCTTCATTGGACTTGCCCAGCCACTGGCTGCTTTTCTCCTGATATACAAGAAGACAGCCTGGACAAAAAAGTCCAACTATTTATCTACCTCTGAGCACATGGCGGGACCTGACTTCTGATGAACTCCTGTCACCTACAATAGTGTCTGAGCGACTCTGAGTGCTCAGCTGTCTCCAGTGCAGGAGGAGGATGCTTAGTGCCCAAAATGGAGGGAAGGAGGAGAGAAAAGCCTTGAAATAGTTGTGATCTTTGGCTCCAAGCCAAGGAATTTTAGCTATCTCTGGAAAAGGGGAAGTTTGAATAAATTACCCAAGTTATTGTAGAGATTATTACTCCCTCTGGATCTTCTCTAGGGAAGGTGATGATGGGAGAGCACGGGAAAGGAAGCAGCTACAGTCTGATAGAGCAGAGGCTTGTGCTCAGCGTTGGGCCAACCTGACAAAATCATCCCATGAGAAGCGTGTGCAGTGGAGGCACCCAGTGGTGTTTGTTTCTGTTGACTCCGCACCTTTGTCCTTAACTATCGCCAGAGATAGTGCCAGGGTATGGAAGAAGAAAACTGGAGTTTCCTGAGGCTTTCTGCCAGTTTTTTGCCCTGTTGCCAACAAGGGTCTTTCTGGTGACAGGGTCAGAGTGGCTCTGAAGAGTCAGAGAAAAGGGCAGAGCTCAAGGTTTAGCCCTAACCCTCGCACCTCTTGCAAGCTGCTCTCAACCATATTGTATTGGGAAAGCTCCACATCGCTGTGTATTGTTACATAAAATTTCTGCACGAACCTGGAAAGTCAGTTCCCTGACACGTGAGCTGCCCCTGTCATCTTACTGAGGATTTAACTCAGGTATTTGGTATAGCTGGCATTTTAAATGTCCCAAATGCCAACCCTCCTGTTGCTCGTGTGGGAAAAAGAGCGGAGCAGCTGCCGAGTGGTCTCTCTGAATTTCCCCTCGGTTCCGGGAGGGGGAGGCATGACAGAGGGGATGCCAGGTGCCTGCTCCCCAACCCCTGGAGAGGGGACCGGCCGGGGAAACCGTGTGCTGGGGCACAGGCTGCCCACGGCTAGACGTGTGCAGGGACGGCGGCGTGCAGCTTCGCATCTGGGTGACTCACAGGAGCGGGGCTCGCTGTGTGGGCATAGCTGCGGCTGTGTATCATTGCTCCCCCTGCTCCATCCCTGGGTGGGTTCTGCATGGAGAGCCCAGACAGAGGAATTTCTTTCTTTACGCGGTGGGTGTTAATCAACATTTTGGGAAATGCAATTACAGGTTCACAAGCTGTGGAAACCTCTGGGTTTCCCACACTTGGTCAGTACGGTCATCGTCCATGGCTCAGCTCTTTCATTAGCTGCCAGGGACACTTAACCTCTCACAGTGCCTGCATGAGGCTGGGAATGTTTTCTGAATGACTAAGATGCCAGCCCTGGAGGCATACGTGTACGTTTTGCAACAGCCAGCGCTAGGATTTTCCTAAGAGAATTAGGAACGCGGTTTTTCTGGGAGCCAAGCTCTATTAGGTTTTTTTTGAAAACCCCTGCCTTTTTGTTACTAGCTTTCCAGCTGAGCACGTTAGACTCCTGGCACCGCTGCCGAACTCTGCTGCATTACTCAGCTTTTGTGCTGCCAGACTGAAATGTCAATGCAAGTAACTGTCAGCCTCCCAGGAGGCGAAATGCAGAGCTCCATTCCCCCCTCCCTAGGTAAGCGGTTTCAGGATACAGATCGGTCAGTTACGAGAAAGGTTATAGGATATGTTACCTGAGGTAGTGAACGGCTGAACTTGCCAATACACGATGCCCTTCCCAATCCCCAGTTCCCGAGAACACTCTGAATGATCCTGAAAAATAAGGTTTTCCCATTACATGAACTTTCCTGAGTCATTCTGCTAAATTATGTTCCCATTGCCATTCCGCATTCCGCATTCAGGGCTATGCCCTGACTTCTATGTCCAGTGAAAGCCTTCGTTATCAGAAGCCATAATTCATCCACCAGCTCTCAGAGTTCCCCACTTATTGGACATTTGTATCCTGACCTTAAGGCCTCACCTATACAGAAAGGCTGCAGTGCTCTAGCCTTATTGGTATAATTAAAGTAAAACAATCTCTACCTTTCCCTCACTCCTCCTTGGTCTGGATGCAATCACACAGCTATAAAGATGTTTATAAAAATCTGGGTTATTCTTACAGAGAAAGCAGAGTGTGTTTTACTACAATAAGGCATTTTTATTTCAGTATAACTGCATCCCCACCGAGCCTTATGCTGATCTAATTAGGGCTAATTTTGTACAGGAGTGGATGCCAGAAGGAGCACGCTGAAACCCCGATGTGTGGGGGCAGATGCATACACAGGGCTACTGTCTATGTCTTACACACACTCTGGAGCGGCACCCCCACCTGTGGCGGCACAGACCTAGCCCTGTGTGAGGAGGAGGTCGTATCATGGACTGAAATAATCGCATGCGTACAGAAACTGTGTTTAGACAAGGCATATGGAAAAACACAACTCATTTTCTATCATTTTCTACCCTTTGGAGGCTGGACTGCCCTGCTGTAAGGCAGTCCTTACAACCGCCAGAAGCGTTAAGGTCCATGAGATGACGTGTAAAGTTTTGTCTACGAGATGAAATACTGAAATTATTCACCATTTAAATAGACAATTCAAGAGAACAAGCTCCCATGAATTAATGCTTCATGGTCTGAAGTGCTTTTAATGTTTCAATTCATTTTGAAGGATTTGGGAGAAAATGGCCCCTGTGTCTGGGAAGAAACCTCACACTGACCTCACGCAAGAAATCTGTATGCCTTCTTCCTCTTTTAAAGGAGCAAATAAGGATGAATCTAAATGAAATGGCTAGCAAAACTTCAAGCCAAGTCAGTTACAACATATCTGCAACCACAAGCCAATTAGACCTGCCCTGGGGGTTTAATACAGTGCGCTAGACAATGGCAGTATCTGAAAGTCTATAGTGCTTTCTAGTCCATGCAAAAAAAACCCCAAAACAATTAACTGAAACAAGGTAAATAATAAACATGTTATGTAATATATTTTTGAACATGTAATATTCATGCCATTTCCCCAGGGCACCTCAATTCCAGGATGAGATGAGATTTTATTCAAACCCCTCTGACAGTAAAGCGCTTTTTAAAGGAACGAGGATGTTTGGCAGAGCTTCAGTACTGAGAAACTCCTTGGCTGTGTGCAGCTATACCCTGCCTTACTGACTCAGATGCTGATCCTGAGGTCCGAACCAGCTGTCCCTACATGTTTGAGCAGCCATAGGCTTGCTCTTGCAGCTTTTGTATCAGCTGGGAAAGTCCCATATGGCCCATTACATATAGGCTGGCAAGGCCTAGCATCGTCAGGGTGTGCTTTGCTTTGTCTTCTCTTTCTCAGTTGTGATGAGCTCCTACATGGGGAAGATGGGCTGGGTAAATTTGGTTTTAGCCAAGCATTGCAGTTGACTGCTAATGACGCATGTAAGGAGCTTCAGTTCTACTCTGGTGGTATATAGGAATTTCAGTGGAGACCAACAATCTGTCCAATAGTAGTAACTTGTAGAAAAATTTTAGGTTTTCCAATAGCAGTTTCAAAAAACCAGGCTGTGTTAATAGTCATAATTTCTTTCCCATTGTCCTTAAATGTGCTGTGAGTGTGCAGCCAGGAAGCATAGCCTGTCCTGTGTCATGCACCCTCAGTTCCTCATGCTCTGCACTGAAGTTGGTCAATGCAATTTTTAGACAAGATAAACTGAAGTTGCCATCCATTTGCCTTCTAAAATCTACAGTCAGGGATAAGAATTTGCTTTTTCTTCCCACACACCTTCCCAACTTGTGGGCAGCACCCTACTTTTCGTAAAGTCAATAGACTTCTCCCATTGCCTTCAGTGGAACCCAGAATTCACCAACACGTTTGGAAGTTCTCATGTTTTACAGACAATACATCAGCTATGAGATAAAACAAACAGCTAACGTGAAATACTATAGTTTCAGGCACATCAACTCCACATCAGTCAGTCTTCGCTACTGGAAAAATACTCTGCAGAAAGAACTCCCCAGGTAGCCTGTACTCTCACAGAGCCTGCACAGGACCAGAAGTGGGACACCACTGGCAGCAGGCAGCAAGGGAGAGCATTAAGGGGAAAGGAACAGGGCTGGGGAAGCAATAGGAGGGCAGGGCTGGGGAAGGACTCTGGGGTGAGAAGGAGAGCTGTGCCACACACGTTCATTTGTGTTACCTGCATAAGCATATAACCTTCTCTGTTTCTACACTGCAGAATTTTGCTTTTCACAGCTAACCTCTGGTTATACAAGTGATTTCTTACACGGTGCACTGAGCAACACATAATCATTTTCCCTTACACAGGGAAGTTAATGATTGTTTAATGTGTCTGGAGCAATGATGTCCCGTGTTTGGCTTACAGTTCTCTAGGCTATCCAGGAAGTTTAACTGTGCAGCATTCAACAGCTGAGCTTTCAGTTTAATTGATTTTGGTGTTCTTTTTGTATTCCACTCTCTTTTCATTTCCAAGAGTTCTTTGGAAAATAAACATCATGTGATTTTACAGATTAAAGCAAAACCACTGATTCATTATTTCACATCAAAAATTTTCTCATGGGTGAATGAGAAGGGGAAATGTCCTTGGGCCTCTGATAAAGAGAAGAAAGGTCCCAAGGCTTCCACTCTATGGAAAAGGATCTTGCCCTATGGAATTGTGGGCTTCTGCACAAAAAAACCCAACAAACCAAAACTCAGAGCAGCAGCTCACTCCTTGGATGGCAGAAAAGGCCCAGCAGCTCTCTTGTACTCTGCCAGGAGAAAAAAGGGAGAGTGATTGATCATAGAATCATAGAATCATAGAATGGTTTGGGTTGGAAGGGACCACAAGGATCATCTAGTTCCAACCCCCCTGCCAGAGGCAGGGACACCCTCCACTAGACCAGGTTGCCCAAAGCCCCATCCAACCTGGCCTTGAACACTGCCAGGGAGGGGGCAGCCACAGCTTCTCTGGGCAACCTGTTCCAGTGCCTCATCATCCTCACAGGGAAGAATTTCTTCCTAACAGCTAATCTAAATTTCCCCGCTTTTAGTTTAAACTCATTCCCTCTTGTCCTGTCACTGCACTCCCTGATAAACAGCCCCTCTCCAGCTTTCCTGTAGGTCCCCTTTAGGATTACGTCGTGAAGTAGTAGGTCGTGATGGTGAAGTAATGGAAGTGGTCGCCCTGTGATTTCCTGTACAGACCTCCTCAGCTGGAGCACAAGAGCTGTTAGTGGAGTCAGTCTCTCCTTGGTGATTTCTCTCAGTCACAAGTGCCTGACAAATTTGGTGGCCTTCTACGATGGGGTCATAGCGTCGGTGGACAAGGGAAGGGCAACCAACATCATTTACCTGGACTTGTGCAAAGGTTTTGACACTGTCCCGCACGACATCCTTGCCTCTAAAGGGAGAGACATGGATTCGACATGAATTCAACAGATGGACTGCTTGCTGGATAAGGAACTGGCTGGATGGCTGCACTCAAAGAGTTGTGGTCAATGGCTCGATGTCCAAGTGGACATCGGTGACGAGTGGTGTCCCTCAGGGGTCAGTACTGGGACCAGCACTTTTTAACATCTTTGTCAGTGACATGGACAGTGGGATTGAGTGCACCCTCAGCAAGTTTGCTGATGACATCAAGCTGTGTGGTGTGGTCGACATGCTGGAGGGAAGGGATGCCATCCAGAGGGACCTGGACAGGCTTGAGAGGTGGGCCCATGCAAACTGCGTGAAGTTCAGCAAGGCCAAGTGCAAGGTCCTACACGTGGGCCAGCGCAAACCCAAGCACAGCTACAAGCTGGGCAGAAAATGGATTGAGAGCAGCCCTGAGGAGAAGGACTTGGGGGTGCTGGTTGATGAAAAACTCAACATGAGCTAGCAGTGTACGCTGGCAGCCCAGAAAGCCAACCATGTCCTGGGCTACATCAAAAACAGCATGGCCAGCAGATCAAGGGAGGTGATTCTGCNCCTACAGGAAAGCTGGAGAGGGGCTGTTTATCAGGGAGTGCAGTGACAGGGCAAGGGGGAATGAGCTTAAACTAAAAGAGGGGGGATTTAGACTAGATATTAGGAAGAAATTCTTCCCTGTGAGGGTGGTGAGGCACTGGCACAGCTTGCCCAGAGAAGCTGTGGCAGAAATCTACTAAATCTGTGGTAAATATACCTTGCTTATTAGCAAAATCTCTTGTTGTTGCTGTTGTTTATTCCTCTTTTTAAAAAGCATGTTAGTGAAATGATAGAGAAAGTTATCTAGGAAAATTGTGGAATCCCTTCCCAAAAAGTTTTAAAGATTCAGGTAGACAATCTGCAGGAGTTGCCTGGTTACACTTTATCTTGCCTCAGTACAGGGGTTTGTACTAGGTGAATTGAAGCTGCACAGATATTGATGAGAAACAAGTGATCATCTCTCTATTATGTTTTAATAACCTGCTCTGTGCAGTGTGACCCAGGAACCCAACATAGCTGCTGTCCTTTGTCTATGGACAACTGAAACAAAAAACCTGGTCTCATGGAGGTTTTAGGGAATTAGCAGCCTGCATTAATGCCTTGCTGTGATGCAGGCAGCCACAGAGACCTTTGCTGACTGAGTTACTGAGCAGCGCACAGTCTGCAGACAGGCCCAAGGACATCTTAGGTGCTCTATCCTCAGGTTTTTCTCTTTTCTGGGGAAACTGGATCATTTTTTTCTCCTCACTGATAACCAGGTGAACCTCCTTCTCTCCAGACTTACTGTCCTTTGTCAGGCTGTCTGGTTTGGATCCTTGTGCATCATCAAAGCAACACTCACATCCTTCTTGTTGAATCAGGGGAGCTGGAAAGAGTCTAGGGAGAGGATGACAAGCATAAGTAGTGATTTAGCAAACATGAGGCAAGATGGAAAGACCTAGGTTGTTCAGTGGGGTGGAGAAATAACAAGTTCCCTGCATTAAATTTGTCCTTAGGGAGCATGTCATGGCAAGCCATTCTCCATGTCCGCTCGGAGGAGACCGATAAGGAGCAATGTGTTCTTTTCTCCACCCTGACAGATTCTCTGTGGATGCTGCCTCTTCTTTCCTCCTACCTGGTTCTTTAGGCCTTGCTGCAAAGGGAAGTTATACTTGCTCTGAACCTGCAAGAACCCATGTTGTCCTGTGTGTGTCCCCAGTGCTGGCTGCACTTGGTCCAGCATGGGGCCTGAGGAAGCCCTCCACCATGGCCACCAGAGCATGCTAACAAGGGTCTCTGTGGGAGCTGCCAGAGGACATGATACGAGGAAAGCTCACTTCCACTTTATTGGCAATGAAACATCTTTTCTCTAAATAAAAATGTCCTTGAGAAAGAGAGTCTAATTTATAGTTAATAGCTGGAAGGTTTTGTGAGAACTTAGCAAGGGCAGAAAGCTCTGGAGCCTTATGGTCTGGGATATAATAGAGGAGGATGGTTTCCATGAATACTCGGGGGTATTATTTTGTGCTGCACATGGTTTTTTTCTGAGCCTGATGTCTTCCTACAATACACAGCATGTGCTGTACAGAAGCAAGACAAGACAAAACTAACCACGTAGGTCATGACTCTGAGCATGTGGGAAGCCGCTCTCCAAATATAAAAGTTAAGGTAAATATCTGGTGTTGATAAACACATTGTGCATACTTAAGACCACCACTGTTCCTTGGGTGCCCTTTGTTAGTGTAAATAAGCTTCATCTTGGTTTGTGGCAAACCTCAAATATTTGACTTCAGTCTCAGCATGGTTGAGCAGACAGTATGCAGAGTTATTCATCTGTTCCTGTGCATGGTTTTTAATATTATAACTTATCATATTAAATCATCCTTGACAATGCCAAGCTTTTCCAAAGAAAACAATAAGAGAGGGTTAGAGGATCCTTCTCTTACCCAGTCCCAACTTGCTCTGCGAAACATTCCAGGTGCTGACTATTCTCCCACTCTGAGGGCAATGTTAACACTTTCCATCGCATCAGTTTTATTAGTTTCAATGATAATGGAGCGGCTTCAACCCTACTGACATGATGTGTGTGCCTTTGCTCAGGCTAGGGCAGGGAGAAGGGGCTGTGCATGGGTGAAGGTGCCTGGGGCACCCTGCTGTGGAGGGCATGCAGCTTGAGTCTGCAGCTCTGCAAAACCCTGCACAGCCTCCTGAAGTGAGTGTGTGTGCTTTGACCACCATCCTCTGACTTTTGGGAGTACAAGGAAAAGTCAGAGTATGTGGGGAACTACACCTTTGGAAAGCTCTGATCAGGGCCTGACAGATCCCAGATTCCTTGTTTCTGAACACCCTGGATTGTGCAAAGCTGGTGGCTACACTGCTGAAAAAGTACTAAATGGCTCAGCACAGGGGGATCTTTGCTCCTTCACTCATAGCTATTCGCATGAAGAAAGCAGAAGTTGCAGCACAGTTTCACCCTGGTCACTCCATCTTTGGAGTGCTGTTTGGGCAGCTCTGGCTCAATGTGCCTGCTTCACAGCAGTGTGACTGCCTTAGAGGACATTGGTACAGAGAGGACTATGTTTGAATGGAAAAGTAGTCTAGAAAAATGTTCAGTGTGTGTGGCAGCCATATCTGTGCTCCAAGGGACACAAACAGCTTTATTTCCAAAGAGGCTTTGGGGTTTAGCTAACATTATACCTGTTTCAGCCCCAAATTTAGGTCATCCAGCTTTTTCGTCTTTTGTCATCTGAACCTGGAAGAAAATGAGGTTTGCCAACACGTTCCTGAGATGCCGAAGGTCTTGCACAAAGCTGAAGGATGTGCATGCAGACACTCTAGTTGCGATGGCTTCAGCAGACTTTAGCTCAGAGCCATCACAACCAGGGTGGCTGTATGCACATCCTTGAAAACAAAGCATGTGGTTCTCTACTGCACTTCTTCCTGTCAGTACTCACACAAAACCCAAGGTTGTGGTAACTACTTCCTACCCAACAGCCTGGTGAGTAGTGCCTTGCATGGAGATTTGGGTCTCAGTCCTTCACCTGCCTGGCTGAGGCCAGGCTTTGTCTTTTGGACAATGTGCCAATCTCAGCTGTACGGCACTTGGGGGTGAAAGCTTCGTCTCTGAAAGCTCTTCCATTTGGCAGAAAATGCTTAAATATGCACTGTGTTTCAGAAAAAGTGAGAGTGACGTTGTACCCTGGTGATTTGGATTTCCAGCAGAATGCCTCAGATTAAATCTTCCTTCCAGTGAGCACGGTGACTCAGAGGACACTTTTAAAAGGGGCAGCAGTTGTCCCAGTAACAAAAAACTACACCCTTCAGCTGGATGGCGAGTTGCAGGTTTTGCTAATCCCCTATCATGTATTTAACGCAATGTTTTTTTGGCAACATGTTCGTAACAAAACTGAAGTCTCTTATTCTCTGTGCAAAAATTCTGTTTGCTCCTTGTTCGAAACCATGTAGACATACCTCTCTGCCCTCCAGTCTATGCTTCATTTTTAATTCCCTATTTTTCTCTTTCCAGGCCATTTTCGGCTGACTCTCCCCACTAGCAGTGACCCAGGTGGAATCTGCAAATCCCAGAGGTTAGACCTGTCTTTGGGCTGTGGGGTGGTGGGGCGTGGGCGGCGGGGGCTGTTCCTGTCAGCAGTTGGCCAGGGCGGGTTGTTTCCAAGCTCCGGTTTCTTCCCACCCACGCAGACGAGACATGCAGCGCCGGCTGGATTTCCCAGAACGAGCCTGGCCAGGAAAATGCAGAAGCCTTGGCTTTGGCTCTGGGTTTTGGCAAAGTCCTCTCCCAGGAGCGGGGCTGGTCATGGCAGTGTGGTGTGGCAGGGAGGCTGGCTGCAAACCCAAGCAAGCAGCTGGTACCAGGAAAGCATCTGTATTTTTTTAAAGAGGAAAAAAAAGACAACAAGCTGCTCTTTCAGCGGGCCAAAGTTAAAACGCCAGGTCTGGCTCTTTCTCAGCTCTTCAAGCCCTTTATTGGGAATTATGTCGTCAGCCATGCCCTGGACACCTCCAGCTCCCTGTTTCCCCATGGGAGGGACAAACAGCTGCAGCTCCTTGGGAAATGCTCTCCTCCCTTCCTTCCTGGCAGGTAGATGCAGTTCTTGAGCTTTCTGAGAAATCAGTTGCATCAACAATGACAGCCAAATACTTACCGAAGATCACAAATTTTAGCCATACTGAATGGTTTGTTGAAGAAACCAGGAAGGTCACAAACTGCTCAGTATATGACACACTCACTGGTTATTCATGAAGGTGACCCCAAGCTTTGCTTCGTTGAATGGGGCAGATGAGCCCCATCTTCCTATCACAGTTAAACTTGATGGACCTGTACTGACCTACAGCAGCTTGGAGACTGTGCCAGAGCACAAAGCAGCCCTTAATTTTAAGAAAAAAAAATAAAAAAAAATTAAAGCACTGCAGGAGACACAGAAACTGCAGGAGTTCTTGGATAAGTTGTAACTGTGCTGGCCCTGCCCATCCTGAGGGCTGAAGTTTACTTCTCTGGGATATGCTGACCTACCTACCTACCTACCTACCTACCAGTGCAAATCATTATCACAGGCATGACTTATCAGAAAAGGCAAAAGCCTAAAACGGGCAAGGCAGAAAGAAACCTGCAGGTGAGCCTGGAATAGGTGTTTTGCCAGACTGGTGTTATCCATGGAGTTATGGGCAGACCCACATCCATGTCCTCAGGGAGGTCAGAAATCTAGATTTATAGGAAAAAATACGATTAAAAAGCAGGGGAAGGCAAACAAACTGTTTCTAAATTTTAGAAAACTGTAGTTAATTTGAAGAAAATGTAGAAATTCTGGTAATAAAATCTGAGCCACTATGAGTATGACCAAAAGTCAGTGTTGCCTGGCCCTCAGCAGTGACTAACAGCAGACACCAAAGAAAACAACAGGCATTCAGTGCTACCGTTACCAAGTGTACATCCTTCCAGCTTCCCGCAATGTGTGACTCCTCCAGTTTAGAGCCAAAAGTTGTGTCTGTACCTTGGTTTGAAATATTATTTGATGAAGTTTTTCTGCTCCTAATTTTTCTGACTGATATTTCTGGTATCTGTGACACTTTGTGGCAATGAGTTCTACATCTAAGTGGGGGCAAGATTTAGGTTGTCTCTTTTTTTTAATTAACCCAGTGCATGCAAAAGGCGAACATGGCCATAAATTGCAAAGATCACGAGTGAGGCATTCAAATTACTAATCCATTCAAAGGTGCCATTCACTTTCTCTTGTCGCTCTCCTTTGAGACCTGATATTAGCACATGGAGAACTTTGAGAGTTGGAAGAGACTTAATAAACTAGCCCTGTATTCTTTCCTATTTATTTTTCCGTAAACAATTGTTGATTTAGCCTGCATTAACTTTTGAACTTTTAAAGAGATGTTGATTTGAAATTCTGTTTGAAGAGTATTATTGCAATGCTCTAATTAACTTGGTCTTAAACTGGGAGCGGATCAAACAAGCAAGCTTTCACAACATTTTAGCTCAGAAAAATTGACATCATGAAGACGTGTTTTCCTTACCACACCTTCCTGTATCTCGTTTACCCTATCAGGTACAAGTATTATGATAGGACTTTTCTTTATTTCATTGTGTCACCCTAGATAAAAGCAATATAACATTATTTATGTTGCAAATAGTGTTATCTCTCTAATTAGGTGAGTAGGCATATATCATTATGTTTTACACAGTGAATGGGGAAAATGAGAAGGCCCACAGAACACCAGACCTTTATTATGGACTATATGATGCTAAAAGATAATTTATCTAGTGGAAAGGAGCTGCATCCTAGATGTGCCATTCTGCTGGGCCATTATCTGATAAACACTTTGACAGTCTGCAGGTACAGTGCTCAGGTTAAAACACCTTTGGAGGTGTCATTGCCTTACAGAAAAAGACTACACCAGAACTGATGTATGGCCGTGCGGACAGAGGTAGTAGGCATTCTGCTTCCATCGGTGGCTGGCAGCACATGCTTGAGGGAAGAGGCGTGAGAAATAGGATCTGTGCAGTACCACTGCTCACGACTACCCTCTTGGTGCAACCATCGGGTTATACTTTTCAGAGATGGAAAACATCTTGCACATTTTATTTCAATAGTCACTGACGTATCTAGATGTTATTTCTCATCAAACTCATATTTAAAGTGTGAAGAACTGCATATGTTAATTGCTTCAAGGACATCAGCATTTCCACTTGTTTGTAAACATCTCTGAATCACTTGTCCTATTTGGCCAGGAGCTGCCATAGGTCTGACATAGATTCACAGATTCAGATTGGTAGGGGATGGAAAGTGCCTCTGGAGATCATCTAGTCCAACTCCCCTGCTAAAGCAGGATCACCCAGAGCACATTGCACAGGATCGCATCCAGGCAAGTTTTGAATATCTCCAGTGAAGGAGACTCCACAGCCTCTCTGGGCAGCCTGTGCCAGGGCTCCGTCACCCTCACAGTGAAGAAGTTTTTCCTCATGTTCAGATGGAACTTCCTCTGTTCCAGTTTGTGCCCATCACCCTTTGTCCTGTCACTGGGCACCACTGAGAAGAGTCTGGCCCCTTCCTCTTGACACCCACCCTTTAGATATTTATAAGCATTGATGAGATCCCCTCTCAGTCTTCTCTTCTCCCGGCTGAACAGACCCAGCTCTCTCAGCCTTTCCTCATACAAGAGATGCTCCAGCCCCCTCATCATCTTGGTAGCCTTTCCCTGGACTTTCTCCAGTAGTTCCCTGCCTTTCTTGAACTGGGGAGCCCAGAAAAGGACACAGCACTCCAGATGTGGCCTCACCAGGGCAGAGTAGAGGAGGAGGATAACCTCCCTTGATCTGCTGGCCATGTTCTTTTTTGACACACCCCAGGATACCATTGGCCTCCTTCGCCACGAGGGCACACTGCTGGCTCATGGAGAGCCTGTCATCCATCAGGACTCCCAGGTCCTTCTCCATTGTGCTGCTTCCCAGCAGGTCAACCCCTAACCTGTATTGGTGCCTGGGGTTGTTCTTCCCTGAGTGCAGGACCCTACACTTGCTCTTGTTGAATTTCATTAGGTTCCTCTCTGCCTAGCTCTCCAGCCTTTCCAGATCTCACTGAATGGCAGCGCAACCTTCTGGTGTGTCACCCACTCCACCCAGTTTGGTATCATCAGCAATTTTGCTGAGGGAGCACTCTGTCCCCTCGTCTACATCATTGATGAATACATTGAAAAAGACCAGACCCAACACTGACCCCTGGGGCACACCACTATCTCCAGCTAGATTCTGCACCCCTTATCACAACTCTCTGGGCCCTGCCATTCAGTCAGTTCTCAATCCACCTCACTGTGCACTCATCCAACCCACACTTCCTAAGCTTGCTAATGAGGATGTTATGAGAGGCAGTGTCAAAGACACATTGACCTGACATGCACTCCAGTTGCATGCACCTCACATCAGTGCTGTCAGGGAGTTTGTGAGCCTCCATAGCAGCTGTTCATTGCTGCTGGTTTGATGGCAGCAGTGGGACTGGCACACAGTACTCCCCTTGAGGAACTGGGCAAAGAGAGTTTAAAAACACAACCACTAAGATGTATCGAATCTCTGTGGTTAGACCTCAGGTACCCTCCACTTCACCCACTACAGTGAGGCACCTCTGTGCCTGTCATCCTGCACATGTAACCACTTCACAGGGTGAGCCCGGCAAGGGAAACCACAGCCTGAATGAAGACAAACTGTCATTTCAGGATTCACACGGGAATATAACTTATCCTCTGTGTTATACAAACTCAGTAATTATGTCTGTCAGTGGGTTGATATTTTGCACAGATAATGTGCACATTACCAGCTAACTCCAGCAACTCTGGAGAGCAGCTCTTCAGTATGAAATATGTTTATAAACTAAGCTTTCTCTTAAGTTTGAATAATGATTACTGTGGCACCAACAGGATATTTTTCTGGTAAAGATGCCCATAATTAAGAGATCAGTTAGGTTGGTGCTTTAAATTCTCCTGTGGCAGTCCTAGGAGTGATATCAAACTGCTGTTGGGCTGGTTATACGGACATGCTTTTGGCGCAGGGTGGTGCAAGACAACATTTCGGTCTTGGGTTCAACCTTTGGGGAGCAAGGTTTTCTGAATGACAAACTGAGGAATTACAATTCCTCAATTCAGGCAGGTGGTTCAGGTCCTCCAGACTCCAGAACTTGGATTGGATTTCACTTCCACACATCTCCCATGCAGTGTTTGACAGGACAGGGAAGGGGGAAGAGGAGTAGGAGTAGGGCCTACTTGTTCCCTGCTCTGCTAAGAGGGTGTGAATTGGGGTAAGACTTGAGAGCCACTGGATCCAGACTGCTGCATCTCTCGTCACAGGCTGAGAAGACATTTTTATTGCCTTCCAGGTAGAAAAGAGACTGAGAGAAACAATGTGGGGACTCCTCCAAACTGTCCAACACCCATGTGTTGCTTTCACAGAATGTATATGATTCTGTATGTAATACTGGGGACATTTCATGAAGATTAGCACCATGCAACATTCTATGCAGCAGGGAGATGATGGATCACTAAATCATAGAATCATAGAATAATTGAATCATAGAATGGTTTGGATTGGAAGGGACCTCAAAGACTATCTAGTTCCAACCCCACTGCCATGGGCAGGGACATCTGACACCAGACCAGGTTGCCCAAAGCCCCATCCAACCTGGCCTTTAACACTGCCAGAGATGGGGCCTCCACAGCTTCTCTGGGCAACCTGTTCCAGTGCCTCACCGCCCTCACAGGGAACAATTTCTTCCTAACAGCTAACCTAAATCTCCCCACTTTTAGTTTAAACTCATTCACCCTTGTCCTGTCACTGCACTCCCTGATAAACAGCCCCTCTCCAGCTTTCCTGTAGGCCCCGTTAGGTACTGGAAGGCCTCAGTTAGGTCTCCCCAGAACCTTCTCTTCTCCAGGCTGAACAAGCCCAGCTCCCTCAGCCTGTCCTCATAGGAGAGGTGCTCCAGCCCTCTGATCATCTATTTGGCCCTCCTCTGGACTCGCTCCAGCATCTCCATGCCAGTCAAAATATCCCTTTCACAGAAGTGATAATTCTTTTTAATAGGTGAATATGAAACAAACTGTGCTGCTTCTGCCAAGGGAAGAAAAAGGGCAGAGCCTGGCCTGTATCAGGAATAGTGTAGCCAGCAGGAACAGGGAGGTGATTGTCCCCCTGTACTCAGCCCTGGTGAGGCCGCACCTCGAGTGCTGTGTCCAGTTTTGGGCCCCTCACCACAAGAAAGATATCGAAGCCCTGGAGCGTGTCCAGAGAAGGGCAACGAAACTGGTGAAGGGTCTGGAGCACAGGTCTTATGAGGAGCGGCTGAAGGAACTGGGCTTGTTTAGTCTGGAGAAGAGGAGGCTCAGGGCAGACCTTATTGCCCTCTACAACTACCTGAAAGGGAGTTGTGGTGAGCTGGGGGTTGGCCTCTTCTCGCAGATAACTAGTGACAGGACAAGGGGAAATGGCTGCAAGTTGCGCCAGGGAAGGTTCAGGTTGGAGATGAGGAGAAAATTCTTCTCTGAAAGGGTGGTCAGGCATTGGAACGGGTTGCCCAGGGAGGTGGTGGAGTCACCATCCCTGAGGGTGTTTAAGGAAAGGTTAGATATGGTACTTAGGGACGTGGTTTAGTGGGTAATAGGTGGTGGGGGGGATGGTTGGACTAGATGATCCTTGAGGTCACTTCCAACCTTAATGATTCTATTCTATTCTATTCTATTCTATTCTATTCTATAATGCAAAGCTAAGGCCTGGTGAGCCAGTTTACTCCTGAGGACGTTGCCACCCTCTGCACTCAAGGCAGCAGCAAGACAGGTTCCCAGGGCCTTTGGGAGAGGAAATGCAGGCAGTGGGGCTGCCCACAGAGGTATGCACACCTCAGCAGTGGCATGGCTTGCCCCAGTATGGTCTTAGCAATGCCTCTGTATACCATCCTAGGTGGAGTGCATCTCATCTGACCTCAGATGTTGGGCAGTCTGTGTCTGACTTTGTTGTCTGGACTGTTTTTACACGAAGTGGGGAGAAAGAGGCTCTGTAGAAAACAGTCCACCTCATTCAAAAATCTATTCTGAGAAATAGACAAGTTGTGTCCTAGAAGAGCCAGTTTCTCTCAGGGATCTAACAGGATTCTGTGCAACCAGTGCTGACACAGACACCAGAACTGTAGACATTTCCACTGAACCACCCCTTGAGTTAATGACCCCTAGTGAACATATCTAAGACAAACATTCTGGTTCATGACAGGATGTGTGAGCCTTTCTCTGTCTAAGGAGTCCTACATTGAGGTTACCTCTGTGGGGAGTCATTGGCCCTGGTATTTTTTATGCTTTACCTTACACAATTATAAATGTTCTGAGACATGCATGTTAGTTCCCAGTTGTGTTTAACTAAAGTGTTTGTGTCAGATGGCACAGTACAGTGTAACTTCGTAGACATCACATCACTACGATATCTTTCAGGTTCTTGCTAACTAATTGAAATGTTTTAAACCTCATTGCAAAATTGTATTTCCTTTAAAAAAATAAAGGGAATTAAGTTAAAGAAATCCCTACCCTTAGAACTGTGGTGTTATTTTAAATTACAAAACCAAAAGAACCAAATTCAGTAACCTCCACAATCACGTATCTTCAACAATTTGAAGTTGCTGCACCAGGTGCAGTATGAACTACCACTGTTTTTCTTGCTAACAGATGGATTGTGTCATCTAAGAACTGCCCTGAGTTAATGACACGTTGGGTTACGTCACCTCTGGGAAGCATTGCACTACTGGGCTTCCCAACCAGAAAACTCGGGGAAGCTCGGCAGCTATTCCACATCCTTATGGAAAACACACTGTCCTTTTCCTGGATTTTGCAGAAAGTAAGTGGACTTTGATCAGCCCAGATGCTGGAGGAATCAACTTACAAAGCCAGATTGAAAAACAGTGATGTCATTCTTTTTATTGTGTTAAAGTTACTGTTCCACCCCCCTCCA